>OV651830.1:13031705-13556728 GCA_927349885.1 Psylliodes chrysocephalus
ATAAAACTTCCTAATATCGAAGAGAATTTCTGATCATTTTATTACATAATATTATTAGTAATATTTTTTGCAGGACAATTTTGCATAAGCAGGTAAGGGCCGATTCCACCTTTGTGTTAAACGAAGTTTAAATTACTAAACGAAGATTAAAATGACATTGTTAATGTAAAAATGTCAGTTTAATCTTCATTAGTATTTTAAACTTCATTTCACAAAACGGTGAAATCGACCCTAAAACACCTTTCCAAGAAAGGATCCTATAACTTAATAATGATTCTATGAGTGCAAAATAGATTATTTTTAAATGTACATTCAACGCA
This sequence comes from Psylliodes chrysocephalus, assembly GCA_927349885.1. Lineage (NCBI taxonomy): Eukaryota > Metazoa > Arthropoda > Insecta > Coleoptera > Chrysomelidae > Psylliodes > Psylliodes chrysocephalus. The sequence goes on from OV651830.1 coordinate 13,032,026, forward strand.
TTATTTGTATGCTTAGTCCAGTTATTTTGACATGGTCAATGATATAGATTGTTATATGCTGCGTTTGAGAATCCACATCGGATGCATCTGAGATGTAGTAAATCTTTGATCACGTGATTCAGTATACGTAAATGTAATGGGACAGATGTGTCAGATGTGGATAAAAAAACGCTCGAGATGTAAAAAATGCATCCGATGTGGATTCTCAAACGCAGCAATATAAGGTATTTTCCTTTGCATTGAAAGTGTAGCAATGAGCTACACCACTTCTGAAAATATCGTTCCATCCATACAATTTGTATAAATGGAACGATATTTTCAGAAGTTGTGTAGACCACATAGATAAATTAATATAATTATTAGTTTATCTATGGTAGACCAGTGCTACACTTTCGATGCAAAGGAAAAGACCTATAGACTGATGATCCATGTTTCTCAAAAGCTTACACCTTGAAGTAAAAATGAAGGTATTATATATTTTCTTTACAATATTCAAAGGCTAAAAAATTGATTTTAAAACCCATTTTACTAAACTGAACAGAGATTCTTATGTGAGAACTCAACTGCACGTTACGTGGTAAATAGAGAGGACATTACATTAGAATCACATTCTGTTAAACGAAGATAGGCGTCTCAACACGTGCCGAATTGAAAGATGAGAGAATCGTCTGCTGATTCTGGATGAGTTGCTAGACAATGGGTGCTATGATTGAACGTTTACGTTATCCGTAACGTACATGTTAGGCCGAATTTTAAAAGTAACGAGGCAAGTTCGGATGATGGAAAACTGTTAAATTAGAAGATAACAGGCGGAAAATAACAGTAACGTATTGGAAAAAGTTTTCCATCATACGAACTTGCCTCATTACTGTTAAAACTCGGCCTAACATGTACGTTACGGATAACGTAAACGTTCAATCATAGCACCCAATATGGATGCTCGCAAACGACTCACTTTGAATTATCTAATATCATTGATCCTGTCAAAGACAACAGGCCCACAGGGTTGCCATATCATAAATCAATTTTTGAATCGGTGTACAAATATGGCTGACAAGTGTTTCCTAGTCTCCAGTGACGTAGAAACAATTTTTTGCGTTGTCACAAAAGAATAGAAAAGATAATATTCGATGTCCTATTCATATAATGCAATACATTAACTTTCAAATACTTCAAAAATGTTTTATTTTTTAGTAACCTGTACAATTAAACACATTTTATTTAAACAAAGCAATAATTTTCGTATTCTCAAAGTACCATTTTGATACTTCGGTAGAAATCGTGTTATTTTCCAAATTAAGAAATAACTCTTTATCATCCTCAAAAGCCAATTTATCAATTTTGTTTATATGATTTTCTGATAAATCCAGAGAAAACAGCCCAGGAAAATTCTGGAAAATCCCAACACCAATGTTCCTCAACTTATTTTTACTTAAAGTCAAAATTCGAAGGTGATGCATTTGTTCAAAAGCACCAGGTTGAATATTTGTAATTTGATTATCGTCTAAAGATAAAATTCGAATATCGGTACCATTAAATACTCCTTTTTCTATCGTTTCTATATTATTTTTCTGTAGGGATAATAATCCTTTCCACAAAGGATGAATATTATTGAAAGTACCTTCTTCGATCAATTCTATTTCGTTACGATCTAAAATAAGATCAACAAACAACACTTCAGCAAAACTTCCATTGGTTAAATTTTTAATATTGTTATCAGTAATCTCCAATAATAAAACGGACACATTTTTAAAAGCTTCTTCTTCAATAATTTTCACACTGCAATTTTGAATTCGTATTGAGACCACCAGATTTAAATTCATATAAGAATGTTTTTTTAACACAGTTATATTTTTATTAACGTTATTTATATCAAAACATGTAGTCGATATTATTAAGAAAGCAGAGATGACCAGTGAACTTAAGATAAACATTTTACTTTTGAGTTAATTGATATTAGAATGAATTGATAGTGTAATACATTAATTTATAATCATGTTTATTTTAAGTTTTTATGAAATCCTTCATATCTACTTGACCAGTGGCGTAACTAATTAAATTAAATAATTATTAATAATAATTAGTGGATATTTCGAAAATTTGCTGTAACCATCATTGTAGTCTCTAAAACTGTATTAATTATTAATTTTTGTTTAGTTAAAAATTACTAAGTTTTGTTTTTTACCATAAAACGTAGTATATGGATAAATAATAAACAGACGTTTGAAACACTGTACGCAAAATAATACCTGAATGTGGTTCGATAGTGTCCGTCATAAGTTGCTAGCTCAGAAACTTTCTCAAATTGGCATATCTGGTAACTATCTGATCATAATTCAGTCTCTCCTGTGTAATATATTAGTGACGTTCGGTGTTCCGCAAAATTTCCACATTGGACCCGTTCTATTTCCATTGTTTATAAATGACGTAAAAAATTATTTTCTTATTATTATTTTTTGTGTCTCATTTTTGTGTTTTTAACGTGTTGTTTTTGTTTGTATGCTACTTAGGAAATGTACTTTCTGTAACGTATGTTCTAATAAAATAAAAATTAAGCATACTTTATTAATTAGAATGGAGAATATTCGGGCATTTTGCCTAGACAGTAGAATTTTATTTATTTAATCATTAAAACGATTATACTATCCAAGCAGAAATAAAAACCAATTAAGTCACAAAAATCTTTATTTAAAATTTGCCCCACTACAAACATAAACAAATCGAGAAAACCTTATAACGTAAAACAAAATAGTCCTAATCAAAAACTCAAAGTAAAGTAACTGTTTTTTTCAGTGTATGGTTATTAGTGATCCGTCCAGTCTTTGAAAAAAAAAATAACGTAATGTAGGTATTAATTCAAGTGTGCTGTAGTTTACACGATAACATTTGGGTCTTTGTTAACTTCTAAGGTTTATAATGTTGTTCTTGTTGGTACTAAGTCTAGTCAGCTCAGTTATGTCGGTTTCATCTAGAGGAGGAAGAAAATCATGATAATTTTTAAAGTTAAAAAAAGAAACCAAGTATTTTAAGACATTATGATAAACATAAAATTTAAATAGCATTTGTTGAATTTTCACACAAAATTTGAAAAACTTGCCAAAATAATATTAAGTTTTTTTTTTACCACAAATCTATAAACAATAAATAAAAATTGGGTGGTATAGCAATTATTAATACAAATCCAAATGCAGGAAAAGTTAAATTAAGGCCAAAATTATTTAAAAGCGACTGTGGGACAAAATAGGAGAATAGATATGAAGTTTTACAGTTGCCTTTGTACTATTTTCACTATAAATCCTATTTAAATGGCATGGGGATCTTTGGGAAACTTAATAGAATACAACTAAAATAATCGCTATTTTTTTAATTAGAATATAAACATTATTGTGTTTACGTCTATTTTTATGTTAACATACTTCAAATCTTTACTGCTTAAACTCTCATTTTGAGATACAGTCCCTTAAGCTTAATTTATAACCGCCGTAACGTAACTTAAGAACTTAACGTAAGAAGTTGAAATATTGAATTTACGTATACTTATTTATAATGTTCGTAACGTAACTTAAGAACTTAACGTACCGTAGAAAGTTCACCAACTTTTAACTTAACAACATAACTTAACTTAAGACCTTACGGTTAGCCAATGAGATAATTCTGCGTTCAGCATGTGATAACTGTCAATTATTCTTTTTATTTTTTTTTTTTATAAATAAATAGAAAAATACCATTTGTAAACTATCATTCTCCTTTTTGATGGACATACATTATCATGAATGATTTGTGTTTATGTTATTGGGGATAAACTATCTATGAGATATGAGTGTAGCTGCATATACCTACAAACATCAAGTCTAGAACTGAAATAAGACAAAACTTTTTTGCTAGGAAAGATTAAATTCTCATTATTGCTCAAAAACAATCAACATCTTCGGTAAACTATTTTGTTTTATTATATTTTTATATTATTGCTTTTAAAGTAGTTAATATATTCTTTCTATATAGCAAAATCATAATTTATAAGTTTTATTTAGAGGTTAAGTACATAGTTTACACTTGTTTATTTCATAAGGTTGTCAATAATTTGATAATCTCTGAAATCAACACGCATGCTTTACTCTTACGTTACGGACATTTATAAATAGACTTTATTTTTATATCTTAGGTTAAGTTTCTACGGCGTTAAGTTAAGTTACGGTGGTTATAAATTATACTTAACAGTCCTTGATCAGACACACCACCCTGTATTTCATCGATTGGCTAACCTAGATTAAATTTCAATCGTCGACGGACTTTTAACAATGACAAGATGTCACATAATCATATCTGTTTAAGCACATCGACTAAATCAATCCAAAAATTTATAAAAACTGTAACAGTAATTGGAGGAGGTAAAATTGGATCTGGTATAGCCCAATTAGCCGCTCAGAATGCACAGAACGTACTTTTAGTAGAAATCAACGAGGAATCCATAAGGAAATCCTTTGATAGGATCGTAGATTCTTTGAGTCATACGGCGAGAAGTATTTACAAGTATAATGACGTAAACGTTAAGAAATATATCGAAAATACTATAAGTTATCTCAAAGGTATTGCATAATAGTAATAAGGGATTATTATCAAAATAACTGACAACATAATATTTTTGCTATTTTCCTAGGCACAACCAATACAAAAACAGCTATCGAAAAAGCAGATCTGGTAATTGAAGCCATACCCGAAAATTTTGAAAAGAAAGTCAAACTTTTTAGAAGCCTAAACGTATCGGCTTCGTCGCAAACAATTTTCGCAACCACAACTGATTCCCTGTCAGTTACAGCGATTGCCGAAAAATCGTTAAGAAAAGAACGTTTATTGGGGCTACATTTTTTTCATCCTGTAGTCTCGACTAAATTAGTAGAAGTAGTTAAAAATCCCTTTACAAGTCAAGAAATTATGGAGTCTGTGATTGATTGGTGCAAAAGTATCGGTAAGTGTACAAAATTTTACTATTGTGTGTCTCAAGTGTCGAACGATTGAATCTCAAATGTTTCGTTAACTGTTTCTCAAATTTTATCGGCCGAATGTACCTCTAGATAAATGTGGAAAGACTGGAAGGACATTAGACGGAAAAGAGAGCATCAGTGTCTAGAAAAGAAACCGTGATAGACCATTCTCAATCAATTAGAATAGAGTAACAGATTGCTTGAATTACATAGCGATAAATAACTCTTATATACTGGGTGCACTTAATTTTTTTAGGCAAGACAACTATTATTTGCAACGATTCCCCGGGCTTCATCGTGAATAGATTAATAATCACCTATGTCACAGAAGCAATCAGACTGATGGAAAAAACAGGCGTTTCAAGAAAAGATATTGACACAGCCATGAGATCAATTATGGGTCAAGATTTGGGTCCCATTCAGCTAGCCGACCATCTTGGTCATGATACTATTTTAAATTTGGTTAGTAGAAACATGTTTATATTGCATTTTTGAGGAAGCATGCTTGCGATTAAAATTTTACAACTTACATTCGTCGGTACCATGCCAAAACAATGAATATGTAAATTTTCCACATTCTTGTTTTCAGCAAAAAATATTTAATTATGCATAGAAAACAAGTTGTTAATAACTATATTAAACTACTTAAATAGTTAATGTAATAATTATACAATGCGATTTATTATATTATGAATTTATAACTTAAAAAATAAGCTCTCCTGTAAAAATAAATAAAAAATCATATCCGCGGTTTTAGCAGGGGACTGACGAATTAATATAATACAAAAATTATCACATCACTTATTAATTTAGAAATAATTTTTACTTTCAAAGGATACCTTGTATATGTATATTGACCATAAGACGAAATATTAGGATTTGCGAATGTTACTGTCTATAAAGTTCTTAACTTTGATATCAATTATTAAGTGAATTACTTGTTAAATTTTTTGCTTGCATCTTTGTTAAATATGGACGATCATCGACGACTGATATGTCATTGAACTGACGAAGAAGCGGTACGTTAATTGAAAATGGCAAGGTCAATTTACAACACAAATTAAAAAAACATCGGACCACAGAGTCAAATGCAGTGAATTACACAAAACGTTAAAAATAATAGTGCTTTGCCTCTTTATTGAAGCAATGCCTCTCACATGCGTTGTAACTAAGTAATTTATATGGTAAAAATATCTAGCCAATCGGGTTTGAAATGTGAGCATGAGTACAGCTAAGCTTGAAACGGAAGCATCACAAACAATTTCATTAAATCATTCAAACAAATCACACTATTTTGTTGGTCTCATTTTTAAACATCTTTATCACCATTCCTCTCGCAATTAATGGAAAAATAAAATTGTATATTTTCAATAAATTCTTCCAAATTTCTTGTTCCAAAAATTAAATATATATATTTTTAAACCAGCGTGTTTTACTTTTACTTTCCATTAGATAAGTTATAGAAAACAATAGATATGTGTTGTTCCTTTATACACTTCCGTTCCACCCTCAAAGGAACACCACTGTCATTATGGCATTCAATTATTATAATCAACAAGACATCTTAATTTTCTATGTAATTTCAATGAATTTTCAGAGGAAACTGCAGTTTGCTATAACCATTTTATACTACAATAGTTAATATTTCAAGCATATACTGACAATTTTCAAATTTAATAATTAAATTAATTTTTTTTTTTTAATTTTTCAGGTTGTGTGATAATTTTTGTGTGTACCTTATACTTTTGTTGTAATTAATTTTAAGATTAGGTAGAAGCATGGAGGTATAAAGAACCCGAAAATATGATTTTCCAACCTTGTTTATCGCAAAAACGTTTAGTCGAAAAGGGAAAACTTGGAATGAAAAGTGGAGAGGGTTTCTACAAATACAACGATTTAAATTACTGGATCAGAACGTTTGCCCATCTATACAAGAATAAGAAAGATTGGTCGAAGCATTACCAGATTTGGAGAAGAACGATCAATAAAAATAAGATCAAAAAGGTGAATTAATTGTAAGACATTTCAATGTTTATTTTATATTTATACGTAATAAAAGTAGATGAGTATTAATTTGACTGTTTATTTAGTTACTTTCGACACATTCTGATGCTGCTGTAAAAAAGAAACAGATTAAATTAATAAGAATGACAAATGACAACACTGATTAGCAACCTAAAAAAATCTTGTGAGACAACCAATGTAACCAAGTTAAAACAGGTCCTACATACAAAATGACTTACCGACGACACGACTGGTCTTAGATGTCACATGAAAGAAAAATTACTTCAAAACGATACTTACCACTTAGTTACCATCTGCGTCTAATCTTTGCCTTTTATCAGGTCTTTCTTCTGCTTCAAATACTTTAAGGCGCGTCCCAAGAACCTCCGCTCCGTGTAGAGTCTGAAATTGAAAAATTCACATATTTTGCTTACATAATTTCTAATTTTACATACCTTGATGGCCGCTTCGGCGGATTCCTTCGAAGCGTACTTGGCATAACCGCAATTTTTGTTATGCAACATGTAAACATCGATCAGACTTCCAAATCTACAGAAAATGTCCTTCAACACGCCCGGAGAGAGCGTCTGCGGGAAACAGATTACAAAGCACCTAAAAAGTATGTTATGAAGGATTTCATTCTTATCGATTTTAAATATCTATTTAAAAAATACCTGGCTTCAGTTTTGGTGTCGATATGAAGAAGCGGTTTGGCCTCTGGTAAAGGCACGCTGCAATAACCTTCTTCGTTTATGGGATCGCTTCTACCCAGTTTAGGTTGGAGTAAATCTTAAAAAAGTAAATACTTTCTCAATTCAATCAATCTTTAACCAAATAAATACCAAAATTAAGATACAAATAAAAATTCCAAACAAGTGACTTGAAATCATGTACACAAATCGTGAATATTTAAAGCAGGTGAAGTGAAACGTGTGCTATGTTTATTTTTAAGTTTTAACTAGGATATGGTTGATATTATTATTACTATTGGATATCATTTGGAAGCTGGTTACATCTTCTATATGTTGAAATAATTTATTTTACTTGATAGATGAAATTAGTCTATAAAAATTGTAATTTAGTTTGGTTAAATTCATAATAAGATTAAAATATAGTGAGAAAAATCATTTTAGAGTTAATATACATTAAAGTCTATTAAGAAAAAGATTGTCCCAAGTACCTATTAATTATTAGTGTATGGAATTGCTGGAGAAAATATTCCGTAACGTCAAAGAGTTAAACATATGCATTTAGAAAAGAGTTTTATGTAATGAGCTTGAACATATAAGACTTGGTAATAAAATTTATTCCAAATCACACTAATTCTTCTTCGAAAGTTTCAAGACAATTTGAGTACTTTTTGACAAAAAACAACTAATTCGTTTTTTTTTTAATTTACCTGGATTCAAGCCTGCTGCTTTGATCAACGAACTAGCTTGAGCAATAGTCTCCGCCAATTGCATAAGATCCGGTTTATTGGGACTACCTATCCCGGAAGGTTCCCCAAGCGACGCGGCAGATCGTTTAACGGGCATTGTACCGCCGCCCATTGAACTCTGTTGGTTTTCTAATTTCACAATCAATCGTTGACCTGGTGGGTACTCGAAACCGTGGAATTTTTCCACGGCGTACATCGCCCACTCGGAGTTGGTGTAGACGACTTCGAAATTATTTTGCGGCGCTCGTTGTCTGTGACCATGGTCGTAGCGGATTTGGCAGAAGTCGAGGCCTAAAATAACCCGATTTTTAACGTTTTAGACAGCCGCGTATTATTTTAAACTAAGGGCCAGTCTTTTCACCTCTGAGTAAAGTTGAAAGTAACTACTTGCTAAATAAATATAGGACTATTGTTTGTTAATCTGTCACTTTACTCAGAAGTGAAAAGATGAGCCCATGGTTTGATCTGGTTTTACGCCGACGTCAAAGTAACATTTTTGGAGTGAGCACAAATAAAGGCAACTTTAGTTATTGTTAAAGCCGTCAGTATTCTATTTAACAGAAACTAAGGTTGCCTTTGTTTGCAGTAACTCCAAAAGTTTATTGTTATTTTGATGCAAATCTATTTTTCAATTCAGACTGAAATAATAAATGCATTCTTAGAGTATATTTATTAATGGAGATTAACATTCTGGGGCCTTTTGTTTATATTTATCGACTTACTAGGCACAATATCGAACAATTTCCACATCTGATCTTGATTAACAGCAGGACTAGCGACCACCGACAGCTTATAGACTCCGTCCTCCTTGAAAAAAGGAGATGAGTGTCTAGGACCACCGTCGTTCATGGACGATCTATAAGGCGGATCCTGTGGTGCGGAATGGTATGAATTTTTGTTGTAACTGTTAGCAAAATCGTCAGACGGTCTCTTGGGTTCCGCAAATTTAGGTTTGAATTTCCTCTCGCACTCTTCGTAAGCCTTAGCCGCATCGGAAAACCTACATAGAATTAAATTTCATTTTTTTCGAAAACTATCGATATGATTTACAAGTTTGTGACAATCCTACCATCCAGGACCCAGAAATTAAGTTTATATCTAGAGAAATGAAAAAATGAGAAATAGAAAATTATTTTCTACACTCTATATAACCTTTTGTAAGGAAATTAGATTCTGGTTTTGAAAATGGATTCAACTATATGAAGGAATTCTTATATAGTACTTGGCATTTTTTTGTGACTATGAAGATAAGGAGGTGAATCGGCAAACTCAAAATACGGTCCCAAAAAACGCATGCTAATTGAGCTTCTATAATTAACCGCATGGACGCTGGTACTGCATACGGTGTTCAAAATACATAGCTTCTTATGGGAATTATACATAATTTTGTCAAAATAATAAAAATAAACTTGTTTATAGCTAAATAAAGCACAGAACATACTGTTGTATTTATTTCTAAATAAGTCTTGCATGTTTTAATTGATAAATGATTTAATTTTATCTATATAAAATACAATTTAGATATGTATGACCAAATTCGAAAAGGTTTCTTAAATGCCGAAATTTTGTGGACATATTTTTTTTTTTTTTTTAATTGAACCAATATACAATTTTAAGAGTAAAATAAAACACAGTTAACAGATTTTTTATTATTGTAATACAAGTATGAAGGGAGATTTGGGAATGTACATGGTATTACCTCATCCTTTAATTTCAGCTTTCCCCTTTTTATTTTGCTAACAATACCATCAGTAAAAATAGTCTCATAATATTTGATACCTATCTTCTAAAAAGTATAGAACAGCATCATCTCTAGAAAGTGCTTTATCGGCACTTGGAACGATATATATGCTGCCACTGTTCTAAACGTTTAGTATCCTTTAAAAACATTTACAATGACACAATTGGGGTAAAAAAAAAAAAAATAACAGTAGCAACTCTTTATCTAACATTAAAACTCTATAAAAAATAATTTTTCTTTTCTAGTAAGTTAAATTTAATGCATAATTATTGTTGTTTGTAAGTCAGCATTTATGACTGTAAAATTTTATATTATAAAATAAACTACACTTCATAAGATAAATGAATACATTATTTTACTTACATTAGAAGCTTTAGAAGATTTTATCCTGTTTTAGAATCTGGAACGACGTAAATCTTGCTTTGGTGTTTTTGTCACTCATGTTATTTGTACTTAGGTACTGTCTTACCCTGGGTTTATAGGGCTTGACATTTACTGCCTTCGATCATGGTGGACTGTATGACTATGTTTGAAATATGTTACCTGGGGTGAAGGCCTTATGCTCCACCCTGTAGCCTCTGGAAGATACTCTCGAAGTTCTGGTTGATGCACTGATTTTATTCAAATGAAACTATCACCTTATATTTGAATTTGATATATTCACGGCTTACTGATTCCACATTTTACATATTAATACTTGGTTACATAAATTATTAATTGATTACATGTTACAACTTTTTAAATCAAATCGCACAAATGCTTTTACTTAAATTTCGGCTTGCTGCCGGCGTTGACAAGATTTTTGATGTGAGTTGTTTGACTGACTAAACGAAAGTAAAAGTTTTTTCTCCGATACAATTCCGCCAGCCAGCGACGGTTTTACCGCCTTTTTTTCTCATTGGCTGTCCCAGATCAAATGATTGCGTACGTGATCATATTAACTATTTGCGAAGACACAGGTGTCTTTGCGACATAGCAGGTGTCTGGCGGTCATTTGAAAGTCAAGCGTGTTGTTTCAAGTTTAGATAATTAGTTTATACAGGGAGTGACTATTCAGTACTTTATTATTTTTGTTTGCTAAAAGCGGAGGTTTATATAGGGAGTGTCTACCTAGTATTTAGCAGATAGGACATGTTGAATGTAATTTCAACAGGTACTTTTTAAGCTATTGCATAGCTTTTATCGCGGGCTTTGAGCGCAGCGACAGAATCAAGAAATTCCGTAACGAAAAAAAAAAAAAAAAAAAAAAAACTTAACACCCGCCACTCCGACCGGCACAGCGGTGCGACGTTAAAAGCCGTGCATCGTCTAACGTCGTTTCAGTTCGGCAGACTTCGGCACAGTGTTTGTGTGCGTGCGACTAGACGTATGCGTGTAGACTAGCTGCTAACTGCTCATAACTGATTCCATCTCTTTTAGACACAATTTCGGAAAAATTGAATTTGAAAATGAATAATGATCCACAAGAATCCACAACAAAATATGGGACCACCATTGACGAGGTATTTTCCAGATATTTAGAGGATATCAAGTCTCAAACTTATGTTTCTTATTTCAGTTACCATAAACCTATAGTTTCAATGATAAAAATTCCTGAACAACCTACATGTATTGTAAGATAATAAAAATATTTTAAACAATATTAACTTCTCATTTATTCAATAAAAGAAAAAAATTTGGTTTCTTATCGGTCACCACGCTCAAAAAGTGTAACTTGAATTAATATCAAAGAAAAAAAAATACTGCATAAATAAAATAAATAAATAATTATAATTGCATAAGTTGATAAAAAATGCTATGCAATAGCTTTACCGCGGCAGTCCCCGTTCACATTATTTTGATTCTTTTAACAAATTTTTTAAAAAATCACTTCATTTTACATTGACTTACATAGAAAATAGACACCGCTGTCATTCAACATGCCAACTACAGTCAATTTCGCGAACTTTATAAAAAGAAGGACGGAAATTTGACCATTGCCGATTCGCCTTCTTCTCTCTAGTCTTCATATTTGTGACATAGCTCGTATTGCAGTATCAAGGATGTTATAAGTTATATTGATAATAGAAATATTCCATCAGATACTTTTTTTTTAGGAACTTGACTGTGTTAATCACTCAATTCTTATAGATAAAATACCATTCTATGAGATAAGGGATGATACATTGAACTTTTTTATACATTACTTACAAAAATATATATCAATTGGTCAGTTTACCAAACAGTAAAATATCTACTGCAAAATCTGTGCAGATAGATGTACTACAAGGTTTAATCCTTGGACCAATTTTCTTTTTGATCTACAATCTACATTAATAACCTACCAATCTGTGTCCAAGAAAATATTTGTCTGGATGCAGATTATGCTACCTTAGTTAACACTGCAAAATCAATTCAGCATACTTTATTGTAACTTCATTAAAACGAAAAACTTATAGATTATTTAGTAAACAAACTAAAGAAATTTGTTTTTCAAATAAGAAAATGAATGGCCATTGCAACGATTGATAGAGCTGTAATTTTTAAGATTCAACTATTCAAATATTGGCTAAGGCATATCAAACTGAACATTGTAAATCATTATTTAAGACATTAATTATTCTTACTTTGCCATCTATATTTATCTTAAACTGTATTATGTTTATTAAGGAAATAGTAATTTATCTAAGCTATCAGATCCAGATCAGATAATTATAAAAGTAGATAGACAGGGCTTTATTGTATACCCTATCACAGACTACCACAAACTCAACAACTACTAACATTTGACAATGCAACTATTTAATAAGCTAACAAGTAACCTAAGAGATTTGAAATCAAGAGAACTGAAATATCATATGAAAAAAGTTTTAATAGAAAATGCATTTTAGGAAGTAAATTTCTTGATTCTGATCTTAAACTAAATTAATTTTAATATTCGTTTTTAAACCCTATTAATAGTTATATTCAGTGGCGGCCAGTCACCAAAATATTGGGTGTTCACAATCACAGAATGTAGAACTCTGTACAGATGTAGGTAAAAAACTTTCAGTGTGTAATAAAAGGTATAATATACCTTTCTAAAACACTAAGTTTTTTACTTTCATCTGTATTGAGATCTATATTCTGTCATTGAGAACCCCCAATAATTTGGTTACAAGCAACCACTGTATATTATATATTCTCATAATGCTGTTAAATAAAAAAAATATTTATTATTAATTACTGTTGGGTCAAGTTTGTAACTTGGACAATAAAATTTATTTATTTAGTTTCAAATATTAAGTTGTAGGATTGTCACAGAACCCAACCATCTATGAATACAGAATTTTCAAATAATCTCAACTTACTTATTGTATTTAACATAAGCGAATCCTTTGCTCTGTTTAGTTTCTTTATTTTTTATAATGCTGATGTAAGCAAGTTCACCAAACAGCTTAAAATAATCATAGAGTTCATTTTCAACAGCTGTTTTAGGCACCACCACAAACAACCTTTTAACATGGTCCTCTTCATTATCATCTCTAACTGAGCCCTGTTGACGACTAAATAAAACAAATATTTAGTATTTTTCTACAAAAACATATTAGTGCTTACCTTGAAGCAATCATAACTTTGATATTACTACCTCCTATATTTTTTCCTTTCATTTCTTCAAGAGCTTTAGCTGCATGCGATGTTTTGGTATATCGTACATAATATATTCCTGAAAATTCAAGCAATACATTTATATTCAGTATTATTAGGAATATCTTACCTTTATTTTCTCCTGTGGTTCGATCTTTAACAATTTTAATGTCTCTAATGTTGCCAAACTCTTTAAATTCATTTCTTACTTCATCTTCTTGTAAAGTTTTAGGTCCAACTATGAATAAACGAGAGTATGGGACTTCGTCATCTGACACAGAATCTCGCCTTCTGTCACCCATTTTAATCTAAAATCCTAGAATATAAAGTTGTTTGTAGAAGAGCACAGTTTTTATATAGTTTGTAAAGTAACATCGTCACAAATTAATTACTAACTACACTACTTAACTTTTTAGTTCCAATGCAGAGTTAAAATAAAATAATAAAGTTCGCTAATTCAATTAGAAATGTCATTTTTTAGGTTATCAAACACAAAAATCAATTTGTGATAAGTGCGTCGGCTATAGGAAAAAGGAAACGCAAGGAAACCAATATAACAATCACACTTACACAATACCGAGCACAATACAAACTTACTTTCTCCTAGATCTTATGGATTACACAATAAACTAGGCAGTTCATAAAACACAAAAAAATTATTTTTAATATTTTTTAACTGTAATCAGCAAAGATAATAATTCTACTCCTTATAAATTGAACTTGAACATCGCATTAATTTAAGAAAATATCTAAAATACTGTTTGCTGTTATTACATTGATTGTGGGTAAATAAGATCCTATGGTAATAGGTTTTTACAGTTAAAAATACTTGTATACATTGTGAATTTTAAATTACCTACCAATTATATAATTATAACAGTTTCTGATAATAAAAGTGCTTGTTAATTAATTAAATAACCGCTCGCTTTATTTATAATTTATACTTTGCTGACGCCGCTACACTAAACGACAGAACACAAACCACACTATCATTGCGTTCGGTTTGCCACGTTCCTTTAACTCCTTTAACACTTTTAACTCCAAACGACTCTTTTAGCGTTCGGTTTAGTCCGATTAGTGACAGTTTAATACGCTTAAATGTCATTTAAAAGCACCCTAAAATTTGTCCCGCTCCAGCCCCTGACTGACCGAACTCGCCTAATGAACTTGAGTGGGGTAGAATGCTTGTCAATAGGCTTGACATGCGACTCTATGGGCAAAGACAGGTTATTTTTCATCTCACTCGGGAGTATTTATAACAACCATTTTCTATTTCACTTTGTTATTGTCTGATCCACCAGCATGTGGATTGAACAATAACAAAGTGAAACAGAAAATGGTTATCATAAATACTCCCGAGTGAGATGAGAAATAAAAATGGCTGCGCCCATAGAGTCGCATATTGTTCTATTGATACAATGGGTCCTATGATTGAACGTTTACGTTATCCGTAACGTACATGTTAGGCCGAGTTTTAACAGAAACGAGGCAAATTCATATGATAGAAAACTTTTTCCAACACATTTCTGTTATTTTCCGCCTGTTATCTTCTAATTTAACAGTTTTCCATCATCCGAACTTGCCTCGTTACTTTTAAAATTCGGCCTAACATGTACGTTACGGATAACGTAAACGTTCAATCATAGGACCCATTATGCACATTGGCTTTCTACCCCACTCCAGTTCATTGAACCACACACAAACATAACCACAACACTATTTTATTCCATGTCAAAAATAAAAAGTCAAACCACAGTGATAGGTGCGATCGATTATTCAAGACAGGACAGGAGTGAAATGTTTTTGATAATGTCACTTATCACTCGTGTTAAACTGTCTATTATGTACAGATTAGGTAAGAATGATTTAGAATCATTGGGTAAATGGTATCTTTGTAGAGTTATCTAATTTGTTTTACAGAAGGGAAGTTTGGACAGACAAGTTCCATTCACTATTTTAACTCCAAACGACCCTTTTGGCGTTCGGTATATTCCGATTAGTGACAGTTCAACACACGCATTATGCATCCTGTAAAAGAAGTTTCAAATACATTGTTTAATTATATTACTTGAGGGTATCTGACAATGAACTCAAGTTCATTGGTATCCGATTGCCAAGAGCAAGATAACGAAACTCTCCCGTTTTGATAGCTGGGTAAATTGTCCTGTAGGATATTAGGCATTCCAAACTGAATGGCTACCAGTGGGTTTTGACAGGTTATGATTTGGCTAAATTATGGCAACTCTGTAGGCCTAGTGATTTGACAAGGTCAATGAAATAGATAGTTACATAGATTGATCATCCATATTTTTTAAAATAAACATAGGCTTATGCCTTGAAGTAAAAATGTAAGCAATTATTATTTTTTTAATATCTAAAGGCTGAAAATTGGTTTTAAAATACATTTTTGCTAAACCGATTCAAATTAATAAATATTTGCCAGGCAATATGGCCGCTCGCAAACGACCAGCTTTGAGCAATCTATATAACTATATATGCATCATTGACCCTGTTAATGACAACAGGGTTGCCAGATCTAAACTGTCACTCCCCACGTAGCCATTTGGACCTCAGGATAGCTATTCACTAAGTCATGGGAGCGCTCCCATGGGAGTGCTCCCATATATTTTGCTCTCTTACTCTTAGGTGGGTATATCGTGCTTACTCACTTTTAGCCCAGGTACATGCGTAGTAAGGTCAGATTTTATACTATGGGAGGGAGAATTGCGGGCTTGCCAGATTAGGTCCGTATTTATCACAAAGCAAATTTGAATTACTAAGGGCTGATTCCACCGTTGAGTTAAACGGAGATTAAAATGACATTGTTAATGTAAAAATGTCATTTTAAACTTCGTTTAACACAACGGTGGATCGGTCCTTAAATAGTAGATCAAAGTTATTCTGTCGACTTGGCAACGTTGGCATGGGAGTATGGGAGTGTGGGAGTGCTCCCATGAGTTAGAGAATAGGTATCCAGATAAATAATAATTAGGCATTCCAACGACCTGTCAAACAATAGGTACCAGTGGGAAATTCTTGTATATTTAAGGGGGTAGCGACATAGTCTTGCAACTTGGACGCTATTTTTATTCGAAGTAGTACTCGCCAAGCCTGCCAATTTATGGAGAAATGTATAGGTGGGTTTTTGAAATATTATTTTTATTGTGTTTGACATAAAATATTTAAATGTAATCCATTATTCATGATTTTACGTAAAGTAGATAGAATACACCATATGTCGCCACCCTTAGATATACCAAACCTGCCCACTGGTAATTCATTTGTTTGGAATGCCTAATAGATAACTGAATGTCAAAAATTTACATTGCGTTTGTTTGAAAGCAACATATACAAGCCAGTTGTTAGGAGGGGAAGAGCGGGGTTTGTTAGTTTTATTATCCAGTAGCGTATCAAATAAATGTCAATAGAAATGCTTTCGATTTATATTATTTTATTAGTTTTGAGATATTTCAATGGATCAATGTTTCTAATATGAGATGTTTATAGAAAACCGTCAAAAATGAATTTTTCAGTCGACCAATACATATATTTTTTATATTAAAAACATACATTATTTTTATACACAAATAATTTGAATAAACGTTGCAATGATAGGTTTTATAAATTCTAAATTTTTGTACTAATATTTTTTAATAATATCGATTCTTTTGTAAATTATTTTTATTGATTTGTTATGAGTACCGCTTATATATGTAATAAAAAATAGAATAAAGTATCTGTTTATTGTTAGTCCCTTTTAAGTTAATTAAATTTTGTGCACAAAATATTTATAGTTTTTAATAATCGGGACAGTAGGGTTAAAAAAACAATTTTTATAATAGGTATGTAATTCATTTTGTAACAGTTTAGAATAAAGCGATACTTATGTAATAAATGATAAGTTCATAATTACACCGTTTTAAAATATTGCCAAGGTTTTCTAATACACAATATTTTGAATAATAAAACTTAATTTCGTTAGAAATAGAACAACGTTAAGCAATTTTTTAGAGACGTTGTGTTATTGTACTCATTTGGTTTAATAACAATTAATACCTAATGGATAATGGGGTGATTATAATAATTTAGTTGCCAACAATTTTCCTTTCACATACCTAATTTATAAATCAAATAATTATGTGACAGGTACCTAGATAACTAAAACTAATATTCATTAACTACAGATAAATAAAACCCAACAATTTTCCTACCACACAATTTACAAATTAAATTAATTATGAGACGTGATAATAAGTAAATATAATATACATTCACTTGAGATGTTGTTGGGATGGGGTGTTAATACACTGCGACCTAAAATATCTATTGTGCCCCTTCTGTCGCTAATGCACCAAGGAAATGTCTCAATGCCTATAACGACCCTTCCAATCCTATCTTCCCAAGGAAGTGTAGGAGTGGCTTCATGTTAGGTAAATCTCTCTCTTTTCTATTTGATATCCTCCTACTAGGTATAGTGCCCTTGGATTCTGGAGTACTACACATTCAGTTAGAATGTGAATGGAGGTTTCGTCCTCCTCCTCACAGAATCTGCACTCACTATCCTCTACTACTCTCAGTTTACTAAGGTGTCCTTTAAGTCGATAATGCCCGGTAAGGATCCCTGTTACAATAAGAAGCCTGTTCTTGCTCAGGCAGATGCAGGCGGTGATGTATGCCTTATTTATACACAACTCAATAAAACAACACCTTGTTGTAAGCTTTTATTCTCTAGTATTCTGATAAACACAGTAATTCAGTAATGGTTATAATACAAGACAAAACTCAAGATGAAATACGAACTTCTAATACAAGACAATGCGCATCTGACTCTTATTTAGTACTCGTGGGGGCATCTACGTACGATATATAATCCTACGGGGTCACAGACTAGAGATGACTGTGATATAAGGAGAAACTTATATGAAGCTGAAACATAGATAGCGTCACGGGTACTAACATTGCCATTTATAAATGGGTATACAGATCTCACACAGGCTTCCGATGTTTCCTGCCATGGTTTCCTGGTTATATTCACCCAGAAGTATCTTAGCGTGTCTTAGCCTTACGAGATTGATCCAATTATCGGTTCTTATACTGCCCAATTATTTTTTAATCTCGTCGTGGACGTTTGAACGAGAAAAGTCAGTAAATGCATCGCCTTTCAAGGCCGTATGCATAGTCGATCGCCAGATATTCATTTCGGCGTATCGCCAGCGATTCGCTGGCGATCCGCCGGCGAAAGCCCAAAAAGCTGGCGACTCGCCGGAGATTGTCACCGGTATGTCATTTCACGCAAGTTTTTATTTTCTTTTATACTGATTATCACCGGTATATCTCGCATTTTATTCATGATTCATTTCTTAAAACTCAAAAAATAATGAACGAATATCAAATTTTTCACTATAAAAGAACATGAAAACTTGCGTGAAATGACATTCCGGTGACAATCTCCGGCGAGTCGCCAGCTTTTCGGGCTTCCGCCGGCGGATCGCCAGCGAATCGCTGGCGATGCGCCGAAATGAATCTCTGGCGAGTCGCTGGCGATCGACTATGCATACGGCTGTTAGTCTCCAAGAATACGAATTAGATATTTCCAGAATGATGCGATACTGGCAACCATTTTCCTACTACACAATTTACAAATTAAATTAATTATGTGATGTGTAACTGTATAATAAGTAAATATAATATACATTCACTTGAGATAAATGAAACCTATTTTAATTTAGACAATAAGAAAACATATCATAATAATTACATATTTATATTATTGTGTTATTAAAATAACATGAATAGGTAATTAAAAAATTACAAAATTTATTGGTTCCCGTACTAATACTTAGAATATTCAAATTAATTAAACAAAGACAAAAAACATTTTTATTATTTATAGTTTTTGTTCAAATACTCACTTAGTTTCAGATGTAGAAGGTTTAGAATGTGACATAGTTTCCAGTTGAGGAACAGCTTCAGGATGTGAGTAAAATAAGGGCATTACTCCTTTCATTAAAAACATTTTTCCTCCTGGAGACTTAGCAAAGGCAGAATCCTCAAAATGTCTTGAACAAATTCTACTGAATACACTCTTCATCCTCACGTATACCCAAACTCTTCACCCACATATATCTAGTTTGAGGATCTTTTGGAAACCTAAATAGGTATAAATAGTGTTTTCTTATTCATATAGGTAGGTATATAGGATTTCATGTAATACAAAATGCAACATAGTATACTTTAAAATAACTACCCAGACAGCACACCAAATCCTTTGGATATCTAATGAACATCCCAATATCCACTGAATGTCCAGTCCATGGTGGATATCTATTTTATATCCATGAAATGTAATTTATAGACATGCAAATGTCCATAAATAATAGTAATTATATAGCAAATTATTAAAAAATTACGCCATTGTGCTCGCCATTGTGCTCGCCATTGTGGCTAATAGTACCGTTCAGATATTTAAAATTAATTTTTTTAAGGTGTATTCTATATCCCATGGACATCCACTATAAATATAAATATATCAAAGTCTAAGCGCGGACGCAAACCATCGTGGATATCTACTAGATGTAATTTTTGATTTTGCTTCCTAAGTATAGATGGCGATACCACTTTCGTATCTACTCATGCTCAACCCGCCGTAAATGAGTTCGATCGAATTTTTTTGGCAATCACACTCTATTAGAGACTGGAGTCGAGAATTTCCATTTATTGCGGAAGAGTCCTAATAAGGATGACTTTCTCCTTAGTGCCCGTATAGTGGGCAAAATCAAAGGCAGATTGTTGGAAATATTTTTTATCTCTATTTTCTTTCGAGGTTATTCAATAATCATTGGTTACTTATGAACCTCTACTAAAGATACCTATAAAATATTTTGCAGAATATCTGAATTCTATATCCATATTAGATATCCACAAAATATATTCTGTGGATATCTCTGGGATTTCTTGTATTGTCTGGAAGATACTCATTAGATATTTTGCTGAATATATAGGATATCTTCTATATTCTGGATATAGACGGACATTTGGATATACATATTAGATCCACGGAATATTTCTGATATCCTGTGGATATATTGGATATCCACAAAAGATATTCTGTGGATATCTCTGGGATTTGGTGTGTTGTCTGGGTATGGTGTTCTAACAATATATTTTGTCATTAAAATAAAGCAATACTAAGATTTTATAACTAAAGTAAATGCCACTAGAGCCTTCTTAAATGTTCAGTGTGCATAACAATATAACTTTAATTTAAAGATAGCCTATTAATAAATTCAAAGTTATTAAACACAGGCACAATAAAATAATTCGAAATTCGACGTTGAATGTTATTTTAAACTTTAAAATAAATTGTTGTTGTTTAAACCTTATTTTGAATTATGATACCCCTCAAAAAAGTGTGATGCAACGGTAATGGTTTTTATTTACTTACCTATGAAACGTTATCCAACTGAATTTGAGATACTTTCTCGAGCACACAATACAATTCACTGGCATTTTTAAGCAATTAAATGCACTAAAATAACTTAAACCACAAAAATTTTTCAATTAAAGTACGAAATAAACTGAAAATGAACCATAAAATAACTAACCTAACTAACGTAGTCCTGTCAAATTTTTGCTAACCAATCAGGTGTGTAACCAAAATAGCGAATATCCAATCAAGTCGTGTAACCACTGCTATATAGTGAAAGGAGATGCTGGTTACAAATATTGCGTGATAGGGCTGTATCTATTATTTATTTATTTATCTGAGATTTGGACAGGTCGTTGGAATGCCTAATAGCCCAAAAAAAGGAAGAAGTGAGACAGAGGACAGATCGTAATCGGTTGTCAAAATAAAAATAAGCCTATTTTTGAAGTAAAATGAAGGTAATTATTTTTATGCTATATGCAAAGGCTAAAAATTGGTTTTAGAACATATTTTTAATGAGATTGTCCTCCTTTCCTCTACACTCCATAATTTCCAAATTCCAATCAAACATGAAGCTATGCAACTTATAATACTCGGCTGTAGTTGATGTTACAATCATATACGCCTTAAATCCACTGAACTGTATATTAATATCAAGGTCGGTGCTTAAATCCAATATTATTTTTTTTATAAAAGAAAATGATATTTTTATCAAATTACCTACCTGGCTTAAAAAAACAATACAGTTTTAATAATTAATTACTAAACGGCAAAGTCGTTCTCTTACTTCTCAAAACACTTAAAAATGTGATAGGTATAACTACCAATATATTTGACTGGTTGTGAAAATTGAATTTATTAATTAAAAATTATTAAAAAAATGTTTTATGTAAATTATTGTTTATAAATGAATTTAATTCATTAAAAATATAAAAAAAAATCCGCCCGAGCAGGGACTTGAACCCTGGACCCTTGGATTAAAAGTCCAATGCTCTACCGACTGAGCTACCCGGGCTAATAATATTTAACTTCCAATATTATGTAGACATTCTACACAACTATAAAATTATTAAAAAATAAGAAATAGGGGTGAGTGGGACATCAAAATAAACAAAGTTCGTAGGTGCATACAGGTGCCATTTAAAACATTTTCCTATCATATTGCAGTGCTTAGCTTGTTTGTACCTTCTTTTGTTTAGGTTTTGTTGAATAATTTTTTTAGGTTTCCTATTTTTAACAGACTTCAAAAAAGGAGGAGGTTCTCAATTCGTCGCAATATTTTTTTTTTATGTATGTTCAACGATAATTCTTTAACACGGTGTCCGATTTCAATGATTCTTTTTTTTGTTAGAAAGGGGGTACTTCAGGAGTGGTCCCAAATAAATTTGGTCAAAATCTAAGAATTGGGTCTATGAGAAAATCCTCAAAATCTTCATTTTTTATGTATGTTTAGCGATAATTCTTTACCACCTTGTCCGATTTCTATGATTCTTTTTTTTTGTTAGTAAGGGGGTACCTCAGGGCCGATCCCATATAAATTTGGCTAAGATGTGGTGGTGGCATCTGCACGTTTTTGAAGTCGGTTTTTTTTCATTTTTAATACTTGTACTTATCTTGATATGATAAAAAGAAATACATTGCCTACAAACTCGTCTCACGCTCCCTCTAGTAGTAATTGCTCGGAGATTCATCTAGATAGAATATCTCAATGGTTTTCTTCCTTACTTCGTGTCATATACAGAGCGATTCAAGAATTATTAGTGAGAAAAATGACGTAATTTAACGGTTGTAGAAAGAATGCAACAGGCTACACTACAATTTTTTTTTCTTTTATATTATCTAATTAAAAAAAAAACGTGAGAATTAAAATTTTTTGCTCGAAAAATAAGGTTTGTCTTTTAGGAATTTTATACCAAAATAATATTGAGAAAAAATTGAGTAAATTGAACTTAAAATTAGCCATATTTAAGACACTCTGTATAAAATAAATTAATTTTATCACCACTCGTCGTTAGCTTGGTATCTTATATTTCAAACAATTTTAAAATCATTGCTAATACCTATCTAAATTATGATAATTTAATTTGGGGCTTGCATCATTCTCTAATTTCACAAAAAAATTGTTTGGCAAACCTGTAATATTTAAAAAAATCTAGGGTTAAATCCAGTATTACCATGTCTTCTTCTTCTTTTTTGGCCGCCACTCTGTGGATATCTCTGGGATTTGGTGTGTTGTCTGGGACGTGACACCATCACTGAACTATACAGTTCAGTGGACACCATGTGTATTTTAAAATATGTCTCTTTCAAATCCTTGTATCTTTTATCTATGTTTTGTTCTTATAACTCCATGGTTTTGTTCTACATTTCGTGAGATCAATAATTATTCAAATGTTTGTTGGTTATTTATTTTTCAATAATTATTATAAAACGACCCAAAAAATATGAGTGAAACCCTTGAAAAGTGATCAGGATATAAGCAATAAAATGCAACAGCTATTTAACAGTATTCTATTATCAGTTACACTGTTTATTCAGATATTATAAAATTCATTTCAATAATCTAACAAGCCTTTTCTATAATTATACCCTGGAAATTATTATACTCGTATATTTATAAAATCGGAAAGCCTTTTTTTCAATATTCTCCTATTAAATCTATAAAACATCTAAGAAAACAAGCAGATAAGGCGATCACACACTACATAAACTTTGATCGTGCATGGTCGCCTTAAACAAGACGCAGGTTTCCATATTAACAACTCAGCAACTTAAGAATTATTGAGCGTTAGTTTTCCATTTAAAAATGAGGCAATTGCGAGCTGATTAATTTGAAAACCAGCGTTTTTCTCTTTCATATCACAGTCTGCGGAAATTAAAACAATCGTCAAATTAGGTATACTGACTACATATTTCGTAAAAAGAGTTTTGATTCATTAATAGCTGTGATTTTACATGTATATGTTAAATTTAGGTTTAAGCTAACTTTAAAAAAAATTCATAAAGATACAATATTTCGATAACGACTGGTAAATTTTAATGTCACACAAGAACGTTTTGTTTGATATATTTTTCATGTAACTTCTTCTGGGCTGATGACTTAATTTGTGTTGGAAAGACAAATGACAGTATACATACTTAATTTGTTGAATGTTTTTCTGCGAAGCTTTCCCATTATAGTTTCCCAATGGTCCTCATTTTTAAACTTATATCATTTTAGTTAAAAAAGGAAGGTGTCATATTTGATCAATTCAATGGGCAAGTTCCAGTCCATAACAGAATGAAAATGGTGGACAAGTTAAACAATGGTGTGGGATTTAATTTGGTTGGGACTAACCATTTAAATCCTTCTAGCTCAAAATATAATATAATAGAGAGAGAGGGGAGAGGATTGGTAAGGAAAAACTTGTATTTGTACATAAATTTATGACGATTGATAGTATAGAAAACAGAATTTTAGATAATTTACGTCACACTAATATAGCGTACGTGAGTTATCGAAATCCTAAGTAAAAATGTAATCTGTATAGAGGGTGTACCAATAAAAACTCCCAGGCCGGATAGTTTGGTAAGTAATAGATATTTTAATTCTGTATGAGCCAGTTCATAGAGCGCTAGAAGAGCTTCAGTTTTAGCATTGTTTGAAGAAGGATAGTTAGTCAGCGCATATATAAATTCTGTTTGACTACCTTCCGCATCCTCCCAGTATAAGGAGGTGGTGCCCTACTGGTCGAGAGAAGACAAAACTGTTAATTAGTCTACTTAAAAGTAGAAATCTATCTTTATACAATAAACGCTACCCAAAATATTCTGAGAGTACGCTTTAGTTGCCATGTTGGAAAGGGTACGAGGTAAGAAAATAAGTTTCTACGACTTGTTACAAGGGGTAGTGAAAATATTAAATTAAAATAATAGTCTATTGATATTTTGCAATGTTTTTTATTTATACGATTTTTAAGATAAAAACGCATAAATTACTTACTATAGTATCTATAAATAACAAAAATAAGTTCATACAAAGAGGCAATAACACCTAACATCAAACGATGTAAAAAAACACAAGAAAAAAACCAAGCAATAAAGGGTATCAGCTAAATTAGAGATACTACAGAGAACTGAATTTTGAGAATTTGTGTTTTTAAAAACTGGTTTATTAAAAAGTTGGTTCAAACTTAAAGTTAAAAATTTGAAAACCAGCACAAGCGAACAATTAATCAATCCAATGTCCTCTCAGAATGGACAAAAATGGCCGATGTTTGGCGTTTAAATTTGTTTAAAACTTTTTTTATCAAGTATCCAGGAAAATAAACGCAAGAACAACTTTCCAAAAAAAAATGATTTGTCAGAAAGAGGGGAAACTAAATCAAATTTTAAGTTTCCACGTTTGTTTCCTCCTCATTATCATAGTTTTCTTTATCTTCCTCTCCTTCTACATTCATATTTTGCAAAATATCATTTGACGTAGAAGAACTCTCCAAAATGTTTCCATTATTTTCCAGTTTTGAACCAGCATTTGCGGAAACTGAAGGCTGCATAAAATTATTACCAATATTTAGTTTAAATAATGGTTTTATAATCCGAGTTGTTGGAATTCTATCGTAACAGCCTTTTTGTCTGTATACTGAAAACTGATTTTCTAGTAGGTCTTGAATAAGGCGACCAGTAAACATATACATGTATCCAGCTTGTTTTACTTATGTCCAAAATTGCTCGACTGCATTTATTGTTAATAAAAATCCGTCAAAACTGTCAGGTCGGGTTAATTTTCCCCTTGGAATTTTGTAGGGATTTGATTTTCGGATACGTTTACTATTAAAGGCATCGAAAAAATTATTCATGGTCTCTACAAAGAACGTAGTATTTTCGGCAGTGCTAGAATTTAACTGTCCAGTTCTCATAGATGTTTTAATAACGATTACCCTGTACAGTAGAAAAGTAAAAATGAATGTTACTCTTACTTTATTGTTCACATCGTGTTTACGATCTTTCTATTTGCATAATTCGGTTCAGTAATTTTTTGTGCTCAATATACTAAGTACTGAATTGGTCCATATAGCTAAATATACTGCATACCAAAATCAAATAAATTATTTGAGTTTTTTTTAGACATACCAACAATGATTCAAAAGATTTAACAAATTTCGCTATCCAAAATGAAAAAAGCATTTTTAGTGGCAGTTTTTAATTTACCACTTCACCTACAGCCTGAGTTTAAATGTCGTGCAACACCCTGTATTTTTATCAATCTTTAGATTTGTGCAGTAATATGTCTTTGAAATTTGGCATATCTGATTATAATAATATGAGAAAAGCTTTTCTTTATTATTTTTAGAACTTACTGCTTCAACCAAATAATGTTAGCAACTATAAAAGTGTAGGTATTTTGTTTTTAAATATTATTTTTATTTTTGCAGGTTACATTACTACGTATTTTATAAAAAATAAAAGTATACGAGGCTATTTACTTTTAACGGCATTCACAAAAAATCAAGTTAGGCAATAAATGTCTAGTGTTTATAACTATAACAAAAATTCACAATTTTTAACCAAAAACTTATGTTTGATGCAAAAAAACTCACCGAGCAAAAATCACAATCAGGGTGGATAATAAACAAAAAAACTGTCGAAAATTCGTTTTTGCAAATCCCTAGTTTAAGTATTTTAAAATCATTTGAATATTTATTCCTGAAACCATATTTTTAGATATGTATTCGATTGGTAGGTACAGGAGTTATAAACATAAAATTGAAAAGTTATTTAATCATGCCTACCTAGGTATATAGAAGATATGGGGTAGGTATCCTATCTACATCCTTCTATCTACCTAAAAATTTGATGTATTTTTTTTGCACAGATTAAATCTTTTAGTTCGGAAAAATACCCATTCCTACAAAAATTGTACGTAGAATGTTATGATAATTAACGCACGCAGTTTAATTTAATAGTTCATAAACTCGTAAATCTACCCTACTCATATTATTTAATAAAATATTATATTTATATTCAATTTAGGTAATAATAAATCTAATCTTAATTAGGTACATAGAAATATGTAAGTCCTACATAGAGGTTTTAGGTAATTATTTAACGGTAACGGCTAATTATTGCCGCTGATAATATAATAAAAACCACCAGCCAAGCGCCCGATTCAAATTTACCTAATCTAATAACAAAGGGAAAAAGATTTGTTATTTCATGCATTCTCAAAAATAAATTAACGTAAAATTTCCTTCCCTACATATTTATTCGCTTCGATGCAATGTTGCCATTTAAATAATATAAGTTATGTTTTAATTGATTTTTATTTAAAAAGACAATTTGAATTTCTATTAAACTCTGTAGTCTCGGTTGTAATATAATAATACAATAACCGTTAATTTCGGTAATTAATTTAGCTATAAAATTTCTTTGTTATTGTTTACTGTGGCAACAATGATTTTCCTATGTTAGTCATTTAGTTGGACTGAAAATGGTACTCATCCATTCTTCTTTGGAATATAATTTTAAACGAAATGATACATGGACAGAAAATGGCACTCATTATTTACTCTTGGCAACCCAAAAACAGTCGCCATCTATAGATATGCTGAAAAACAGGATGAAACTGTTTTGAGTGACCCTCTGTATATCAAAAATGGCTAGATTTATCGAAATGCATTTTTTTACAAGATGCGCTACACAAGATGCTCCCATCAAGAAAAAATTATTGAGCACAGCGCCATCTACATATTGACCTATTTAAAATCAAATTATATCTAAAACTGAAGCTCTCTTAGTGCTCTGTGAACTGGCTTTTGCAGAATTAAAATATCTCTATTACTTACGAAAATATCCGGCCTGGGAGTTTTTATTGGTATATCTAAAAATGCACATTTATGTAGGTATTGTATAAAATGGCATAATTTGAACTTATCAGCTAAAACAAAAATAAATGTTAAATATTTATTATAAAAAATGCATTAATTTATAATAACGATATAAAAAAAAAATTATTATTTGAATAACCTTTTAAATCTTCCAAGTATGTAATTGGACTTTTCCTTAAAGAACTACAGAATGTCTTTATACCATGTGATGTGTACTATTTTCTAAATACTGATATTGTCTCGAGGGGAAAACCACTAAGATCAAAATGTATCTGTATTTTGGAAATTACCTTCAAATTTTTATATGATTTCATTAAAAATTTCCCTTAATTTTATACTATGACCTTTTTTGGGACTATTCCCTTGTCTTTTCATCCACAAGTGCTGCATTTACATTTTTGAACAACGAAATTGATTTCAAACATGATTTTCGATATTTTCGGAAATTTCGAGTGAAAACGTACATGTATTTCGGAAGTAGTCGACTGATTCTCTAATTGTAGATTCCAATATAAATCTAGAAGGATTTAAATGATTGGTCCCAACCAAATTTAATCCCACACCACCAGCAGTTAGGGAAATTTTTATATTGTCTTTTGCATTGTTTAACTTATTGACGACAAATATGACACCTTCCATAAAAAAAAGAAGAACATTTTAACAAAGACATCCAAACAAGGGAGTATAAATCTTTGGAAGTACCATTAGGAGCAGGTTAAACACTTCGGGGGATATCTGGAGCACGACTTGTATGGCGTTTGAATTGGCCAACGGCGATTGCTATTCAAACTCCATTCCGGCGAAGACTTTTGCAAGGACAAGGCCCACCTTGCCCACATCATAAGACTATTAGGAAACACCCAAGAAGAACTTGAAAAAATAAATAATAGTTTCCTTTATAAACTATGGTCGGAAAAATTCAAGGTAGGAAAGTTCATATTCAGCACCAACAAAAACATTATAGAAGCCACTGAGAAATTCTTCCCCATTTTTTGCACTACATGAATGGACTACTAATTCTACATTTGGATTATATAAGATATTTCTTATGTAGTTGAAATTAAACATTGAAACTCCCGAAATACTAATACATTTTCACTGGAAATCTCAATTTTTTAGAGAAAAAAAAATCGATTTTAATATTCCAGAAGAAAATTTATAAATCGTTGAAAATTATCGAAATCGTATAAAGTTAAGGGGGATTTGGGCGAAATCACCGAAATCGTATAGAACCATGGGCGTTTTCCGAAATACAGGTACATTTTGACCTTAGTTATTTACCTCTCGACTGAAACATAATGTGACTAGAACGGTTAGCTCGACAGAGCGATTTATCATATTTCCGTAAAAAACGTCGGCCTTTCGATCCTCAAAAATCTAAACAGCTGCGGAATAACGTACATAGTATTAAAACCGATCATACCGCAAAAAACGTATTTGCAACTCAATTCTACGAACGTTTTGTGTTTGTTTTGAAGCGTATTTTCAGATTTTTTCAGACTGTCGACGTCTTCTCTTAGAAGAGCGCATAGGAAGTTGTATGTGAAATAATTACAAAATTTTTTAGTCAGTACGA
The DNA here is from genome assembly GCA_927349885.1 of Psylliodes chrysocephalus. Classification (NCBI taxonomy): domain Eukaryota; kingdom Metazoa; phylum Arthropoda; class Insecta; order Coleoptera; family Chrysomelidae; genus Psylliodes; species Psylliodes chrysocephalus. The sequence continues at coordinate 13,061,665 of OV651830.1, forward strand.
CTCCAACGAAACCGATAATGGTTCGCAGGATTAGACATCCGAACATCGTGTAGGACGGCCACATTATAGCGTAAGGAGCCGTCAATTCTGAAGGTTTCATTATTCCCGATTGGTAATTGGTCCATGAGCCTACTAAGATTCCGACGGTCACACCGATTATCATTGCTGTATCACCCCTAAAAAAAAAGTTTGTAGTATTAAAAAATGGGAAGTTTCGACTAGTATGTTGCTAATTTTAAGCTATAAATAATTTAGAGGACATTAACAAAATAAATTGTTTGTTTTTACCCCAAGAAGAACTGGGTCAGATTCTTAAAGATTTTGAATAAATCTGAAATTATTTTGGATATACAAAAAACAAAACTTTAGTGTTGTATGTCTAAAAAAAGAAGAAATTGTTATTATTTTGCCAACTATGCATAATCGTTTTAAGTTCTAATAAAGTTATATTTTTTTATAATTCGATTTTCGAATTTTTTTATATAGTTGGTTTAGTTATAAAATATAAAAGATTAAAAAAAAAAACAATGAGGTCATTAGATTAGCTAGTTTTTCAAACTTACAAAGGTCAAAACATTTATTTAGAATAATCCATCTAATCATCAATGAAGTATTTTTTTTAAACACTCATTAAGTTATTAAGCATGAATCCTTGATTAGGAATTCTATTATTACATTGGTTAATCGGCTTGCAAATATGAAATTTTTTATAAAAAGTTCAGATAAACAAGTTGTGTGCTACAGGAAATATTAATTATTCACTTAAAAAACTTGTTTTACTATAAATAAAATAAGTTTGATAGAATTCAATAATTCCCATCCTTGATATAGTAGAAACTAACTATATTTAAGAAAATTTGAGTTATTATAGTTCTTCCCTTATCAATTGCAGATCATAAAAACTCGTTTACCTTTTCCTCATTTTATAAATTTATTGTATTAATACTTTTAATATATATCATATGCAAGAAAATATTCGTTAAAAGAAAATCGAATAATTATAAATTGGACGTTATTATACGCCCTTATTTAGACAGATGCACTTAATTGTAATCTTACTTGGACTTAAAAAAAAATCATTATAGCTCGTTAACTTGCTACAACTGAATATTAAATTATAAAACGTAAAAAAGCGAGTAAAGTGTACCTGCCTGTAAGGGCGTTTGGTTTAAACAGGGTACCAGACGTGAACTGAACCCTTTTTGTACCCCATTCGTTCTTTTTCTGGAAAACAAAATTTCAAAGAAAAAACCATAAAGGAAAATAAATTCTTTGCAAATAAAACAAAAGAAAAAAAAAACAATTCAATTCTAAAGTATCTTTATAAATAATCATGGCAGTCTGAATCCTCTGAACTAGAGTCATCATTTGGTTGAATTATGATGGGTTGTAAAGAGGGTAATACTACATACTCATCTTCTTCTTAGATAACATGTTCAACACAGTTTTTCCAAAGCTCTTGGCGGTCTGCTGCTAGAACTTTCTTTACGAGTTCTACAACTTCTTTACTCAGTTCTGGAGACTGACTACATTTTCGTAATTCTGATTTTAAGTTTGCCAATATTAACTCTATAGGGTAAATATGCAATAGTAAGGAGGTAGTCTGAGAAGAGTTTGTACAGCTTGTCAATATAACACATTTTTTCTAACTTTATACCTTTAATAACAGTAAGCAATTCTTTGTTTGTTGGTTCTTTTTTACTATCACTGGCAGGAATAGGAATATTTTTTTTCAGACATAAAAGCTAAAATTTGAGCTTTTTTACTGCTACTATTTGGTATTTTAAGGAGTTGCCGCGAGTGGTAGGATGCGTTGTTCATAACGATTACTGACTGTGGTGGAATGTAAGGTAAAAGCTGTTCATTAAACCGTTTTTCAAATAATTCTGCTGTCATATTTTCATGATAATCAGCTGCACAGTTTTTAATTTGTTTAGCAGATAATAATAAAGCATTAGGCACGAAACCGTCTTTGCTTCCAGCGTGTACTATTATAATGCGTTTCCCTTTAGAATATGGCCCATTCAAACAGCAATTTTTACTACTGCCAACCCAACCGAAATTTACTACATCGTGACTGTCAAACCATGTTTCATCTAGATAAATTATGTGTCTATTAGAACTTCTGTAGCCTTTTATCTGACGCAAATAATCTTGTCGCCATTGAACTATCCTTGACGATTCGGTGATTGCCATCTGTTTATTCAATTTTTTGTGTTTAAAACCACATGCTGACAAAACTTGACGCAATGTTTTCAAACTGGTATAAGTGTATCCTGGAAAATCTGCCACCTTTTGCTGTATTACTTCCAATGTCGGAACCCTGTTCTCCTTATATAAACTATAAATTGTCCTTCGTATAAAATCTTGGGTAGCTCTGTCAACTGATTTCAGTTTTTCTTTACATGTTTTTCGGTTTTATGAATAATCCACTGCAACCGCTTTCGTGACTACCGGATAAACGGAAAATTTATTTACTTTAGTTAATTCAACAATTGTTATTATGAACGCATTATCAGACTGCTGAATATTTTCCTTTTTTTAAACATTCGAATATATTTAAAATAACTTGTTGTGTTTGTATATCTAAATCCTTATCGTTAAAGTCATACCTGTCTTTAATCTCACTACACTGTGCAATTTCATTTTCTTCATTCGCCCATGGTCTAAAGAACGCCATATTTATATTTATTAAAAGAAATTTAAATTAAACCAACCACACATACAAAACACACCGCACGACAGTACTCCACTGATATCGCAGACTGTCTTCCAGGAATATTTTCGAACACCTGCCTTCCGTAAACCTTCGGCCAATACAGTGCATTTAAGTTTAGAATTCGATGTTTTCATTGGTAAACAACTGATGGTTCGTTTAATATTTACCGCTTTGTATAAGGGGAGTAAACATTATTTTTCGCGTATATATTAAATATTGATGATTCCCCACATAACTGTGTTCTGCAATTGATAATGGAAGGACTATAACAACATCCGTTACATTTAAAGATACCTACCAAGAATTGACAAGCATAAACTTCTTGACTAAATAATAAAGAGAAAAGTATTACACAAAAATAACGAAAAAATAAATAATAAAAAAGTTAAAATAGTTTAAAAAAATGTATTATATTTTAAATATCACATATCTTGATGTTTCATTGATTATTTATGTTTATTTGATCTATTGTTATTTCTTTTGAAAAAATAAACATTATTATTATATCTTTTTCTCAACCAATATTAAAAACGGCTTCTTCAAATAAGTAAGTCAATTAAACAATATCACACATGTACTGACAAGTATATCACACGTGTTGAAAAGTATATCAACACATGTGTTGAAAAGTAAAACATCCTCCAAAATATTTTTTATTTTGTAACAGTAGCGATTCCTAGAAATAATAAAATGATTATATAAAATATTTATAACTTAAGAACAGAACAAGAAATAATAATAAAAAATATTTATAACTAAATCAGAGATACTAACAAAATAATTTATAAAAATTTACATCTAAAATATAGAATAATTAAAAAATATTTTTAAACATTCAACTTACCTGTTGGGTTTAGTGAAATCAAAACAACCATGAAGAATACGTTTTTCTTCACTATGGATAATAAATTTTCATTCAAATGAATTAATTAGTAATTTTTTTTAACACATTATTTTAACATCTCAACAAACTTCATTATTTTCAAACTATAATGGACACCTATAAAAAGGGGTATTGTAAACACTTTCATAACCTTTCTTATTAGAGTATTCTCCAAACATAACACTATAGAAAAAAGAAAAAATTATTTGTTTACGAAAAGTATCTTTATAGAAAAATCCGTTTCAATATTCAATAAACAATAGTGAGTAAAAATGTTTATAAGTTTACCAGACCTATAAAAAAACTTTATTGCCTCTCATTTTATATATAAAAATTTGTATTGACAATTATAATAACTTTGACATACATGTCACAGAGTATTTTTTAACTGTTCAATACAAGTGTGTTTTATTACTTTTCAATACAAGTGTGATATATATTTCAGTACACGTGTGATATAAGTTACTTTTTTCATGTACAAATGAGTGTGCAAACTATGATTTTCATATATAGTCATAGGAAAAAAGAAATGAATTTACCTAGTTGGTGTCCATTTCCCACTATTTGGATAGTAAACTAATATTAATAAAGAAGACACTATCAGTAGCAATGGAGATGATGGACTTGTAAGCAAGTAATTATCCATCGCATCTACCAAAGGTACCATTGGAAACATGATTAAAATCGATAAAATCACACCTGCAATAACATCCTAAAAAATATATATATATATTGATACTCTAATTCTAATAACTAAAATTTTATAGAGGATCAAAAAACTTTATTTTATTATCAATATTAAATAGATGTTCATAACACAACATATTAGAGTATAAACAAAAGTCATATCTTGCTAAAGTAAGTGTATAGATAATTATAATAGACCTAATACCAAAAATACGTTTTCATTGTTGGATTTGTCCTATTAGAATTGGTATATCTATATTCCAAAACAAATTTAATATAATGTAACTCTGTCACTCAGATAAACATCACTGTGTATTGTAGATGAAGGTGTTACAGAAAAATCAATTTGCCTATTAAAAGACACCAGTAACTGATATACATACCAAAACTGTGTGCATCCCCAAATACAATCTACTGACGCAAATAATTGTACACCATAACACTGAAATGGATATGCCCAAAGGAATATTGTACTGGTATCTGTCCATTGTATATAATATAATAGAAAATGGTATGGATACTCCAACCATTGCATGCGTTGAAGGCATGCCATATTCCAGAGCCCATTTATTGTGTAATCGAATTACAGGTGGTCCCGGTCTGGGCCACTGAATTATATCTTTGAATAGCTGTCCTAAAATATCATTTCAAATTTGTAAGAATACAATTTAAATAGCCCATGTTTTTTCCAAATTATATCCACCAGTAAATTTAGCCTAAGTTTAACATCATTTTTCTCTTAAAGTTCTTACTAACTTTTGATAAAAAAATTTGTCTCAATACAATATTACAGGGACGTCCATAAATTATCGCTTTTTTAGGTTTTTTTTTTCAAACATCCTATAGAATGGAAAACAAAGAACTTAAAACATTTTCAAATACCAAATAGTAACCTGATCTTTTCTGAACATTTTATGTTTATATATATATAAAAGGCAACAACCATATTCTTAACTGTAAAAAAAATATAATGAATGATTTGATACCTACTGTATTGCAAGGGATGTAGAATTAGTTAAAAATGGCAGATCTTATTGTGAAATTGATCACATATTGGAAAAATCAAAATCAGTTATTTATAGCAATGTAAAAGCTTGAGGCAGGCATGGAGAATATATCATTGGTCTAATTTTAAAACCTCACAAGTCAGTTTTGACAATTTTTATAGGAGAGTATAAAAACCATTAAATATCGAAAGTAGCATCCTACTTTTGTTTCATATGAGTAAACTAAATGTTTACATTAGAATAAATAATAAATCACATCTAAATCTCTCTCTGCAAAAAAATATAAGGACACTTTCTGGCATTCCAAATTTCATGCAACAAAAAGATTGTTTCATTGTGACTGTGGTAGTCATTATTATTATGAATATGAATAAAAATAGCTGAAATCACCTAGGTATGATTCATAAACAATTTAAGAAGGGATCGACCTATAAATGTGAACCTTAGAATAAAAGTTATTTTAATAGTCAGTTAAAAAAGACGTCTTTGTCCAATTTAAGGTTTCATACTACTATCCTCATGTAGTCATTAGTATCACCACTGTTTAATGTTTAAAAATGTGAATTTGTGCAAAAAAAAAAAGATTAATGACTGGAGAAATCAGAATGTAATAATGTAGATTTGAAGCTTAGAAAATATAAGATTCTCCTAGTCAATTTAATCGTTAACAGGTCAAACCTTTTTTAAAATGATTGAAGCACTTTGAATGCCAGCAGATACAAAGGTTTTGTTGACAAATGTACATAATCTTGTATTACATTTAAAACTAACAAATACAAATCAATTAAGATGGAAGTGATAAAATAAGATTAGCTAAATTAATTATAGTACTAACCTGTATACATTACTATGCTCCAAACTAAAACAAACCTTCTTCCCACAGCCCCATCAATATTCCAAAACCAGAATGGTATAAAAGCAGAATAAAATGTTTCATCTCCCAAGGCGGTTCCAAATAGGAATAGATAGTACCAAAATCTATTTTCTATTGTATATTCTTGATCTTTTTGCTTTAATTTACGGTTAACACCAAAATAATTTTGAACTTTTGCAACTAACTCAGGTTGTTTAAGGTAATCCATTGAAATTTTTTCTTGAGTTATGTAATTTTGTTATAATAAATTAATTTTGTATTTGATGTAATCGCTCGAACTTCTAAATTCTGAATGTTTTATTTTGGATTATCCATACCCATTATCTCTAGACTCTCGACTTTTATTCTTGACAATTAACTACCGCATGGCCAATAAATAATATAGGACACCACTGGAAGGACATAAATCCCAGTATATATATCAATAAATAAACTAATATCAAGGTCGGTGCGCAAAACACTGGTAACAGTGTTGCCGTTACCATAAAAAAGTACCAGCTAAAATTGTACTAGATTTTTCACTGACCTATTTGACATAACTGCTCGTGGAACTGTTATATTAGCTTTGTTCGCGGAGCCGATCCCGAATGTATTCTGACAGATATATGAGGAATATGGCGAGAAGTGTTTCCGGTCTACCAGTGACGTACTGTTCTAAAGGGGATTTGAAAAAATTATCATTACGCGGAATGTTTATGAAAAATTGTACAAAAAAAATCCCATTTTCTAATTCATTTTATACTACAAAATAACTAAGTCATATTTAGTAACGCGTAACTTTAGCAGTAACGTATTTTGAAATTTCATTTAGGGCGAACATTTTACTCAAAAATCTGTTTAGTTTTAGTGGGTCTAAAAAAATCGAAAATGTGGTCCGTTGATATTTTGGCATATATAAAATCTATGAAAACTAGAGATAAGGAGGAGAATCGACACTCAAAATATGGTCCCAAAAAACGCACGCTGAGCTTTTTTAATTAACCGCATGGGCACTGGTACTGCTTACAGTGTTCAAAATACATAGTTTCCAATGGGAATTTTACATAATTTTGTCAAAATACTAAAAATGAACTTGTTTATAGCTAAATAAAGCACATAACATATTGTTGTATTTACTTCTAAATAAGTCTTCCATGTTTTAATTGATAAATTATTTAATGTTATCTATATAAAATACAAATTAGGTAGGTATGACCAAATTCGAAAAGTTTTGTTAAATGCTGAAATTTGATAAGTACAATTTTGTGGCAATTTTTTTTTGAATTGAATCTATATATAGTGTTAAGAGCAAAATAAAACACAGTTAACAGATTTTTTATTGTTGTAATACAAGTATAAAGGGAGATTTGGGAATGTACATGGTATTACCTCATCCTTTAATTTCAGCTTTCCCCTTTTAATTTTGCTAACAGTACCATCAGTAAAAATAGTTTCATAATATTTGATATCTTCTAAAAAGTATAGAACAGCATCATCTCTAGAAAGTGCTTTATCGGCACTAGGAACGATACATATGCTGCCACTGTTCTAAGCGTTTAGTGTCCTATAAAAAACATTTACAATGCCACAATTGGGGTTCAACAAAAAAATAACAGTAGAAACTCTTTATCTAACATTAAATCTTTATAAAAAAATAATTTTCTTTTCTAGTAAGTTAAATTTAATGTATAATTATTGTTTTGTTTGTAAGTCAGGATCTATGACTGTAAAATTTTATATTATAGAAACTTGTAATAAAATAAACTACACTCCGTAAGATACATATTGTGACTAGTTTACAATAACTATTATATTAAGGACCGATTCCACCGTTGTGTTAAACGATGATTAAAATGACATTGTTAATGTAAAAATATCATTTTAAACTCTGTTTAACACAACGGTGGAATCGGTTCTTAGACATACATTATTGTACTTACATTAGAAGCTTTAAAAAGACATTGAATAGATTTATCCTTGTTTCCTTTAGTTTTACATTTGATTTGTATCCTGTTTTACAATCTGGAACGATGTAAATCTTATCTTGCTTTGATGTTTTTTATCACTTACGTTACTTGTACTCAGGTACTTTTTTCATATTATTTTGATTCTTTTAACAAATTTTTTAAAAAATAACTTCATTTTAAATTGACTTACATAGAAAATTGACAATCAATTTCGCGAACTTCATAAAAAGGACAGAAATTGGACCGTTGCCGATTCGCCTCCTTATCTCTAGTCTTAATAATAAAATCAGTACCACCTTTTTCCAGAACCATAAACAGCTTCCTTTCCTTTTGAAATAGAACAGATATTTTAGCCAAAGTCCATAGAACAAACGGTGCTTGGATGGAATAAAAGAACGACTTGCTATGCTTATGTTTTGTTGTGCCCACCTGTTCGGAGAAGGTTCTCCTAGTCGCCAAATTTTGAGACTAGGAGAACTTTTACAGGCCGGTGACGCAAATAAAATGCACACAAACAAGATATACGAACAGACGACGTAACAGGGGTAAGCCTTCAGGAACGCCTTGTTTAAATAACGATAGTACAGATTAGAAAACATGGCATTCAAATCAATTGACCTTTATTTTTGCCTCCTGTCAATTTAGTCCACGTTCCTTTATGATTTCCGCTATTGCATTAATTCAAATCGGCCGTTTTGTCGGAAAAACACTTGTGAAAATGGGAAAGTTGACATAATAGTTAATGTTTAAGATACCCGTTTCTTGGTGATTGTTATTCTACTTAGAAAAGGTGGTTGAGACTTCCAAGGAGCCAGGTATCTGAGTATTTGGGTATGCAAAACTGTCTATGCATCATTTCTTTAATGTTGTTTATTATTAGTCAAATTCATCCTAAGTCTGATTACTGAGGCTCCCTTTCTAAAGAAATTTCGGAATGTAAGCCTGCTGCTTTCTATTCTATATAATAAACCGTTAAAATTTGTTTGCGTTTTCCAAAGCCAATGATTTATGAAATTCACTAAGTATAGAACAAAACTAATTGATTTAAATGTTTCTGACCACATATGTCTATATTTAACCATTTAAGAGTAATTACAGTTCAAAATCTTTTAATTAAAACATGTCCTTTTGCTACCAGGCTCTGAGATAGATATACCTACTATTAACTACTTTTTTTTAAGCAACTAGTCTATAGATGTATCTTGGCACGTTTTTACAATCTCTAAAAGCCAGGAGAACGATATAAACATAACATTATGGTAAATTTTTTTAATTTTATTTCAAACGAATAATCTCTTATTCAAATATCAATCAAATATATTCAGAAGTGTAATAATTTTTTTAATTTGTAAACAGTTGCAATAATTGTGCGTGATTTTATCCTCCAACAAGAGGCATAGTAACAGTTAAAACCTAAAAAAAAATAACAATTTTAAACAGCCAACAAAACACATAAGGCTAGTGCCTTACATACATACCTTAGAAGATTTGTTAAATGCAGACGAACAGTTCTTCTGCTTAATAATGTAAGGAACAAATATATCGAGAAGATAGCCTCTAACTTTGGATTCCAATAAAATTCTATCTTCGCCAACGTCTAAAGTTAATTCTTTCACAGATATCTAAAAAAAAAAACATGTTGAAGACCTGTAACTCAAATGAAATAACTGTTTCATAGGAAGAGAAGTGAAGGAAGATTGTTGCTCAATTCTTATCGATTGGTGTATAAGAAGCTTCCATCCCAAAACAAAAATTTTGGTTTAATGCTAGAATAGATTATTCAATTATGTTAAAAAAAAACTTTATTTACCACATCCGGTAACTTAAATTCACCATGCAAACAATTCTGCCCGTCCTTCTTTTTGTATAGCCGATAATCAGGTTCTTTAACAACATTATCCACGCTAGAGATAGTTTCTATCATGGGTTTCCTTCCTATTTTAGTATCGCCGACGCTTCCCAACAACGGAGCATCACTTCCGTTCGCAGCCATCTTCTGTTCGATTTCTCTCTGCTGGATCCTGTGCGTTTGCAAAGTACCGAACGCCTTGCGATTCTGCAAAATGATTTTCTCCTCGACGAAGTCCAAATTGTACTTGTCCTGCAAACCGTGAAACACTATAGCCAAGAAGAAGTTCTTGAATTCGGGAATGGAAGTGACTTTGTTAAAGAAAGAGGGGTTGATGGCGACGTCGCAAACTTTCGCTTTCTCGCCTTTCTTGTCGCTTTCTATTCGAGTTTCGCCGATGCTCATGGGTACCCGATAATCGCCGGGTTCGTCAGATTCGAGGATTTCTTGCAGTTCGGCTGTGGTGATGTCTTTAGGCGGCGGAATGGCGTCTGTTTGGCATATATTGATGAATACTTTGCCATTTCCGGCGAGTTCTCGGGTTTTAATGCAAAAGCCTGTAAAAAGAAAATAGTAAAAGTAAGTAATTATCTGGTAGAATGGTACCCCATCCTGCTGCAATGCCTCATAATATAAAAAATTACGCAAATTACAATGAACAGCTGCCAACGACGAAAAACTACTGGACTAATCCAATCATTCATAATTAAGCTCCTATATATTGCAATCATTCAGATTGTGTTTTATATAGGGTGTGTGTTTATTAATTCATTCGCTGGCGCAATAGGCACATTTCCGAAAAAGAAGGTAGTTGTTAAACGATGGTCGACAGCGATTTATGGGGCTACAACGTGCTTTTTGTATTTATGTATTTTATAAAAACGATGATTCTTATATTATATTGTGCGTCGTTTGTACATATTGTCTTGGGAATGTACATATTGCGCCAGTGGATGAATTAATAAACGAACTTATTTCTCCTAATGTAATTTTAAAAGGCTTTTGTTTTTCCTCCAAATTATTCTTTAACAGGGATCTGCAACACTTAAATTGTTAATTGTTGTTTGGGTGGTTATTCCGAAAATCGAAGTTCGGTTACAACGTCTCTAAAGTTCCAGGTGGTTCCGGTGTTACACTGGAATTTAGAGATGGGTATTAGCAAATCTGTAGCTGTTAAATACATTTACGGATTTGTTACTACCCATCTCTAAATTCACGCGATATAACAGAACTTCGATTTTCGTTCAAGGACGATTTACCCAAGTCCGACTCAGCTGAGTTTTGTTTGTAAATAAGGACCTTAATCCACGTTGACTGTGACATACAACTGAAGTGTTGTAAAGTCTTATATCGTTGAAGCCCACTAATTTTTAAATGAAATGTAACATTACAGACTGAGCAATAATTGATTGAGTAAACTTTTCCCTTTATCTCTTTCTTTTATGCTTTGTTTAAAATTGTAGTTACCCAGCTGTAAACAAGTTATTTGCAGAACCGGATTAGAAATTAAAATCTATAATGCTTTCTTGTGATCAAGATTTTTACAGATTTAAATGTACATTATATAAGTATAGTAAATAATATAACTTTTATTGTAAAAAGAATAAACTTTTTGAATAGATATGTATATAATATTTATTTTTGTTCTGTTAGTTTATTAAAAGAATAAGTTTAAATTTATGTAATATAAATAGGCATTGTTTTAACTATATATTTACACAATGATAAAAAATTATTTTATTGCTTGGATTTATTTCGCTTTTTAAAAACAAGTGTGTAAATACACGTGAATTGCAACAATTATTTATTATTAAAAAATAGAAGATACCTACAAGAAGATAAAATAAAAGGTCTTTACAAAACATACCACATATTCTTTAGACCAAAATAAGTCGATTTAAGTACTGGGTACTCATTTACTACAAAAAAGTACCCTTCATAACATTCGATTTACTCTCATGGTTTTGACAAAGGTTGTATTTTAATAATTATTGTTTATGTTCTAAAATTACTAAAATGCAAATTTCGTCAAAACCATGAGAGTAATCGAGTCTTATCAAGAGTACCTTTTTTAAAGTAAATAAGTTGCACAATCTAAATTTCATACTCAAACTCCTTTTCTTCCATTGGCGTAGAATTTTTAAAGGTGCAATTATTTAAAAAATCAAGTTCTACGCCTATGTATTATTATCGGACAAAATTTTAATACCATTTTTTTGCCACATAAAACTCTACCAATATACTAAATTTCAGCAAAATCGCATATGCCGTTTTAAATTTATATGGGAAAAACGATTTAAAAATTGTAACTTCAAGGCCCTCTGGAGCCCAAACGAAGCAACTTTGTACTAAGGTAATTTTACTTAAATCAACTTATTTTGGTCTAAGGAATATGTGGTATGTTTTTGTAAAGACCTTTTACAGACACCCTACCCTGTATATTAATATAAAACTGTTTTACTTTTTTACAACACGAGTATTAAATTAAAAAAAAAAAACCCTATTTTACAATATTAATGATAAAAATAAATACTGAATTTAAACAAAATGCACATTCTTGATAATTAAAGAAAATTATATGTAAAAATTATTTCTTGGAAACGATTAAACAAAAAATCTCAATTAATAATACATAAGATCATTTTTAAACAACTAAGTAAGTTTATTGTGGATAATTTCTTGTTTTAATTAATTTGGATAGTACCCTACTCATTTGAAGTCGTAAATGTTTATAAATAAAAAAAAAAAAAACAAAATAAATATTTAAATCTCAATATCAATCTAATCCCACTTATTTTTGAGTACACTTTTTTTTTAAACACCTTGTATATCGCTTATAGAGTGAATATTTTAATAATAATATAATTTCACGCATTTCTGTATACGTTTAAAAATGTTTCGGAGTTGCCCTGTATCAATTTTGTTCTAATTACAAACCAAATATTGTTCTTGAAATTTTTATCTTTTGTTTAATTGAATTAATTAACAATGAAGACGGATAAACGACAAAAAAATTAAACAATGGCGACACAGTTTTGATAGTTCTACCTATATTTTTTAAATATTACATAATTATAAAACCAATAAGTATTAATTCATCTAATACTAAAGCATCACAATATTAAAATTACAAAAAAAATATATGCAGTACTACAATATTATCGTTTGTTTAATAGTTACAATATTGCATAACATTTTATCATTTGGTGTTATTTTTATACGACCTTGAAAACAATTCATAATAAAAAAATTATTCTTCATACAAAAAAAGTTTATCACTATAATTTTCTCTATCAATAAAGAAGTTTATTAATTCAAGATGACTCCTCGTAGAAAAACAAATGAGTGCTTTGAATTCTAGACACTCGTAATACTTATTTAACATTTTTAATGGAAAAATGTAATTTTTATCGGGGTTTGTAACCATATGGTTACAAACGTTTTTAAAACCTTTATCAAGCAACATTTTTTACACGAACCTTTTGCTGTAAACTGATTTCATGAATTAAAAATAATCAAATAGCAATCACACACTACACTCCCTATAATCTTATCATACTCATCTAAATTGGGCGAAACCATATGGTAATAAAATCAACAAAAAATACAAAAGTGAACAATATTATATATAGCAATTTATTTAATAAAACAAATAAAAAATCGTACTTGTCTATCGGTATAAATATCCGAATCTACATGACTTAGCTGTAAGTCATTGTCGTTTTCGTGGCCCTTTGTCTGTTGACTAGTTTGGCCCGCCTATGTCAAACTATACATTTTTCAGTAACAAAATTACATTTAGGCGTCAATTGCCTTTTTTTATTTTAGGAGCTCGATACCTTTTTTAGGCTCTCGATAGAAGGACCTGGTTCATTATAAGCTGATGACTTTTTTTTTTGAAGCTCGACATATAAGGATTCCGTTTATAAAATTATAAGGTGAGGACCTTTTTTTTAATAAAAAACCACCTCGACCACCTGCTTTATATAGTACATTATATACCTAGGGTAAATAATAGCTTTCTCAGCCCGGCGGGTCCTTTTTGCCCACAAATCTCTGTTTTCTACCTGTGTAAGTAAAGGGGTGCGTTAATCTCACTGGTATTTTGCCCACAGTAGCATTCAGGTACCTAAACACGCAAATTACATCCGCCCACAAATAGGTACCTACCTGATTATTAATAATTCTAATAGGTACTTACTTTGGGTGTTTACTGTTTATATTTCAGTCAGTTTTTATACGTTGATGATTGTAATTCGAGTGTTTATAAACAATAATTATTTCTATAATGTCAGCTACATTGATTAAAAGCACACGCGGGAAAGATGTACTCCTTTTGGAGAATTTTACGTTTGCCAAAGATAGAGAAATGAAAAGTGGAGACGTTTCTTGGAGATGCTCCCAAAGAAAAACAAATGCTTGTAATGCCACTGTATTTACAATTGGTCCTGAACTTTTAGTATCCAGAGGCAACCTAATTCATAGCCATGAAGCAAATGAACCGAAATTAAACAGGAAAATTATTTCTAATTCGTGTAAGCGAAAAGCAGTTGATGATATTTCGGAAAAACCTTCTAAAATTATCCGTAAAGTACTTGCTACTAATTTACCAGAGTCACTAACTACAATTGATGTGTCCTACATAAGAAAAACTATATACAACAGTCGTCGCAAAATACTACCAGGTCCATTACCTACAAATATACAAGAAGTGCATGATGCAGTTGACTTATATTCTAATACATTTAAAACCAGTAAAGGTGAACATTTTCTTTTAATAAATAGCAGAGAAAATAATATTATTGTATTTACATGTGAGACAAATATTCGTACTTTGTGTAAAATGAACGTCTTGTATATGGATGGAACATTTTCGTATTGTACAAAGTTTTTCCTACAATTATTTACCATTCATGGGCTGTGTAATGGACACTATGTGCCCCTGGTATATTGTTTATTACCAAACAAATCTACTGATATATACAAACATTTGTTTTCGTTATTGCATTATAAAATTTTGGAAACTTACAGTATTGCTTTAAATCCATCTAAAGTGTTCGTTGATTTTGAAATAGCAATTCATAAGGCGTTAATTTATATGTGGCCTAATACTGTAATCAATGGCTGCCGATTTCATCTACATCAAGCGTGGTATCGTAAAATTCAGTCTCTGGGATTAATGACTGAATATACAACTAACAGTGATACCGGAAAATGGCTTAAAACATCATTTGGGTTGACATATTTAAACGCCGATGAAGTTGGAGACTGTTTTGTGTTTGACTTAATGGCAAGTAAACCAGAAAATGCCGTTCTCGATAGGTATGCCGATTACCTATTAGAAACATATAATGAAGAAAATTCTACATTTCCTCCAAGTATATGGGCAGAAAAAACAGCTTCAATTACAAGAACTACAAATGCCTGTGAGTCGTTTCATTCAAGGTTTAATTCTTCATTCTACTGTACACATTTTTCTGTATATATTTTTATAGAAAAGCTTAAAGACTTTCAAATCGACACGTATGTCACAATACAAAGCTTAAGTATACCTAAGAAAATCATAGACAAAAATGTAAAACAAAAAATTCAGTGTTTAGAAAAATTTATACAGCGATTTGATCTGCAGCAAATCAGCAGATTAGAGTATATAAAATTTGTATCACATTTATCCCTCCCAGTTGAAAAATATGTAAATAAAATATAAATATATAAAAAATATAATATAACTTATGTATACTTACTTTTTTATAATAATAAAAATTAGTGTTTAATATAATTTTTAGTTTAATTAATAATGTGTTTTTACTTTTCGATAATATATAAAAAATAATAAATGAAAGATATATCTAATATGATTTATTCAGTTAGAAATAAATTTGGGCAAAATACCAACAGGATTAAGATGACCTTTTACTTGCTGTGGGCAAATTACCTATAGGATTAGCAGCTTTAAATATTTTGTGGGCAAATTACCTCCGCCCTCTCAGCCGAGGTATATATAGAATTTTTTTTTACTACTAACATTAATATATTAGCAATTTTAATTTTGACATAAGTAATTTCCTAACAATTTGTTAAATATTTCGAAATATCAAGCAGGGTGGAGCGTGTTTCTAATCAGACTGGCTTTATGTATGTAAAAATTTGGCATGTGTCAAATTTTGATATGATTCTAGGAAATATCCCATTGCATTTTTGATATTTTAGTGACATGGATTTATTGGTATTAATTAATAATTTTTGAAGCCTATTGCCGGTGTTGAATTTCCTAGTTAATATATATTTTTGTGTTTTTGGTTAAAATTACGTTAACAAGTTACCTAGGGTGAGAAATATTACTTCCCCTTTGGGGGAATGGAGTGAATAATAGCAATTTCTCAGGTTAGTAGTAAAAAAAATTATTTATATCTCTTTGCCCTCTCGTACACTTACGGTTTTTGAACTGTCCCTTTGAAAATTTTGAGTTATGCAGGTCTGAGGTAAGTTTATTAACTATCTAACCATAATATAATCATTATATGACCGCATTTTTAAAATAATAACATAAATATTTATAATTAAAAAAGAATAGCAAACATTTTATTCAAAAACATCTACAGTTTTTTTTTCTTCTACTATATTTTCTTTGATATATAAAATTTCTATTTTTACTGTACACATTTTCTTGCAATTAGAAGGCGAACTTTTTTTATAAGTGTTTTAACATCTTTTCATTTATAAATATTTTCTTTATAGACATTTGATATATTTAGTAGCTTTCCATATTTAACTTTTTCTGTCAATGCTTCCTTTATAAACAGATGTATTTTGATTCCCCCTACCATCTTAAAAAGTTTGCCGGCATATTACAGCGTATATACAGAGTGTACAAAAAGTAACTTGCTAGGTTGACAAAAAGGGCTTAATAAAAGTTTTATGAAATAAATCAAGTTATCAATACAAACAAATAAATAAAATAACGCAAGGATTGATTTTAATAGTACATCCTGTTCAGTTTTTAATACTCTTCATTTGCGTTATTTTTGTATGTATGTATAGACACCAATCAGGGAAGTTTAAAAAAATATAGAAAATAAAAAGTAGTTTTTTTTTACACCCATATAGATATTAGCTTATCTACGCACAGACTACAAAACGAAAAAGTATGCCACTGCGTTCAACTGAACGAATATATTTCATATCTATTCTACCTAGTAACACTGCAGAAAAATGAAATCCATCAATCAAAGTTCATATTTTGGTCACCTACTACTATTTTTTAAATTTTAAATACTTTATTAGTTATTGAGATTAAATACACATTAAAACTTGCTATTCTCGTGATAAATAATAGCATAATATTTTTATTTAGTCTGAGTTTGCAATTAAACCATAAATTTAAATAAAACTATATGAAATAAATTTAATTACGAGTTTTAAAACTAAATTGTTATGTTTGGCGATGGAGCAGAGACTAAGGCATCTGACTTTCATGCGAAAGGCCCGAGTTCAAATCTGGATTAATTAAATCTTTTTTTATGATTATTTTATTTTATAAATTAGTAAAAGTCATAAATTATTTTAAAATCAGTTATTTTGTCTTAATAACCTTAAATAATTTTTAAAATTTGTAGATTTTCGTTAGTGGGTCGTAGAAAAAATATCCTGTACAATTCGAGTTGATTATTCATATCTTGCTGTAGAAACTACTATTGTTTTCTCAACATTGTATTGACTGTCGTTTTTTAAGACAATTCCTGATTGGGCTTCTGCAAAACAAAAATTATGAATTTCAGCATATTATGAATGTTATTAAATTTAATTCTTACTCTATCTACTGTGCTGTACTGTAATTTTTATTTAAAATATTTTTTGGTAATTCTTATATGTAATTTATCGATGAATATTTCGTGTTGTATTACCGGGAAACCCTGTATATCACCACGATAAAAGTTATATAAATCAGCAGCGAAATTAATAAAAAAAAAGCCATTATTTGATGATTGCAGTGATTAGATAAAAATGTTTCTTTTAGACATTCAACAACAAATAATTGTTCAAGGTTCAAGGATATCAAGACACATGCTTTATTTCATTATTTATTCAGTTTTAGTCTTTCTCCTAAAACCGAATACCCGCTATTAGTTCTGTAGGTAATTTATGCAATACAAAAACTATTTAGGATGTTGCTATAAATAAAATAACTTTATCCTTGACACTTCTCACCGATTGTCAAGCTTTATAATAGAATGTAGAAATTATTTTGATTAAAATGTATATGAAATTTAAAATACTTCACCAGAACTGATAGAGCAACTCATTTAATTTATCTTCAAGTTCGATAGAAAAATATGAAACTACATACACAGTTTATGGATTAGATGAAAAAATATAAAACAATTGAGCCCCTTTAGTGGTCTTTAGGTCCAAATGGACTCGCTCCAATTTTTCAACACTCAATATATTCATTGCTTTCTATAAGTAGTGCGTCAATTTTATTTAATAAAATCTAAAAATTAAAATTTTACACTTTTATAGTTTTAGATCGAATTTGAGAAATTTTAACAGAAAAATTAGATTTTTTTGTCAAAGAGCTCTAGAAAATGATATACAGGGTTTTTCCTAACTACGGTACGAAACTTCAGATCGGTCTGTGTTTGAAGATGGTACTGGAATTACGAAAAATAAAAATTTTGGTATGGGGGGTTATTAGGAATGTTGTTTATATCAAAAACTTCCTTTTTTTATATCTTTTATAATAACAATGCTAGACTTTGACGAATATCTCCGGAACTAGACGGAAAATCTAAAACTTTTATGGATCGTTGAATTGCCCAGCAAAATACGAAACTTTTTCTCGTTTTAACGGACATTGTATATCATGCGGTTTACGAAATCTCTGTATAAGCAAATTAAATCCGGACCGCCCTGTATACATATTCGTAACCTAGGCGTCGAGGGTGGCTTTAAAAAAAGTAAGTATAGTGTGTATCACGCACAGAAATATATAAATTTTTACCGAAATATGTTATTTATATTTTTAAAATATTATAGCTCGACATTGAATTTATATAAAAAAAATGTACGTTAATTTAATATTATTGGGACATCCTGTATATGAAAATTATCTAAATTAAATACTTGAGATGACTTAACGTTTTATTTTTGATAAAAATTGCGTAACCAATTGAAAATTGAACTTAAACATTCAAGGATATCAAGATTCATACTTTTATCTAATTATTTATGTTTTCTTCTAAAACGAACCTACCGCCGTCGAACCGTTAGTTTTATAGGTAATTTATGTAATTCCCAAACTATGTAGGATATTACTACAGTCTGTTCGCTATACTTACGCGGGTTTCGTATTAAAAATTGTATGAGTATTTCCAGGTAAGTACCCGAAAGTTTGACCTGTTCTTTGGGGAAATATCAACTGGTAAAATGAAATGAAAAATAATGTACAACTTTTTAATTAAATAATAATGGAGAATCTTTTGTATAATTGAGAGCAGAATTAAACTTCTTCATGAATGGAGTCTAATGTGGCTATTATAAACCTAATAATAATTTTATATTACACTTCACACAGAAAATATGGTCTATGTATAATAAGAGGGTTATTTAGCTCAAATAAAATATTTTCTAACATACAAATTTGTTCCATGTAGAGAATTTTAAATGAAAAATAAAAAAATTGAACTTGCCAACAAAAATTAAAATCAGTCATTATCATCCAAAATATCCTAATCGTCATCATCATCACTGCCATCACCATTAATTGTTATTATGATTGGACTTATTTCGTTTATTTTATTTTCACGAGTCCCCCAATCTTCTATTAGTTTCTCGCACTTGGATATACAGTTCCGCCACACTTCTGGAGTTGCAATTGAAAGTGCTTTTCGCCAAGTTTCCCGAACTGCTTCGTCACTATAACCATTAGGCCCAATATGGTTGTCATAATATTGTTTTGCTATTCCCCATATATATCCGATGGGATTAAACTAGCAATGATACGGGTGGCAGACGTAAAACTTGATGACCGTAACTTTCAATAATCTGATCCACAACAAAGGTTTTTGGTTTTTCGTGTATATTTGCCAAGCGTAATAATTCTGATTTTAATATATATTGAGGAAATGGTATATGTTCCTTTGTCAACCATTCTTTAATTTTATTAGCAGTCCAAGAATTCGTTGGACATTTATTTAATACTTCAGAATGGTAAGGTGCATTGTCTAAAATAATTACGCTGGGCTCACTTAAACCTGGGAGAAGTTTTTCATGCAACCATTTTACAAACATTTCTGTGTTCATATTATCGTGATAGTCACTGGATTTTGATTTAGATGAAAATATTAAATCAGCACCTTCTATAAAACCCGATTTCCCTCCTGCATGTAAAATTATGTGTCGCTTCCTTTCTCCATCGGTATGTTTGATGGACTTTACGTTATCATCTTACCATATTCTCTTGGTTGCACCCCTAGAAAATATCCAAGTTTCGTCTAAATATATAAAATTCGCCCCTTCTTCTTTAAATTTAGAATATTTTCTTAGAAAGTTAATTCTCTTGTGCACGACAGAACTTCTTTCACAAAGGACCTTTCTGTTATCCTCCTTTTGAAATTTGAAACCCAAGTTATGTATCACTTGCCATAGACTTGTTCTGCCAATGTCGTCAAATATTCTATCTATTAATTTCGAGAGAATTGTATTTAAGGTCACATGTTCCTTGTTGGCCCTCATTCGATAAATGGTATCACGAATTTCAAATCTCTTTCCATCTGGCATATCTTTCGTTTTCGATGATGGGCGAGTTTTGCGGTGATCTTCTTTCGGCAGTTCACTATTGTGATTTTGTAATACTCCTCTTAATTTGGTTTCACTAATTCCTAGAGCATCGCATACGCGTTGTTGTACAGACATTACCGATTTTAAAGGACCGCCATTTTCTTATTCATCCGTAAAATACTTATGTACACTACAAATTAGACTATCTACATCTAACACACGTCTAGGCATTTTTAAAATTTCCACTAAATTTACAATATACATACAATGTCAACACTTGCAAAGAATCAATTCAACTGCAATATTTGTAACAAATTTAGTACCTACCCTAATGTTATTTTAATTTAAATCTGACCATTAGGGCAATTTTACCTAATTTCTTGGGAAGAGGCTTATTGGAAGAGTTCCTGGTAGATGCGCCCGTGGCATTTGCGCTTTCCACGAAAAGTGTGCCACTTGCGCTCGGGTACCATTTTCGAGCATACTTGTTTTTTAAGAACGGTCAAGAGAGTGGCACTTGCGCCCTGTTTGTATCCAAGTAGGTAGAATAAATAAAAGAGCAAGATCAAGCAGGTAAGTAAACTTAAACTATTAAACAATGATAATGAAAATGTGTTTAAATACATTATACCTATTACTATTATATTTTTATAAAATATTTAAGGGTTTTTACCCTTAATTTCATTTAACAGGTATTAACAATAGTTGTTTCCTGGTCTTTATTTTCAGAGTTTTACTCTTAATTTTATTAAACATATACTAAAATAATTGTTTCATGGATTTTATTTAAAAGAATTTACGAGGGTTTTATCATTAATCTCATTAAACAGGTGTATAGGTGTATAGGTCAATGATCTTTTCGATGATGTGTCATACTTGGTACTTTCCCTATTTAAATTATATTAGTTAGAGTGACAGAGGGGAGAAGAGTAACATATGGAAATTAAGGATGTGATGAAAAGGTGTGCCACTTGCAATAAAAATCACCCAGTTTTTGTATGTTTTTTTTTTTTTAATTATTCTTCAGGATATTCGGAGATACGACCGCTAATAACTCTTAATCAGAGATACAAGAAAATAAAAGAAATACATAATAATAAACTTTTTTGGGGTAGTTATAGCCCATCTTCCAGTGACTCACTATAGTTAAAATAATAAAATTTATGGCAAGCATTTTAAGTTTACCTACTACCTAACTACCAATAAAACAGGACGCAACTGCCACTAACTTGACTAGACATGGGTAACGCAGCGCTGCGTTGCGTTATTGCGTTAACGCAGTTGTATGCGTTACGAGCGTTGATACACCAACTGTTACTGTATCAGCGCAACGCAATTTTCGATACTGAGTCGAAAGGATCGCGAGTTGTTGATGCGTCATGCGCCAGGCACTGATTCCATTTTCCGTGACGAGTTGAGAATTGTAATTTACGTAATTGATGCAACTCGTAATACAGATTACCCAAAATCTATCAAGTAATTATGTTCTTTGCAACATGTCACATCATTTGTAGGATTGTAGGTCGAATTTTATAGATTTTAACCTTGTACACTGTCAGTTTTTAGTTCTTCCCATTTTGATTAGCTACTAGTATAGAAAAGTTATATCCTTTTTATATAAATTGGAATTTTTGTATTCTTTGTAAAATCCGAACACAATGAAATAAAAAAATGGGTGCATTACACTGTCATATTTTCGTTTATTTTTAAACATATAATAAAAAAAAATTAGGTAAATTCCCAATTGCGTTATTATCTTGAACACGGTTTGACCCTTATAAAAGGACAGCCCGCGCTGAATAACACCGGTATCCGGTATCCTGCGATACACCGAGGTGCATCGACTTCATTCGGCGCAGGCAGTGATGTGACGCAATAACGCAATTGCGTTAACGCAATGAGTTGGCGCAATAGAGTGCGCCGGAGTTAGTGTATCAACGCAAAGAATTTTAGTGCGTTACCCATGTCTAAACTTGACCCTTCTTAAAAAGCAGGTAAGCTCCAAAAGTAGGATAGGGTGCAAATGCCACAATTTTAGGTAGTGGCCGCAAGTACCACAGGCGCATCTACCATATATCCTTATTGGAACTGGTTGTTAATGACTAATTTGCATAATTTTGTTAATCCGAAACCCGCGTAAGTATAGCGAACAGACTGTATAAACAAAATAACTTTATCCTTGACATTTCTCACCGATTGTTAAGCTTTATAATAGAATATAGAAATTATTAAAAATTAATTTTGACACAGCAATTATACTTCAACAAAACAATGAGTTGTAAAGCCTAGACAACAGCTGAACAGTACTCTAATAGTTGAAGAAGTGGTAGACGTCGAATAAAAATATAATAATCAGTTTAAGTTGTATTTAATCTACAATAATTATTATATTAAAATTTAACCTTCTTCTTTTTAACTTACTGAAGTTAATTGTCCCATAAATGGGTAACGCTTAAGTTAACAGTATTAGGACATTCTGTGTATGAAAATTATCTAAATTAAATACTAGAGATGACATAGCGTTTTACTTTGATAAAGGTTACGCAACTAATTGAAAAATAATTGAAAGTTTTTAATAAATTCAAAACCGTGTATATTCGTTATCAGTTAGAGATAGATAATAAATAATAGTGATGTAACGGTTTAATCATCAATTTTTAAAATCTCGCTAAGCATATATCGATTTTTTTAACCAATAGAACACCGCACATTAGATAACAAAATCGATTGGAAACAACAGATTGAAGGTCTATTAAAAAAACTCTCAAGTGAATTATTTATACTTCTTAAAAAATTATCGTGGTGCACTAAAAATAAAGTATGTAGAACGGCCTATATGGGCCTTTTTTTACAGTTATCGTATGGGATACTACTATGGGCACAGTTTATAGCTAAAGAATCAGTTCGCTCACTCTGCGTCGGCACTTTTGATCTCAATGTTCCTGTTTATTCACTGCGCAACTCGGATTTGTATCCCTGGCGCATACAGAATCAAATCATAACCAATACAATATATGACAACCGCTTATATTCAAACAGCAGTCTTCTGCGCATCCTGAATTTGTATCCTTGGAGTGGATGTTATTTTGGAACATCCAACTGGTCCGAGTGAGCTAACTGAGTCTTTAGCAATAAACTATGCTATGGGGAAATTATTTTTCGTTTATTTTTTACCCGTGAGGTCTCAGTATCTGTTAAAGGAAGAAGGATGGCATCATATACACCATTTGCCACTAATAGTCAATAATAATTATCGGTAAAAACTAGTTGTCTCCCATCTTCTAAAGGGCAAGAATTTGCATAGGTAAATTGTCTCCCAATGATAGAGGTAAGTTGTTTCCGATGACTCAGGTATATAATCTTTTAATCCAGATCAACTAATTACATGTATAATGTCAACTTCTGCAGGGTTATTCTACTAAATTTATAGCCCGGCTACAAGTTGGATTTTGGCTTGAACTTTATATGTTCCTAACTTCAAAATCCAACTTGTAGCCGGGCTATAAATTTAGTGGAATAACCCTGCTGGTCCGATTGTAATATTTTTTTCTGCTTATACAAGTTAAATATTAAAATGAGTTTGCAAGTGGTCTAAAGTGAAAAGTGTTTTCGGCAATAAACGCTCAAAAGTTTTCTTTTCAAAAAACATTGGCTGGAAGAGTTATGTACATCTAGGAAAACATTGTGTAAAGCTTACATTAAAATAGATGACAAAGATAATGTTATCGTGAACTCGATTTTGGATCATAACCATAACGAGTTACCTAAGCTGAAGAAGAAAGCACAAGACGATCTTTAATCCACCAGTACATTGAAGAAACTCATACATATTTAGAAGAACGGCGAATAGAAACCAACAAAAATTCAGATTTTGTAATAAAAAATGACAGATCCAACAATATCGTTATGTTTACATCTAAAGTGCCGAATTTTATCTAGATGAAACTTCTGAATATTGTCCTAAATTTTTTTGCCATTACATTCCTGTTATATTTTTCCTGTTATTCAAAGTACGAGGTGACTGAGTCTTTTAGAATTACAGCAGACTTTGAAATATCCATCCATATGCAATTTGTGCTATTTTTTTTGACACTCTTTTGTTAGAGGATGTCGTTTCTACTTGATACAGTCGTGGTATAGAAAAATTGAAGAGGTGGGTCTAAGTTCTGAATTTGGATTGGAAAAGTCGTTATGGGCATCGAGACATTCACATTCTCGAGCACGCAAAATATCCAAATGGAGTAACTGCCTTGCAAAATCTCTCCGTGAATGTTGAAAATTCTGACTAGTCATTGCCAAGTACAGAAGCATTTCGATATCATAGGGCTATCATAATACGTACTCTGCAAGGGATGAGACCATCCAGCATAGCCTCTACGATTGCCCGACGCTCTCATTTATTAGATTTGTGTTCGGCGAGAATAGGCAACTCAGGCTGATATAAAAGAAGCACCTGTTTGCGACGTTGTCAACTTAATTAAATCTATAGGCTGGCCCTCGAGCTATAGGAGGTACATATCTGCTTAGGAGGATGTACAATGGGCCTAGTGAGGTCTAAGTGCCGTGGGTTAACCCAGATAGAGATATCCCTATTGTATTTTTTTAACAATTTAATTAATTTGCTCGTATGATTTTGAGCTTGAATTTTCAGTATTACCCCGTATAATTACAAGCTTGGTCAATGGAAAAATAAACCTCTGAGGACATATTTTTTTGTATTGTTTCCTTTTTTATAATAAAATATATTTGGCAATATTTTTTTTTTTTCGGTATTTATTGTTGGTTTTTTGTTTGTTAATTATATAGTAATTATTGTTCCAATTGCACGCAATATTTCACAGTTATACACAATTTATTTACAAGGAGACTAGCGTAGTATAGTATATTCTAAAATTCTACATATAAGATAAATAATTATCTATTTATTTAAAGGCCTCTATTATTACATGCAACATCATACTTGCAAGTCCTTGGCCGGCATCCATTCATCGTTCATTCTCACCACGGTTGTGGCACAGCTAACTCGTGTGTGTATGTGTTCGAAAACAACATTAAACATTATAATTCGGATACCAATTCAAAAATTATATGTGTGATAGTGTGTTGGTGAATGTGCGGCGTATTTTAAAATACTATTCGATTACCGTAGTTTACAGGAATTCCATAAATATTAAGTAAGTACCTAGTGATTATACTCAGGCCTAGATATAAAACTGCAAATTAATTAAATGCATTTCTGAAGTTTTTTAAAATACGAATTCTTCCTCTCTATCTTGCCACTTGATTATTTTAG
This sequence comes from Psylliodes chrysocephalus, assembly GCA_927349885.1. Classification (NCBI taxonomy): domain Eukaryota; kingdom Metazoa; phylum Arthropoda; class Insecta; order Coleoptera; family Chrysomelidae; genus Psylliodes; species Psylliodes chrysocephalus. Next base: position 13,087,702 of record OV651830.1, read on the forward strand.
TTACGTCTTTGATGAATGGTACTTTTAAAGGTCTTTGCTCACTGTACATAACAGTATTAGACTGCGAAAGTGCGCTGTTATACCACGGTACTTCTTTTTTAACAGAGTATACAATTCCCCATTTTTTATTTAAGGATGGAGAGGGTATAAGTGCCCTGAGCATCTCTTCTTGAATCTCTGGGAGTAGAAATTTTGAGTAAAGAATGAAACGACAGAAATACAAATATTGTACATTGCAGATAAAATAGACAAACCTGTTTTCTATTTCCTCGCATTTAAGAATAGCTACTCAGTGGTACCGAAGAAAAAAAAATAGCGCGGTATAGGTATCCTATTTGGAACAAATTACAGAAAGTGTTTCTATGGATCCTTTTGAAATTTCGATAAAAAAAGTGCATAATATGAGGACAAAAATAAACTAGACGATGAATCAAACTTCAGGAAACAACAAAATTGGTAAAGGGAAAGGGACTGGATGGCAAATTACAAAATATAATGTGATGTGAAACATGGCTTAGAGAATTTCTTGTTTTCATTTATTTTACATTTTTAAAAATAAAATTTTGAAAAATACCAATAATAACAAAACTTGATCTTTTTGTAAACCTTTGAAAACTATTTATTTTGATAAGTTTTAAAAGGAATTAAAAAAAATACGCACCATTAATCTAGGAAACATAGGGGGATTTTCCACCTGTTTTTTTCTCATACCTCTCTGAAGAGTGCTGCCTTATCGTTACACAAATTCAAAGCTCTCAATATTCTCGAGACATATAACATCGCAAAGTATCCCAGTGGCGCGCATATAGATACAATTGTATATTAGAAAATCCTCAAAATATGTTTTCCCAAGAGGTCTGGTTTGCTCTTACATCCAAAAGACAATTAAATAGAAAAATTGGATTTACATTGAGTAGTCTATTTAGATCATTAAAGGTAAGAAGAAAAATAAATATATTTTAGTAATTTCAAATACTATAAAAGCTGAAACGAATCATGCACTTGTAGGCAAAGCACTGTTTTAAAAGTCAAATTTTTCAGAAACTTTTGAAAAAGGTTCTATTAGAAATGAAATAGAGAAGATTCCAGCATTTAAACATTCAACGATTAAATATCCATAATAATTATAATAAATACATTCCTGAATTCGTATTCCTTATTATAAATTTAGTTTCAACAGATAGTGACAAATATAGATATTGTTTCAATAAGAAATTATTAGAAACATCATTGGAATCATGTACGATTCAGGATTCTATTTCAGAAAGAAGGAACACCATTGTCCAGAAAAAAATATCAAGATAACTCAACGGGCGGATGTAATTTCGGCCGGAAAAAGGACAGGTACCTAAAGGGGATATGTAATATCGGCCGGAGGTTTAAGGGTTCGTTCTTATCGTATAGGTATTTTCGGCCGGAAGGAGCAGGTAAAATAAAATAAGATCTAGAATTGCTATAACATTCTTTATTAAACCAAAATCAAAGACACTATTACTTAAAAACTAGGGCTAAAAACATACATTACATTTTTACGAACTTTGATATGATACAGTTTTAACAAAATTAAATCTAGAAATTTTTCCAGACAGAAGCATATTTACCATGTTTTCAATAAATTTTAATTTATTTCTGACTTGCTTGTCTTTTATTTTTGCTGTAATATTTAAACTTTTTATTTTTAAATATGAATCGATCTGGAATTATTTTAACTTTTCTATAAAAATAAATATTGAAGGGTGGCAAGAATAAAATGAAGAATTCAATTTAGAATGGAATGATTCACAAGCGTTTGTGGTTCGTTTTATAGATGGATTTTCGTCTGCCCATATATTTGGTGGAAAATCGGAATCAGGTGCTATATAATATTGTAATAGATAGTCTGCGTATTTATCCAACAGTTCATTATTTGGTTTGCAAGGCATTAAATCAAATATAAAACAATCCTCAACATCAGATGGTTTTAAATAAGTAAGCCCAAAAGTGTGAATAAGCCATTTACTTTCTTCAGAGTTTTTATCTTTATATATTTGACTTAACCCTAAAAACTGAATTTTCCTGTACCACGTTTGATGTAAGTGAAATCTACAACCATTTATTTTCTTTTTTGAATAAACATTTCTTAGTGCGATATGTATTGATATTTCAAAATCTACGAATGCCTCCATCGGTTCAAAAACTATATTAAAAACTTCCAAAATTTTAGATTTAAGCAACAGAAAAAGTTTAATATATGTGTCAGCAGTCTTATTTGGTAACAGACAATATAAAAGAGGTATATAGTGCCCATTTTCCAGGCCATGAATGGTAAATAATTGATAAAAATATTTCGTACAAAAAGAAAATGTGCCATCCATATATATAACATTCATTTTACACAACGTAGTAATATTTGTTTGGCAAGAAAAAACAATGAAATTATCAACTGAACTGTTAATAAACAAAAAATTTTCACCTATTGTCGTTATAGGAGAATACATATCAACTACAGTATGTACTTCATGAATCTCTTTAGGCAGGGCTGGCAAGAGCTGACGACGACTGTTATACACATTTCTTCTTATGAGATTTACATCCGCGGTAATCAATTCGTCCGGTAAATTTGTTGAAAGGACCCTTTTTATAATTTTCGAAGGTTTCTCCGATATGTCCTCCTGGGCTTTTCGCTTGCATGCATTTGTGACAATTTTTCTCTGCAAAGAACGTTGATCTGGTTCATGATTGTGAGTTAACTCACTCCTGGTCACAATATATTCGGCACCAACAGTATACAATTTAGCTAAACATTTTAAATTTTTCCTGATGCACCTCCAACGTACTTCCCCACTCTTTAATACGTCTTGTTTACAAAATGAAAATTTTTCTACAATAAGCAAGTCACAACCGCGTGAACTCTTTACTATCGAAACTGCCATCATGTAATATAGATGTTTTCTATCTCTTGGTCGCCCACAAAATAAGTGGTTAGTATCTTAATATTAAAAGGTCCGGTACTTTGTAATTAGGTAATCACATTGTTAAACTAATGAAAATCAAATTAAGAAAGATGAATGTAAATGTTTTAACTTTTCTAAGAAATGGAAATATGAAAAGGGTAGATTATTATTTTCGGGTAGATTATTATTTTCAGGTATATTCCAAAATCCTATCATAAACATTACCCTCGGCCGAAATTACCTATGCCATTAGATGGACACTTTGCTTTTGGCAGGTAGGCGAAGGGATTACCGGTCGAAATTACGCCCGCCGAACTCAACAGCTAAATAGGTTTCTTGTTACCTGTTAATAATATTGATTACCTGTAAAAAAACTTCAGACAAATCTTCGTTTCACGGAGCGCAATTAGTTGTTTTTAAAATGCATCATTGCTTGAAACAAGTCCTAGATAATTTAATATTAATATACCACGTTTAATTAAGGGTAAAAGCGTCGAATTTGTACCGTCCTGTACGATATATGATAAATGGTCGTTTAAAAACATTTAAACTTGAACTATAATGGGTCATTTCCCGGCTTTATAAAAGTAAATACTTATATCAAATAATTCTGATATTACGTCGTTAGAAAGTTCAATAACTGTACTTTACTATCGGTTACGCAATCATTCAAATTGCTCATTTAACTAAACCCAGATATTGCCAAACTAAAACATTAAAATAAATGAAAGTATAACGAGATATTTGACAACGCGTAAGTAATGCACAAACAATGATGGTGTAAGTACCACGGATTGATGTGCAATTCTTTTGATTGCCAATCTACGGTTGTTAAAATAAAAATCGATTTAACCAGACCCCTCGCGAAATACAAAAATGTGAGGATATTCTAATATAAAATTGTATATACAAGCGCCACTAGAAATGGTTCTTATTCGTTTATTCCTAGAGTGACAAAATCTGCTAATAGACTAAAAAATGTAAAATAGATTATTTTTCTCCATCAGAATTTTGGAATATATTTTAAATTATTATTTTTTAGGATTTTATTACTATTTAATGACTGTGATATGTATTCTCTATTATTGCATTATGATTTAATGGGGAGGGGGGGGGGGAGTATAACCTGAGGGTCTTCCCCGGAAAATTTTTGTAATATTTGAGTTTGAATTCAGTTTTTGCTTGCTATTTTTGAAGTTGGATACAGGGGAGGATGGTGAACAACAAGTACTGTGTGCCGGTAGTGGGAGCTGCCGTGTGGCCTGACAAATTCAAAGTAAAGTTGCTTTTAGATATTAACAATAAACTTCTTTATTTGCACTAAATAAAGATTGCAAAAATAAAGTACACTATACTCTGTGGATTGTTCGTTTGTTGCAGTCAACGAAATATATTCTTCTAGGCTTCTTTAATAATAAAAAAAATCATATGCAAGCATTTTATGGCGTCCGGTATCTCTACTTCTGGTGTAGGGATTTTGGCCATGTGACCGGATATCGGAATATAGCTTAAACACGTTTTTTTCTGAATCTAAGATGATATTGCAAGCATTTTTTTGGGTTGGTGAAAGGGTTGATATCACTGAACTGTAAATGTACCGGTATAGTTCAGTGGTTGATATGCAAAAAAAGTTAACCTGAAATAGGTGTAAAATCGGAACCAAAAGTCGAAAAATGATTTGATTGATATTGTCATGAAATTCTTAAAGCCTACCCTGTGTACGCTCGACCTTCAGATGGAAACCGACTCGTGCTCAAGGCGACGGAACGTTTAGGCATGCCTGCCGCTGACGCACTAGAAACAGCTGCAACAGCGGAGAGTGCCGTTTAGTCATAGAAATGGAATGTTCGAGAGCCTCTAGTGTCTTCCAGTAGCGGAGTTGGATTAATATAAATAGCCGACGTATCGGCGCCCACTTTAGTTGAATATAGAACATTGTAATGAAAAGTTAAAATGTAAGAAATAAATTAGAATTGTTAGTTAGTGTCTAAGTATTTTATAAATTAAATAGTACGACTGAAATAAATTGTAAATAGTGTGTTTTTAAATAAATAAACTAAGAATAAATTAGACTATCGTCACAATATCAAAATGTTTGTATGATTATCAACTAAGAGTGTTACCCTTTATTCAGTAGTTCTACCCCATTCGCCATAAATTATAATATTTCAAATTTTTTTTAGTAAAACTGAAGTGAATAGAAGGTTGAATGATTGAACTATTATTTAAAAGAAGTTTGATTGCTCCCAAAATACTTGTATGACTCTGAACTAAGAATATTTGCCGTTCAGGCATTTTTTATTTAGCATAAAAACTTGTCAAAATTGTCTAGTGACGTCAAATCTTGATAATTATTACGAATTAATTTTATTAGTTTCCGAAAGCACGTTATGTTAATGAAAGAAAACATATTAAGAAATGTTTTCATCTTTTCTGATATTTGTGATAATATAAATTTGGATGTATTCTTGAATCCAAACAAGTTTAGTGGCCCATCTGCTTTCATTCAATAAAAAAAATAATGATTCCTATACTTTCCTTATATCTGTATACAGATAGGAAAGTAAAAATAGTACATCTTTGAAAAAATTATGTTTATAGCTTTCTAGGTCCACTGCTAGAGGGCGTAATTGAATTCTAAAATAACAAAGTTTTGTCGAAAATTGCATAATAATTAATGTCAGGTGTGAAATACAGAACTTCAGATTTCCTGGACCAAATTTAATAATTGATATATACAGTGAGCACCATAAGTCTTCCCCCCCCCTATCACTCGTTACTGGAGTCTTGTTAGGAAAATCGCCGAGACAGGTCGATTTTTGATTTCTACAATGTACATTTTTGTATGAATAGTTTACCCTTAATTTCATCCCTTACTGGAGAGGAGCAATCCGTTCGAAAAATTTAAATGGCATGGGGTGGTGAGTGATAGCTCATTTGAAAGAGGGTTTTATTCTCTATTCAACCGTGTAAAAAAATTTGAAATTTGCTTCATTAATTCTCGACTAATTGTTGTTTCAGAATAACGGAAATTAACGTAGCGCACTCATCCTTAGAATTAAAATTCGGCCCTGCATGACTTCGGTTATGGTTCAGACGTGAAGTAAGACTTTTTGCCATTAGAAGGTCACTGTTAGTCTAGTTGCTTTCCTATTTTGTGAGGTTTTGTTATTTTTAAACATTAATAAATCAACATGTAATGATGCAAATTTCAAAATTTTTTTGCACGGTTGAATAGAGAATAAAACCCCCTTTCAAATGAGCTATCACTCACCACCCCATGCCATTTAAATTTTTCGAAAGGGTTTTTACCCTCCAGTAAGGGATGAAATTAAGGGTTAACTAATCATGCAAAAATGTACATTGTAGAAATTAAAAATCGACCTGTCTCGGCGATTTTCCTAACAAGACCCCAGTAATGAGTTAGTTAGGGGGGTAAGACTTAATATGCTCACTGTATGTAATTTCTATTGATAGCTTTTATATTGTTTATTTATGTAGAATTTACAGAATATAATTTCAAATATTTCAATATATCTAACCTAACACAAAAAACTATAATGGGTTAAAAAATATAAAACATTAAAAAAAAATACAACGCCTCTGGACGATACGAGTAAAACTTAAGTTGTAAGCCTCTTTTTAGTGCTAAAATATTACAATTAAATATATTACAGTCTGAGTAAAATTTATTATAGCGTTCAATAATTGTTTCTATTTTTTAAGTTCAAAAGTGATATGTGTAGAGTCAGATGGCCATTGGATGTCAATTGGTTGTGAACACATCAAGTTGTCAGAATACCCTTATAATTTTCTTGTATAACTGTTATCAAACAATTGAAGATTAGATAGATATATTTATTTTAGTTACTCTACAAATTTTATAGCACAAAAATCAAATGTTTTTCATAATTATTTAACTCATGCAAACACTATGTATTGTTCTACAGACCTCACAATAAGAAATTATTATACCTACTTATAAAAATAAATGCCATTATAACCAAAAATAAATAATTGATGATCGTTTAGATAATTTATTTTAGAATTAATTAATTATAATGTTAGGTTCATAATTTTTATTGCATTACAATGCATAAAATAAGGATTGAATATTTTGAATATGTTTCTTCAATGACTTTAAAAATATACAATCTATTTTTAAAAATATTATTTTTAATAAAAATAATGGTTGTAAGGCATTATACATTATTGAAATTATTAAAATACATTTACTCCTCCATATTTAAATTAGATTAGTCTACCAAGATAATACAGCAATAGAAAAGCTATGCATGCATTCTTTTAACTCTTCCTGATTAAAAACAATAAAGAAACATTTAAGTAGCAATTTAAATTGATTAAAATGTTTGTAACATAGCTTAGTAATGACAATGACCAGCAAAATTTTATTGATTTTGTTTATTATTAGATACTGTGAATCAAATTTTAGTAACAACCTTTGATATCATTGCAAAAAACAAAGTAATACATATTGCAATTGATTTTAAAATTTGTCATAAAACCCAATAAAAAAGATTTTCAATTCCAAGTTCAAGTTTATAGCTTTAGCATCCTACTTAATTGTATGTGTACTTTAATGCATGCCTTATATTTAAAAACTTCAGTATTTACAACCTTATGTAATATTTTTTAATTAAAACACTCTAGGGGAATACAGATTTATACATTTTAATTCTTAAAATATAAATGCAGCAATGATGTATTCCAAGCATTAAACTAAAAAACCAGTTTGTAATATAAATAGAAAACCAATTTAAAAAGCAGGTATATTTTTTCACATACAGTCTGGTAGGTTATCATCATTACATAACACTTTTGAACATGCACTGGCTTATACTTTAAAAATTCCTTTGAATTACCTAAGTCATTGACGACTCATTGTGGTAATCATTTAATATTTACTATTTAGACTAAATAAAAAAAAAATAGATATAATTGCTTAATGAAAAATAACCATAATATAACGAAACAGTAACATATTAACAATTATTATCAACATGAGTGCCCATGAAAATTATCTATGCATTTAATTTTTTGCCATAAGTAAAACATTTAAAATCAGGTACCACTAGGTATATATTATTATTGATTGTGCTTGACAAATTACATATAATTGTATATAATTATATGTTATTTTTGTACTACTGAATTTTTTAAAGGTTATGTTTTCGCAATCAATAGTTGCATTTTGCATTTTATTCCTGTTGAGTGTAAGTGAAATTAAAATTATTCTGTATTCCGTTGCTACAATACATATAAAACCTCATCGCTATGGTAAAACATACAAAAATAGTATTTTTTTGATAGATATAACCAACTAGTTTACAAGGTAGGCACTCTCCCTATAATAACGTAATTATAATATTGTCTTACCTGGAGTTGGCTTTATTAATTTGGACGGATAATTTCTCTGCTCAAATAATTTGTTTAATTCGTCTTCCTCTGAATCCTTCTGGAATATAATAAAAACTAGAACCTTGTACACTTTACATTTTTATATGCTAACATGGGGTGTTTAAATGGATTAATATCAGTTTATTATCTATTGACACAGAATTGATATGATAAATTTCTCCGAAACATCAATATTAGGATATTTAACTACCATATATGTAATTTAGCCTACATAAAGGCTGCTAGATGGCCCTATAGTTAGTTATGAAATGATGAAAAGAATATATTTTGCAGTGCATAGAATATTACTAATTTTAAGAATGAATATCTTACCTTGATTAGAAGGTTTTGTTCAACAATACTGGAATCAACGTCCAGAAATATAGGTTTGGACATGTCTCTTTTTTAAATCAAAGGACTTTTTATTTTTGAGTTAATAATATTTCTATTTGTTATTTTGTATTTTGAATTTTTTACTATTAAAATTAAAAACACTGTCACTGTCAGTTGTACGTCACTTGTCACTCTTCTTTTTATATAACGTTAACCTAACCCTATATAAAATTGATTATCGATTTGAACATTAATTATTTAATAAAAAGCTAAATATATGTATATAAAATAAATACAATCTTCAATACAAACACACGTTCACGCTCGATGTTGTATGAACACCATATATTTTATTCTAATAAATTAAAACGGTTAATATGTTGTTTACAGTGTTGCCAGCCATCAAATTGATATGTGTAAATAGGTACAATTCTCTATTTGCGCTTACACTATTTAAAAATATGTTAATTTAAATTAAAATCCTCTTATCACAAATTATTTCATTCAATATAATGGTCATTGCCAAGTTTGTTTAATGAAAACAAGAAATATTCGCTTTTCGAGGCCGTTGAATAGAAGAAGAAGAGAATATAGCGATTTTGACTTTTCTTAATCATTTTTTCTCTTTAAAATTTGCAGGTCCGGTTCGGGTGTCAGGTACAGCTTTTATGACTTTAGCTAATGCTCATTATTTCTCTTAGCCTCAGGGTAGGTCACTTTACAGTTAGTTAATGCCCACACAAATACTGAGAATTACAGGTTTATCAACAATGTCTTCCTATAGTTTATTGTAAATCTGTAAATTATGCAGCACACGTTTTAGTGATTCGCACCTGATATAGTGACTGACAGGAACAGGCCAGGAGATCAGTATTATTACAAGTTTTGTGTTGAAATCAGTGCTTTTTTCTTTCTACTTGTGAATGAAAATTAAAAAAAAAGGTGAGCAAAAATATGCTTTAAAGACTTATTTAAATCCCTTATAATAAAAAATATTTCAGACCATTATTTGATAAAAAAAATAGGTTATTTAGCTTTTGTTCCTGTCCAAATCAAAACTTATTTTATTTTACAGGCTGATAAAAATCGATCAGGGTCATCTGAAAGATTACTTACTTATTTATTTTATTTATTAATCAATATTAACTGTGAATAAGTGTTATAAATAAAGAGCACATTATTTTTATCTAAAATACTTAACTGGCAAGGAATAAGGAAGATTGTTTTAAAATGTTATTAATAAATAGGGTTTCATTCACATAGGTATGTAATTCTTTTTGTATAATAACTACCTACTTTCCTACTTATATTGCCTAAAAGGGATGCTAACATGGGGTGTTTAAATGGATTAATATCAGTTTATTATCTATTGACACAGAATTGATATGATAAATTTCTCCGAAACATCAATATTAGGATATTTAACTACCATATATGTAATTTAGCCTACATAAAGGCTGCTAGATGGCCCTATAGTTAGTTATGAAATGATGAAAAGAATATATTTTGCAGTGCATAGAATATTACTAATTTTAAGAAATTTTGTAAGGTTAATTGAATTTCTATATATCTCATTACTTCATGTTAAATTAATTTAAACTATTATTTGGTGTGTATTAAACAAATATTTTTTAGTATTTTATTTAAAGGCATTTTATAGAAACATTATTTTTTGAAGCTATTCATAGGTACTTACACTAAATCATTAGAATACTTACCTACATTATGGAAGTCAAGTTTTTTGTTCTGATAGGTATGATATATAGAATTACAAGCCCATTAGTATGTTGTCAATCATATCAAAACTTTTTAGAGCTCTTTGTATTGGTATTGCAGTAATATCATTAATATCTCGATTAATATAACATGGTTTTACTATGGGTAGATCTACAGTTACCAATCTGATGATCTATCAACAATATATTTAATGTTTAATGAAAATATGCAATATAATTTGATATTAGTAAAATGAAAATTCATTTAATTCTATACAGCCGCTTGGATTTTCAGAAACTACTTCAGAGTCAGTAAATTTCACTTGATCAGTCAATACCTATAGGTTATACTAATCTAGTGGGCAGTTCTTTAAAAAATAATTCATCAACTGTATTACAATACAATATCTTTATTTACCTGAGAAAATATTACATTTTATGGCTCGTCAAATTACAATTAAAACTAAATATATAATAAAATTTACCTAAATATAATAATATAAAATTGAAATTTACAAACATTTACAACATAGTTCACTGAATCACTCAGAGGCCACAGTGACAGCCTCCATCCTCCATCTGTATTAATTTAAATTCCTCCAAGCTATATAGGCAATTATTGGATAATATTTGTTTTAATGCATGTTTAAATTTGTGTATAGCTCAATATAATATTTCTTTGTCCTTTCCAGTCTATACTGGATAGGGACTAAGTTATCTTTGTGCCTTGTATTATAGTTATGGATATCTGAGTGGGAAAAAAATGTGTTAATATTATTTCTTACGAATAGAAGGTTTTGATAGATTATTACTGCATAGAGTGTCATAATTTTAAGTTCTGGGAATACTGGTCTGCAACTGGCTTGCTAAGAAGCACATGTTATGGCTCTTATGGCTGATTTTTGCAAAATGAAGACTCTTGAGATATGTGTGTCAGCAACATTGCTCCAACATATTGTCCTGTATGTCAAATGACTATGAAATAGAGCATAGTAAGAAGTAATTGCTGCATCTTGACCACATATTTGGCATATTTTCCTGATAGCAAAAACTGCTCGTGATAATTTGGAACAAAGTGCTTCAATATGATCTGTCCATCTGAGATGTGGATCAATTTGAATGCCAAGTGTTTTAACAGAATTGTTATTAACTTGTTCACTATTTACTGTAAATAATTGGGAGATAGTTTTTGTGTCATTAAAAAACAGGTCATTTACAGAAAACCACCTCTTTGCCTGAATCATTACATCAGAGTAAACTTGATCATGATCTGATCCTCTTTTAGTATTAATACAAAAAGAAGTATCATCAGCCAATATTTGCCATTCATGCAAAAACAGCAGTCTATTTTTTGCCTTAGTAACTGTGGGAGAAACCCAATAAGAGCCCTGCCTTTTATTCTTCATTTGAGGTTTGGATTTAAAACATATATTGTAATATGAACTGAAGATTGTAATAAAAGCATTATATTTATCTTTCACCAAATATGCATCATAAACTTCTAGCCATTTTTCAGAATTTAAATAGTTCAGAAATAGTTCAATATTAAGAACTAGAATTAAAGTTACTGTTTTTTATTTGAGTTTGATCCAAAACAAACCTAGAATTGCCGTTATTACATCATGTTTAAATTTTATTGGTTTGCCATTTTCATGGGATAATTTTCTATTGAGGCATAAATGGTTCTGAGACTAAACCATCTCTAAACTCTAGTTCAAATTCTTTGGTTTATTTACGCGAGTTTGCAGTTACGAGAATTATTTAGGATCGCGTTTTTATGTATTTCCAACGAGGTTTTTTATAAATATTTAAAAATATAATTTATATTTTTCAAGTATTTTATTACATTTTTGTTCATTATTTTTCTTTCAGCTTTGCTGTAACAATATAGTTTCATAGTACTTAATGTAAGATGGAAAATTCAACTGAATTATTAACCACAATTAAACCAGAGGAAGCTATAACAAATTTACTTGGATTAGAGAGTAACTTAACGAATTTACTTGTAAATAGTACAATTGAAACTAATCCGTCTGAACCAGAACAATTTGCAGCTCTTAATAAATTTTGTGGATCCCCTTTTTGGGTAATAAATTATTTAAAACTGTAATAAAATTTGATTTTGAATAATTTCATTTACTTTTCAGGATGTATATTTGTCATGGAACGTTTCCAATCCAGAATTTACTCCTTGTTTTGAAAAAACTTTTATGGTATGGATTCCATGTATATTTTTGTGGATATTCACTGGTTTAGAAGTATACTATATGTTAAGTAGTAAAAGATGGAACATACCTTGGAATTGGCTGAATTTATTAAAATTAGGAATTACAGCAACTCTTATAGTTTTAACAATTAGTGATGTTGTCACGTCGTTTAAAACAGCATCTGCGAATGAAAGTGTGGTATTTGACGTCGATATTTACTCACCTTTAATCAAAATTTTTACATTTGTAAGTATACATATAAATTTTTTTGTACTTTGTATATGAAATGTTAGAGCATTAGATCACTTTGGTAAGATGGCCATCAAGTTATTCAGCACCTCTTGTTCCTATGTTTCATATTTTCCTGAATAATGGGTGCATAATATTTCTTTGTTAACAATGACCATTTGTTTTTCAGCTTCTCTCTGGCGGCTTGGTGTATTTCAACCGGAAGTATGGAATGCAAACATCTGGTTTGCTGTTCCTGTTTTGGTTCTTTTTAGCATTATGCGGCATACCACAATTTCGTACAGAAATTAGGAGAGGCCAGAACAATGATATTCCGCCGGAGCATTATTATTTTTATACCAGCTACTTAATTTATTACCCCCTGGTGTGTCTGATGTTCATACTCAATTGTCTGGCTGATCAAGCACCGAAAGAAAGGAAATATCCACAATCTAAGGTAAAATATAAAATTAGTTAGTTACTCAAGACCTTTCTTACTGTTTTTTGAATACCTTCTGCTGGTTTAAAAAATCACATGTGACAAAATCTGGTAAATAGAGCAGCTGCAGTATCGCTGATATAATGTTGCACACTGTTTTGATAACTATACATTTATTTATTTATTATGTCTTTATTTGACAAATGTACAACATTTACCCAAAGAAGGTGAAGATTAACTTTCTTTGGTAACAATCTAAATATAAATACATATTCAAAATATATTAAAAATCAATCAGAAGAAAACAACATTCTTTAAACAAAAACATTTATAATATAATCAAAGAGAAGGAAAACAATAATATTTTTGAGTACTGAGTAGGTTTTCTTTTATGTTTAGCTTAAAACTATTTAGAGAGGCATTCCAATTTAAGTGGTAAAACCTATTATGTAATTTAGCAGCTTTATATGAAAAATATCTTTCAAACATACAAGAATAGTGTTGAGGCATTGTAAGAGTATTATATCTTTATTTTTATGGCAAATCCCTAACTATTTTTAGTGTGTGTCAAACATGTTCTATCAGGTTGTGATCTGAACTGTTGCAATATGAACAATTAAAATAATATGTCTTTTTGGTTTTCATCAGTTTATGCTTTTACATGATCAAAATGAACAAAGTAGTAGTATAAATGTTTTGTTTTGATAGCATCCATGTCCTGAAGAAGGCGCCAGTTTTTTGTCGCGTTTGCTATTCAGTTGGTTCGATCCTCTGGCATGGAAAGGGTTCAGAAAATCTTTAGAAACCAAAGATTTGTGGGACATTAACATTGAAGACAGTTCACGAGAATTGGTACCGGTGTTCGAGAAAGCTTGGCAGGAAACTTTGGCTAAATGTGAAAGGTATTTATTATTATAATTTTTATATTTTGCTTTATAATGCTTGGCTTGGCTGGTAGTTGGTTGTTGTGTTTTCCTTAGTTAGCTTAAGCACTATATATTGTTGCAGTACTAATTACAGTAAATAAGGATATTGACATATTATATGGCTACGAATGGTTGTTTACTAATGAAAAAAGTGTGAAGAAAAATGTCGCTATTAATTTACAGTAAATTTTTGTTATTACTACTTCTATGACAAGCTGAAGAGCAACTGATCCTACTGTTTGTGGTCTATTATTTACTAAGTACTCTGGTTGTGTAGTGAAACTATAACACATAGTCTAGCTGTATATATTCGCTTCGTAGTTTTTCTAGAGCTTGTCCGATCCATAGGTAAATTTTCTTTGTGTTATTCTGACAAAAAACGTTATTGAATGATTACAGCGCGCCTCCTAATCAAGTCGCCGAAGCGAAATTTAAATCTGACTCAGGTAGTGTGGCTTTTGTTAGTAGCAAAAAGAAGAAGGAAGCGTCCGTTCTGCTGCCGCTCGTCAAATGTTTCGGATCCGTTTTCCTGTTCGGAGCTCTCCTCAAATTGTTCCAGGACCTTCTGACGTTCGTCAGCCCGCAGATTTTGGGGTAAGTCTTTTACAGGAACATTTTTTTTTATATACAGGTTATAATTGTAAGAAAATCTAACGTTGTCAATTCTGGAGATATGATGATAATTAAACGATTTTTAGTTTTTTTTACTTCCTTTATTACTTATTTTTTACATTTAATATACTACAAATGATACCTATTTACATATTTTTTATTATATATTTATATACATTTTGTGTTGCATTTTTATTTTTTATTTTTTTCGATCAATAGCTCAGGATAACAGCTAAAAACGGTTACTACAAGCTGTATATATTATTTTTTCGAGTCACTATTTGAATCGCATCATTTTTCAGATTACTAATTTCTTATGTCAAACACGACGAACCGTTATGGAAGGGTTACTTTTACGCCATCTTACTGCTTGTTACGGCAATGGTCCAAACGCTATTTCTCTCGCAATATTTCAACAGGATGTACATCGTCGGTATGAGAATTCGTACAGTACTCGTATTGACCATATACAGGAAAGCTCTGAAGATATCGAACAGCGCTCGAAAAGAGAGCACCGTCGGTGAAATCGTGAATCTCATGGCCGTCGACGCGCAAAAATTCATGGACCTGGTGGGTTATTTGAACTTGATCTGGTCGGCGCCTCTACAGATTTGTCTCTCTCTGTATTTCCTTTGGCAAGAACTGGGACCTTCGGTGCTAGCTGGTTTAACGTTGCTGATCATCTTGATTCCGATCAATGGTTTCATAGCAAACAGGGTGAAAACGCTGCAAGTGAAGCAGATGAAGAACAAGGACGAACGAGTTAAATTGATGAATGAAATTTTGAACGGAATAAAGGTGTTAAAGCTGTATGCTTGGGAGCACAGCTTCGAGGAGCAGGTGTTGAAGATCAGGAATAAGGAGATTAAGGTTTTGAAGCAGGCCGCTTATTTGAATGCCGGTACTTCTTTTATTTGGTCTTGCGCACCGTTTTTGGTAAGTTATTCATTTTTAAATTTTTAATTTTATTTCTAAGGTAATAGACATTTTTATTTTCTCTATAGGTATCGAGTTTTATATCCATGATTTACAAAATGTAGAGCTATCATGTAAAAATATATTTGACTCTCTGGGACGTCCCAAAAAATCATATTTGAACCGTTTATTTTGACATTTTTAGATTTAATTGGATTTCCATGATTCCGGTTGTCACTGTATACTTCGTAGAAACGAAGTTAGAATGAATAATTATTTAGCCATAATCTTGTAAAAGGTTGTAAAATGTGTTGTCGATTCGTAACTATTTTTGAATATTTATAATTTAAAGTGGCTTTTTTAGAAAAATTTAAATGAAACATTAGCTCTGTAGGCCTAACAGGCCCCTAACCCAATAGTTTAACTTTTTCCTGTCTTTCTAGTTGTTGATCTTCAAAGACTAATCTTTTAGCACCATCTGTCTAATTTTTGATCTGTCTCGTTTTCTTTTTCCTCCTATGCCTTTTAGGTATTCTTTCACTTTTCATGCGTTCAATATGTTCCAATCCTATTCCTCAATTGTGCATACAATGTCTAGTTTGTTCAAAATAATTCGTGTGATTCTTCTTTCCTATACATGGTTCTTTTTTTTTCTGTAAATGTTTCGCAGGCACTTTCTTTTTTACATTGTATTTAACCCCCTTTGACTTTTTAATCAACCCCATAATACAATCATAATATGAGCACTTTATCTCATAGATGAAACTGTGTGTATAATTTTTATTTGTTAAATTGTATATTGTATAATTTATCCATTGTTCGAGTTTCCCTGCCAAACAATACTTTTTGGGTCTAAATATTGATTTGTATATTCTGAGTTTGTTCTTCTGGATAGTAAATTACTGTTGAGTAAATTAAGTTAAGTGAATATATACATTGTTTCTTTCAGTAATTCTAAGTTCTTAAATAAGTAAATGACCCAACTTTTTAAAGCTATAGATTTTTTTATATTCTAGTGTTCATTTTAATCTTTCTACTTTTTACAACTTTTTTTTTTTGGTCTTATATATTTATTTTATTTTTATTTCATTTTTTTTTTGTTCAAAGTGATTCATACCTTTTAGAGGTGGCATAAATAAACAATTTTTGCTTATTAAATACTGGGTCTTCAACAATACCGAAAACCCACGTGACCAAATCGTCATGACAGCGATTGGTGAAAATAAAAGTGAAAATCCCTAGATGTGAGCCAGTGCCGTAGGTATTTTATTACAAAATAGATCTTCTTTTTTTATGGTCTGCAACTATGAGAACAAAATTTAGTTAGGTAACTGTTAGAATTACAACACAAACTCATAATATTAATAATTGGTGCTTTACATTATTGTATTTTAATGTTAGAATTTGATAATTTAATTAGATTTAGTCAAATGCAATAATCTAACTTTTAAAATTATGATATAATTAACATAACCTTAAAAACTGAGCTATTTGTATTAATCGAAAAGAATGATAAACTGAATTATGGTTCGTACTAGTTATTGCTACTATTACAAAAAAAAAAACCTTTACCAGAATGTTATGGACAAAAAGTGTTATGCATTAAAATATGAATATTAAAAATTATTTAGATTGACTTTAAGCTATTTAGCTACAGCTGAAACTTTAAATACGATTGGCAGAATACAATGGCAGTATTTGGCAATTATTGCAGTTTAAGTAAACAAATTTAAAACTTACTCGAATTGTACCTGGGCAATGGGAAATAATAAATATTTTTTGAAGTTTGTCCTATTATTTATTTGTTACAGGGTTTAAACCATTTACAAGATATATTATGTTACTTATATGTATACAAAAAATGATTAATATTATTAATGTAGCAAGAACACATTTGTTTTTCCTTATATATCTCACTTTAAATTATAAAGGCATACCTATTAACAACTATTTTATTTAAAAGCATATTCAGTAGCGCACAAACGATACTAATTCACAGTACCTATCTGTTCAAAATATTTACCACCAGCTTTAATACAAGCATTAATTGTTCTTCTTTGAAGACATTATGCAGTTTCTCCTCAGTTATATTTTGTATTTCATTTAATATAGGTGCTCCAGTTCATAAACGTCACACAAAAGATTTTGAATTGAACGATCTGTAATATTCCATAGGTAGGTTTAACAAAATTAAGGTAAAATGATTGTTGCAGTACTGAAACTTTATAGGGGATGCATATCAGAAATGTTTTCAATACTTTATGGCTAGTTCGTAGTGACAAACCTAAAAAAAAAAGTTTTGAATTTCACTCGTCAGAGTCAGTCTTTGAAACACCGTTCATACCTGTTTGAGGTGCTGTTTTTTTACTAATTTATTGGGAATTTGCACCATGTTAATTTGCACATCTTCAACAGTGTTTGTTGTTACTGTGGGCCTTTTAGAGCTTTTTCCTTTTTTTTATAATTTTGAACAAGTATTTGTTTATGACGACAAAAAAGAATCACATTCCATTTATTCAACTGGAAAACGTTCCTCAAATTTTCGAATACAATTACGAATATAAAATAATTTTGTTTCTGTGTAACATTACCTGAAATAAAATAAATTATATAGTCATTAACTTTTACGAGTTACAGTAAATAAATTTGTACTTACCAACAAAAAGAATTAAGCCACCAATTTTCTCTAAAAATAACTAATTGCTTTATTACTATTAAATGAAAAACGAAATAAAGGTGTTTATAAAATGTAAACAAACATAACATAAATATTGTCAGTCCCCAAATGAACGCCAGTGACATTTCTGACAGGACTGACAGTTCAGTTTTGTTCCTTTTACGTCAAATCAGGCCCTTTCGATGGGTTTTTGATGGTTATCAGATCACGTGGGTTTCGGGTATTGTTGAAGACCTGGTATATCCGAAAATGCTTCATGCCCCATACATTTTAACATTTCTTGAAATGTGATTTGTCTGAATGAAAAGAAATTCAAATTACTTAGTCTAAACATCTATTAGACCATAAACTTTAATGACCTGTCTTGCAGCTGGTAAACATTTACATTTATGAAGATGTCTTATACCTTTAGCTTGTGTCTCATTAAGAATTGAAACTAAAAACATTCGAAAATCATATTATTTTATTTTTGTTTACGCATTAATTTAGGTAACGTTACTTACATTCGTGACCTACGTCTTCAGCGATCCGATAAATAATACTTTGTCACCGGAGAAAATATTCAAATCGATAGCATTGTTTTCAATAATGGGATTACCCATGGCTCTTCTACCATTGCTAGTGGTTTTTATTATCGAGGTAAAGAATATTTGACGAAAAGAAGAGCATGTTAACAATCTTCAGTAAAATTATTAATTCTTTACTATGATTCATTGGTGATTTTAAAATCGATTTTGTTTAATTTTATGAGACAGAGGACAACATTGACGGCCAGAATATAGTAAGACACTTTTATCAATTTTTCCTTACATCTGGGGAAATATGGGGAGCTGATCTGGTAACACCGCTCTGCATTATTCAATGGTGATAATTCTCTTAGACAGATAACAAAATAACACGTCATACATTTGAAAAGTCGCGAAACAGTGATTTTAATCGATCGCCGTTTCTGTCAAGTTTCTGGGTAATTATCAGGCGATGCGGTGTTGTCAAATCTAATCTAAAAATTTCCCCAGATGTGTGGAAAAAACGATGAAAGTAGAGTCAAGTGTCTAAATATCTACTATGTCTTGGTACCTTATTTTGAGTTGCTGGATCATTATGTAAACAAAGTTATAAGACCTTTTGAAGTCCAAGTTTCCATACAATTAAACAAGTGCATCATCTAATTTTTATATTAAAACCCTAGTTTGAAACTATAATACTTTAAGTCCAAATTATAATAGGTGGTGTTGCTTTCGACTTATTTATTCTACTTATTATTTTAACAATTTCTCAGGTATCGCTAGTCACTTTCGCTACCTACGTCTTGGTGGATGATAAACATGTATTAGATGCGAATAAAGCCTATGTTTCTATCTCTCTCTTCAATATCATAAGATTTCCGCTGAGCATGTTACCCATGATGATATCAAATTTAGTGCAAGTAAGGATTTCTGTTTTATAATGTCGATGTCATGTTGCAAAAGCATTTTTTACTTATCTAAAGATTCGGGTTTCTCTGTTAAGTTTAATTTTTTTTTTAATTAATATATAAAAGTGATTCAATAATTTTAAAATTTAGTAAAAATGTATTTGCTTTAATTAACCAATTCATTTTCTTTCTTTTCTGCTTCATAATAACTTATTCGGTTATAGATAAAACATTCAGTTTCAATCTGTTTTATTGCCTGTTTTTATGATATTTTTGCAACTGAATGTTAAAAAAAAGGTTAAATATATAGACGAATTAGAAAATATTATACTTAAAAAAAATTGTCCAATCAATCAAAATTCCATTAAAGGCAGTAAAAAAATATTTTCTAATCACATAGTTTTGAGGTGACGGTTTATTTTTTAAGTGCCACTTTATATTTATCAATTTTCCTTGCTGCTATTCCTATTAAGTGAAAGAGAAATTGCTGTTTGTTTTGTGAATTTATTTAAACAGCTTGTCATTCAATTCATTTCCACTAAGACACCCATTCATTTTATAAAAAAAAACCCATCTGCACCAATTAATCCTTTAACGAGAAACTCAGGCTGTTCACACACATATGCTGCGGTCCAGAATGTTCCAGACATTTCTAGAATATCACTAGTAGACTGAACGATTGCTTCGACCGTCGATTACGAAACATGGACGCATCATAAGAGTTTCATCGAATATTATTTGTAACGAAAAAATGGAGATGGTAAAAGGCCTAAATAAGGCAGCGACCGGACTGGTTGAAAATGGCTCTTATGCCAGTATTACACTTTGCAATTCATTGAAAAAGTTTGTAAATCATTGTAAAAAGTTTAATACCCTCTCAGATTAGTTTATGAGGATTTATTTGCAAGCAAGGAAAATTGCGTAATTTGAAGTGGCTCGAACACATCCACAATTAGTTATTAATAAATTTATCTATAAATAGACATGGGTGTCAGTAAAAAGGATAAACAGATTCATGAACGCTGAAGAACTAGATCCTGACAACGTACATCATGAGCCTTCTGAAGGTAAGAATCTAACTATACTTGAATCGATCAAAATTCTTCACAAATTCCAGACATATTATTACTGCCAATTATTATCTTTTTACAATATAGATTCGGCAAATTTGATTTACATTATATATTTTTCTCTTGGACAGATTCGCCACTTATAATCGAAAACGGAACATTCTCATGGGGAGGCGACCCGATTCTCAAGAACATCAACATCAACTTGAAAAAGAAAACGTTAACGGCCGTGGTCGGTACAGTCGGTTCGGGAAAATCCAGCTTGGTATCGGCGTTCTTGGGAGAAATGGATAAAATATCTGGAAGGGTTAATTCGTACGGACAAGTAGCGTACGTTTCTCAACAGGCTTGGATACAGAACGCCACGCTTCGGGATAATATTCTGTTTGGTAAATCGTACGATAAGGCTTTGTACAATGATGTAGTCGAAGCTTGCGCTCTCAAACCCGATCTGGACATGTTACCGGCTGGAGACCAGACCGAAATTGGAGAAAAAGGTTCGTATAACTTGTATTTAATTTCTGACCATTTTTTCAATGTTGCTATTTCACTTTTTAAATGTTTATATATGATTACGGGCAGGGACGATTCATATTACTTTTTTATCATATAAATATTAGCTCTCCAAGCCTTGATAGGTTAATTTTCTTCTGTCTTTTGCTTTCTTTCTCTAGTTGTTGATCTACAAAGACTACATCTTTTAGCACCTCCTGCATTTATCTTATATTCGGCCCGCCTTATTTTCTTTTTTTTTCTGTCACATTCCATTGGCCTTTTAGGTATTCTTTCATTGTTCATGCGTTCAATCCGTTTCAATCTTCTTAATTGTGCACACAGGGTCTGGTTCGTTGAATAATTCTTATAATTCCTTTTTTTACTATTTTTAACATCATTGTATTTAACCCCCTTTGATTTTTTAATCATACCCATATTATGATCATAATGAGGTATAAAATTTTTCGATATGAGCATCGATAATATCTTTGTAGATATCATCACGCTTTATCTCATAAATGAAACTATTATATGACAATTTTTATTTCTTCAAATTTCACTTCTAAACAATACTAAATATTGATTTGTTCATCTAGTAGTTACTTTGAACTTTCTACCGTTGACAACTTCTTTTTTGGACTTTGTCATGTATTTTGTCTTCATTTGATTTATTTCCAACCCCAATATCCGCTGCCCAGTGCTGTAGTCGTAACAATACGTCTCAAAGTTCTTACTTATTTTTGCTATACGAATGCCAAACCTTTGATGCCTTTTATCTTTGTTTTTTTGCATAATTAAACAATTACATATTCCGAAGACAATAATTGGTCGTCCTTCTATCATTTTTAATTCCTATGTACATTAAATTTGGCAGGTATCAACTTGTCTGGTGGACAAAAACAACGAGTCAGCTTAGCCAGAGCGGTCTATTCGAACGCCGACATCTACTTCTTGGACGATCCTCTCAGCGCCGTCGATAGCCATGTAGGCAAACACATTTTCGAAAAGGTCATAGGACCGACGGGTCTGTTGAAGAACAAAACGAGAGCTTTGGTAACGCACGGCATTGGTTATTTATCTCAAACCGATAAAATAATTGTACTGAAGAACGGTCAAATATCCGAAACGGGTACTTATCAAGAATTGATGGATAGGAAGGGAGCTTTCTCAGACTTTTTGTTGCAGCACATCACGGAGGAAATAGAAACCGAAGAAGGTAGGAACATTTTTTTTTTAATTTGTTAATGGGTTTGAAAATATGCGTATATTGGGCATATGAGGTGACAATTGGTTTACGGAACAATTAATTTATTAGATACCCAATTTTCATTTTCTTGAAGACCTTAAAAAGTAAAAATTTTTTTGGTCTCGCATGTTTTTACATAATTTGAAATCAATTGTCGGATTTTAAATGGAAGCAAAATATTTATATTTTAACAAATAATAAATTTACACCTTGTTTTAATGAATATTAAATATGAAAAATACTGTACTGAATATTTTAATTCTATTTAATTTATAATTATTGAATAATGTGTTTTTTTTTTTTCGATTTTATAGGTTCTGACATAATAACCGATGGTATGTCGTTTGCATCTTGTAATTAATGAGTAGATAGTGTTTGATTGATATTTTCTTTTCAACGTATTTTTTTGTGTATCGTCCATTTTAGTGTTGTTTTCGTTCACTTCATCATTCGTACTTTGTAGTTTCATGAAAGACATGCCATCATATTTTTATTTTCTTTTTATCATATTTTACCTCGATCTGAATATTTTTCTTTTTACTTTACTATTAAAATTCCATTTATTACTATTTTTAAAATCAGTAAAGATTCGTATTTTTTCATCACATTTTAGACTCTTATTTGTGTGATTTTATTTGTTGTATGTTTTATATATTAGTTTTTTTCTTGTTGAAGAATTTTACAATGATATTAGAGATTTATTTAATGGTTTTAAAAATAAAAATTAGACCAAAATAAATCAGAATTGTATCAGGAACGGACTTTAAAAATTTAAACAATCTGCGTAAGTTAGCGGCATATGAGAAACTCTTTTATTCATTTTAGGAGAGAAAAATATTTTTCATAAAAAGTTGTGCATTGTCTAAAACCGAAGATTCAAAATCCTCGTATACGATTGATAAAATTTGATATCAGATGGTTGTAATTAAGATTTTAGATCATGCACAACTTTTTATGAAGAATAACTTTTTTTTCTAAAATTAATAAAAAAGTGTTCAAATGTTTTCAACTTACGTACAAAGTATAAGTAACTGATGAAGATTGGGAAAAATAACGTCAGAGGTTAGAACGCAAAGGTATGAGTAAATATAGAATATAAATAATATGGGGTTGATTAAAAAGTCAAAAGGGGTTAACTACAATGTTGTTAAAAATAGGGTTAGTCATGAGAATTATATAAATTGTCTAAAATAGTTCAAAAAATAATCCTACAACCGAAATTCCTTAGTCTCCACCTTAAGTTAAAATTAGATATTTTTTCTTCTCTTTTCTAGAACTCATTAGCTCATCTTAATGTTTTTCTAGCCTGTGTACTAGGGCATCTTGTAGAAGATAGAACAACAGAATTGTAGAACGTTGCAATAATGCACAAATATTTAATTTAGTAAATAGCAAATCACCCTGTTTCTTGGTAATTAAAAAACTTAATGTCGGGCAGTCTGCAGTGAAATTTAACTCAAAAAGTCCGTTCCTGTTCTTCTCCTCCAACATCATTGCCAAATCAAACCCATTTCACGATATTTTCTTCCAGAATTGGACGAACTCAAAGACCAGTTGAGCGATACGCCTCTAGCAGAAGAAGTCCAACGTAAATTGGTCAGGCACAGACTCGCATCCGAATCGCTCTCTGAAACCAGTTCGGATCACCTCGGCAACGGTTCGATCCAACGATTAAACAGCATAGAAAAGAGCACCCGAAAACAGTCCGTTGAAGATTCGAAAAAAATGTTCCAAACTGGTGAAAAATTGATCGAGGTGGAGAAGGCCGAAACCGGTAACGTTCGTTGGTCCGTTTACAAGCACTATCTCAAATCTATCGGGATGATATTCATGCTGTCGACGCTGATATTCAATATGATTTATCAGGGTTTCAGCGTGGGGTCGAACGTTTGGTTAGGAGTGTGGGCTGACGATACCAGCCTTGCTTACAATGGTACCGTGAATGCGGCGAAAAGGGATATGTATTTGGGTGTTTATGGTGCTCTTGGACTGGGACAAGGTAAGTCGGTTTTGTTGTTATAAGCTCGTAGCATGATGGGTTTCTATTTCAGTAGTGGGTCTGGTTTGGACTTTTCTGGTGTTAAAAGAATTCTTCTCAGTCAATGAAAGTAATTTTAACTCATTAAATTTAAGTTGGTGTTCGAAAATCAGTTTGTAATAAAAACAATTATGGTTTATTAATAATTTAGGGATATTCTGAATTCGACACGCATTTCTTTCATTGAATGATTAAAAATTAAAATATTTACACTGTATATACAGATTGTATGCTAGAAAAATAACGGTAAAGGTTAAAACGCAAAATATGAGTAAAGATAGAATAGAAGTTAATTTACGCAATATGAGGTGAATTAAAAAGTCAAAGGGTATTAACTATATTGTTGTAAAAAGTAAGATTAGTCATGAAAATTATATAATTTGTTGTTATGAATAGAATACTCATAGTTTTTATATTTACTATTTAATAGTTTTAAAATATTTTTACTTTTATTAAATAATCTATATTTGAATATAGCACTAGAAAAGTCTGTTCCCTAACAACTTCGAAATTATTCTCAATAAGATGCAAAAACAAACGAACTCAATGAAATAAATTTTTCTTGGGGTTTATTTTACTTTTTGGGGATTTGAATTTTTTTTTAATATATTATGAAAAGATTATTTTGTTACATCTTATAATTAGGTACTAATAAAAGGATATTTATATCAATAAATGTGTATTTAAATTCATTATAGACAGGGTGTTTAAATTTTTTATAGTTTTTGAATCATTGGCAAAATTAAGTGATTATCTGTTTTATAAAATTATTAAAAATAATAAATTTAATAAAAAAAAATGTATAATTCAATAATACTAAACAGACACAAACAATTAATCTTAACAAAACACAAAGATATCATAAATAACCATTAACCAATAAAATGTAATATCGATAAATAAAATTTAAATGATAAATGAATTCCGAGAAAAATCAATTTAATTTTCTATCAAATTATAAGAATTTATGTAATAATTAATAATAACATTATATTATATTACGCTTGATAAGTATCTACAATTGAGAAACAGATTGAATGAATACTCTTATTAATGATGTTGATGCTTCTCAATTATTACACACTCATCAAATGTAAAAAAAATCAAATAAAAAAAAGTAAAATATGGTTCTAAACAATAAAATAATAAAAATATTTAAATTTTACGAAAAATATTGAGAACAATTTTGAATTAATAGCATGCATGTATATATTATTTATATTTTCTTTTAATTAACCAATTTTTTTAGTTTTGGCTGTACTAAGGGTTTAGTTTGCTTGGTTACTAACTTGTACATACTTTTTAGCATCGCTTTTTATAATTTTAAACCCAGCAACCTCGAAAAGCAATAATAATATCGCGTCAATAATTTTTATTTATAATCGTACTCGTCCGAATTTAAATTAACGCGGTTGCAGTCCCGGTTGACTTAAATCCGAAGATTTGGGCACAAAAACACTTTTTGTGTTTTAGTTTTTTGACAAAGCGCGTTTTTCGGTATTTATTTTAATACAAAATCATGACTGATATAGGATTACGATATAAAACTCTTGACATTGAAATTTATTTCTCGTTTACAGCAATTTATTAAATTCAACAAGTTTTTGCTGTGGTTTGATTTCTTAGATCTTTACTAATTACTGGTTGATTTCTAATAAACAAATTAACTTCCAGAATAACATTGATGGTGTTTTTCTTGATTTCTAATAAACAATTTAACTTCTAAAATAACATTGATGGTGATGTTTGTCTTGTCTAAAACATTTTATTTTCCCAATTCTAAATTATTTCGCTTGTATGTATATTATCCAAGCAAATAATATCGTTCTTTCAACTGATATACTTATTTTATATTTTTTTATTATTATTTAATTTAGCATTAATAATACAGCACACATTACACAGGTTGAAAGCCGTTTATTTGACAATTTCGTGTAAAAAAACAATATTTTTTTCTCTAAATTGCTAAGTAATCGCTTTTAATGAATCACACTCTACATAATATTTAATTTCTTATTTACTCATGAGAATACATTGAGTTCTTGAATACATCAGCTTAATTTGCTTTGTATTGTTTTAGCTTTATATTAACTAAGATCATATATATCATCACAGTGAATTTTGTTGGCTTTGTTTTTTCCTTTGTTACCGTTTCGTTCACTTTATATACACATTGAAACACTATTATGATTTAAATAAGTAATAATTTATTCCATTTTAATAACAGCATCAAGGAATCTACATATTTAAAAAATTAAATATACAAATAACTCCTAAATGTTTTTTAATATTACTTACTGAATTAATTTTTTTTTGTCTAAAATGTATGTTTGACTATATTTGGTATGTCAAAATTACCGATATTTGATTGTAAATATGTTCTGCATATTTACTGCTAATCGTTAATACAAATTATTTCATTCATTGTAGGACTTGAAAAAGTCATAATCAAATAGCATTTTTTCACTGGAAATGACAGTAAAATGACGTTTGTCCAATTCGATTCGGACCAATAATAACGGAGATACAAGTCTGTGCCCTTTTGGCTTTGTTTTTTCATTTACATCGTTTATTTTTGTTTACGTCATATATGTTCACGTCAGCGAAGAGCGTAAACCACTTATTTAAGTTTCAGTTATCAGCACTGACATGTGGCGCAATCTCGCGTTGACTTTTGGTACAAAAGAGCCCGTACCCTCTTAGCTCATCTACTTCCCCGATATTAATAAATTGAAATTTGCTAAAACTTTTTGTCTCAATTTGATGAATTCCTTGGTTGAATATAAAAGTGGAATAATTTATACACAATCGCATAATGGTTGTTGCGTTTTTTGTTGCAGTTCTAACGATATTATTCGCCTCGTTGTCCTTGTACATTGGAACTTTAAATGCGGCAAAATTCATGCACAATTTAATGCTTAGCAACGTTTTGAGAGTGCCTTGTACGACATTTTACGACGTCACTCCTTTGGGAAGGATTTTGAATAGATTCGGAAAGGACGTTGATACATTGGATAACGTTTTGCCGATGACGTTGAGGGGTTGGGTGAACTGTTTCTATTCGGTTAGTAATTATTCTATTATAAGGTCTGTATTCCAACAACGATCAAAAACGAGTCACTGATGACAGGATTATCGTTGTTGGAACGGACCTTTTATAAACGATTTAAAATGTACCTATTTGGTAAATGCAGTTATATTTGAATTTTGGTTACGATCGGGTTAAGTAGTTTGTACGTGGATTAATTTAATTTTTCTAAATTTGTTTGGTATTAAAAAAAACGAGATTTTATGATTACGCCATCTAGTGGCCAAATTATAAACTTTAAAATAATCTGGTTACAATTTATGCTTTTCTTTGGACTATTTTAAGTCTTGAAGAAGATTGAAAAATACACAATATATCAAATTCTAATGAACAAATCCAATAATATAAATTATGCTTAAGATAATTTTAAATAAATTTACAACGTACCTAAATAAATTTTATTTAATCGCATTTTTACTAATAATTATCTCGATTATGATTGTCTTCCTTTATCCTTATAGTGAAGGTCTCCATTTTTATTTGTTAAGCTTTTTTTGTAGTTGTTTTGTGTAGTTTTGAATGTTAATTTTTTTCGTCATACTTGTGCTTCCAAAACAATTCCTACTTCGATTCTAATTATACCAACAAAATGAAGACAATTTGATACCTATATTTTTTAGTTTTAAAACATATTAACCTAAAAAGTTTGGTGAAATTTTTGTTTCGTCTCTTTTTAGATTTTATTGTGTCAATTTTTGAACATTAATTTCTATTATATTGGACAATATCAGAAAATAACCAGACGTTATTTTTCTTCGGTTAAAATATTCTTTATGCAACAAAGTATTCTCCAAAATATATTTATAGAATTTCACTCTGAACAACTAACGTTTTGTAATTTTTCAAATTTTACCTTATCAAGGTGTACCCGTTACCCTCTCCTTCAAGTCGGTTTCCTGCTCCAAAGTATTTTACAGACCAGTAACGTGCCTTATTATTCAAATTTCTTTCACCATATTGACGGTTGTTACATCAGGCATTTCTTTGACTGATGGCTTAGAGTTGACCCTAACTTTTTGTCTTATTGTACCAAGACAATCTTGAGTTTAGTGTCTTATAAGAAATACCAAATCAGTTTTGGAGATTATGTCCTATTATCACCTTGGAATTTTGATGCTGTAGTTGTCTACATTTGATAACCATTTATATATGTTGTTTTTTCGTAAACTTATAATAGTTTTTTTGGTTATTTTCTGATTGTCCTCTATTTTCATTTTAATAATTTGGTTACTCGACGTCAGTATAGGCTCAAAATATTGAGAATAAATAAACTCAACAAACCCAAAACCACCATACATACATTAGCATGCTCAATCCTTAAAAACAGCATTGTATAACTCAACCGAATATTTAGATTATTTTTTGTTTCTGCTTGCAATTTCCATTTTTTTTTCTTTCGTCGTTCGATCAAAATTGTTGACAGTACCATCGTTTGTAGCAATTTTCGTTTGTTCTTCAGAGGTAAACTTGACAATAGCGGCGCTAAACGCCGCGAACGAAATACACAAAGGTCTACTGTTCAACGTCCTACGACAACCGATGTTTTTTTACGAAATTTATCCGCTCGGTCGAGTTCTGAGCCGATTTTCGAAAGATCTGACCGATCTCGATACCGAATTACCGTTCAACTGTTACGAGGTCATTGAAAGCGGTCTCATAGTGAGTGTTTTGTGTATTTAAACAAACGGCAGTTATATTTAAATGTGAATCAATACCTTGATACGCTTATACTACCGTGATACCCTGATAAATACCATGATATTCTTATCAACACCATGATACCCTTATAAATACCATGAGACCCTTATGAATACCTAGTATCTCAATACATTGTATCATTGCATTCGAGCTTTGGTTTTCAAGTCAGTTAGATTGGCTGTGCTTTACTGTGTACTGTAAGGAAAAATAAAAATGTTTTAATTAGTTCTCGTATCAGTTATTTTGCAGAATCTTCATGTATGTATACATGAAATTTTAGTCATAATCCTCCTATTGCAAAAATCTATCTACGTCACTGCATTGTATCAATAATACACAAATGTCCTTAAAAAAGTATCCATAATATCCTTATCAATGCATCCTATCTATTTGAGTCCCTTCACAATATCTCTTATGCTTTGGATGATCTTTTTTGGGACCTTGTATCCTTTTTAATAGCTTTATCATTAGATGAAAATATTCTGAATGCCTATAAAAACGTTGCTAAAATTATCATTTAGTTTAATTTAATATAAATAATGAAATTTAAAAGGTAACGGATCCTAACAAATAATACCCTTTTTATCAGACTTCAAAAAAATAAGGGGAGGTTCTCAATAAAATCCGTCGGAATATTTGTTTTTAGATACAAATATACTTTTAGAGAAAATTTTATTCTTCATTAACGTTTCTGTTTCAAAAATAATTCAAACAGAAGTTCAATTCATTATTGTTTAGTGAAATAATCACAAAAATGTAAAAAAATACTCATTTTTTTTTTATTTTACTGAAACAAGCAAAAACTTTTAATAAAAATACATTTTTTTCTCAAAGTTAAAATTAAAAAAGTTTTTTTCTTTAGTAAATCCGGGGACATATTCAGCGATAATTCTTTGCTATAATGTCCGATTTGGATGAATCTTTTTTTGTTGGAAAGGGGATACCTCAGTGACGGTCCTATAAAAATTTGGTCAAGATCTGATAATGGGATTCATGAGAAAATCAACAAATTCTTAATTTTTTAAATTACTTTTATAACTAATTACAAATTGAGTAATTAATGCGCATATTTTTGTTGATGATTAACTAATCAAAAATATATGTTTTTATGGAGCAATATTTGTTTATTATAATTCTGTTTTGTAAAAAGTAAAACATATTTTGTTGCGTTATATATACAGGTATCCTAATTTGTACAGTTATCAATAATTAAAATCCATGTGATGTCCTTCATTTTGTCTCAATAGTAACATTAAACAAGAAATTCTTATGTTGTGGATCTGTATCATATGTGTTGTAGTTCTTAATATGGTAATATAGCTTCTTAACACTCCTCTCAGTTTTGGGTATCCATTTTCAAACTTCTGTATGTGTAACGTGTAGATAGTGGGTTACCCGACGGCATTTAGGCCTCACTAGGCCCATTATGCATCCTCCTAAGTTGGCCTTTCCTAGTTCGTGAGCCAGCCTACAGATTTGATGTAGTTGACAATGTCGCCGAGAGGTTCTTCTCTTATATTGGTCACCGAACATAAATCTTCTAACCGTAGAAGATATGTTTGATGGTCTCATCTTCTTGTCTATTCAAATGTTTGTTTGCTGTAATGTTGTCGAGATAACTCAAAAGCTGCTTGGCAACACAGCAGCTTCTTGTTTTATCTCATATTTCCTTGAATTTCACAAGGAAATATTCTTTAATTAGGTTTGTCACTACCGATGTTGTCAATGGTTCATGAGTATTTCTTTGGCTGCCTTTTTGGCTTGGGAATTAGCAAGACGGTTACCTTCCGATGTGGCGTGACCTTTGGTCTATCTTAAGGTGACCAAATTGTTGATGATGAATACTTCGGTCAAAGCTTCATGACCTTCTAGTACAAACCATGAGTAAATTCACAGTCTGTCCAGGATGAGCAGTGTTTATCTATTATTCGTATAGATGAGCGTATTCTTTCCATTGTTGTTGTTGTTTCTGGTAACTTATTCTGCTGCTATGAGAATCTTTATGGGTTCAGTTTAAACTACACTGGAGTGTGTTCCACACCCTGGGCCTTGTTTTATTTTAGAACGATGTAGATAAGAATCGTATCTGTCCTTACCAGCTCTTCTATTTGTTCCGTTATATAGGGTTTATGGAAGATATAATCGTTCCATAACATTAACAATCTTACATTGAATTTGTTTACTAGAAACATGTGTTTTAAATTAAAAAAATAATGTAAATAAATGTAAAATAGTACGTGTTTTCGCGAGTGTTTCACCTTACGACACGGCAAAGCAATTAATCCAAATTTGCAATGCAGCTTTTGCTTACAATTCATTTAACAACTGTTGTCAAATATTGTTTGTTATTACAACAAAATTGTGACTAATTTGTATTGTATAATTTATAGAATAGATAAATTTTTTTCACAATCCCAGGAGCACGTTGAATATAATTTATAATGTTTATTTTAATATAGGTTGTACGAAAAATATATAAATATCGAGAATTTTATACAGATTCATGTGTTTGGTGGCTGGGTTTTAAATGTTTCAATGAAACATTAAAAAGGTTTGTTTTAAGAAAAAAAAAATAATAATTCAATTTTAAACCTATTTCACAGAATGGCATTTTTTATAATTTTAAACGTGTGGTTTGGGAAACTATGTTTTAATTTGTAATTGTTAAATTGGTTTATTTTTTGTTGGACATTTATTTTATTTTTGTTGGAAATTTAATTTATTTATTGGATGATCATTGTCTCCTTTTTGAATCGAAATAACTTTTAGAAATATTTCCACCCCTGAGAAGGGAGTGCAATGGATTTAGAAGAATTAATTTTTTTGTTGGAAACCTTATTTTATTTTTTGTTGGGAATTTACTATCGAAGCGAAAAACCGTAAAACACTGGACTATTTACAGTACATTTAATTGTAGTACGATACATAATTGTTGTTTCAGGTATTGCCAAAGTATTAAGTGCATTAATACCCAATTTGGGTTGTCTAAAAGCCGCCATTGTCTTATTTAATTTTTTACTAAATGGCGTAATGCGTATGCCGATGTCGAAGTTCGATACAATACCCGTCGGCAGGATATTGTCACGTTTTTCTAAAGACATTTTAGACTTGGACGAAACTTTGAAAGCTTTCATCATCTGGTTCCTCCACTGTTTACATGAGGTATCTATTTTCGTAAACGAAAAAAATATTGACTTACTAACCAATTTCATCCATCTTAAAATGTGTCCACGGCATTTAACTCTTAAATTAATATCTAAATAATTGCTTTAATCATTTGCTTATGCTATCCACAAAATTTAAATTCTTTAAGATTCTGTAAAAGGTCTTTACAAAAACATGCCACATATTCCTTAGACCAAAATAAGTCGATTTAAGTAAAATTACCTTAGTACAAAGTTGCTTCGTTTGGGCTCCACAGGGCCTTGAAGTTACAATTTTTAAATCGTTTTTCCCATATAAATTTAAAACGGCATATGCGATTTTGCTGAAATTTGGTATATTGGTAGAGTTTTATGTGGCAAAAAAATGGTATTAAAATTTTGTCCGATAATAATACATAGGCGTAGAACTTGGAAGAAAAGGAGTTTGAGTATGAAATTTAGATTGCGCAACTCATTTACTTTAAAAAAGGTACTCTTGATAAGACTCGATTACTCTCATGGTTTTCGCTAAATTTCTGTTTTAATAATTTAGAGTGTATAGGTTTCACAAAAATATTTATTTACAACATAATCAAAATAGAGATTTTACAAAAATTGTTCAAAATGTTCACCATTTTCACGCATACAAAGATTTATACGTCGAAGAAAATTAAAATGTATCCTTTCCATAACTTCTTCATCACCTCTAAGATTGTTTATTGCATCTTGAATACGTTGCCAGAGTTGTTCCTCATTTTCTACAAGTACTTGTAAACTGTGGATTTCAGATGTCCCCATAAAAAGTAATCCATCGGTGTTAGGTCTGGAGAACGTGGTGGCCAGTTTACAGGTGCGTCATTACCTCTGCCTATCCATTTGTGTGGATATTGTTCATTCAAGAGGTTTCTAATGTTTAAAGAAAAATGTGGTGGAGCTCCATCTTGTATAAACCACATATCTCTCCGAAGTTGGAGAGGTAAATCTTCTAACAATTCTGGCAACGTATTTTGTAGAAAATCCAAATAATTTTCTCTAGTTAATCTTCGTGGAAGTATGACAGGACCAACAATGAAATTACCAATTATTCCAGCCCACACATTAATTTTGAATTCGTGCTGAAAATGGTTTACCATTATTGCATGCGGATTTTCAACGGCATAAACATGTTCATTATGGGTATTAATTATACCTCTTCTTGTAAAACCCGCTTCATCGGTAAAGAGAACCTTCTTGACAAAGTTTGGATCTCTTTCTCTTTGCATATTAACAAATCGACAAAAACCCAAACGAATTTGAGGATCATGGACTAATAATTCTTGTACTGGCTTCTTATGGTATGGATATAGCAATTGTTCTCTAAGCACTTTATAAACGACATCTTTACTTACTCCTAATTCCCTTCCAATTCGTCTGGTGCTTAATTCTGGATCTTCAACACGTTTTAAAATGTCTTCAACTTCAGGAATCCTTACAAAACGTTCTCTTCCATTATCAACAGTGTTGGGAGCAAAGGAACCGGTCTCCCGAAGACGTCTCTCAACAGCAGCAAAAGTTGGGTGGCTAGGTACACGACGATTTGGAAACCTTTCAGAGTACACCGTGACACTCTCTCGAGCATTTCCTTCACAAAATCCTAATGTCAGTAACATATCGGTATATTGTGCATTGGTATATTGTACAGCCATATTAATAAACCACGCATTTGTTTTTTTAATTATTGAGTCAGATAGAACACTTTAAATCGTTAACAAGAGATTAGGTGTTAAAACTTGACAATATTTTTATTTAGATGAAACTATGGAAACCAACAATAAATTTTTTTGTATACGTATTGCAGGCAAATAATTAATATTCCTCAAAAAAATCGTACATGGCAAGAATCGAGTATTTTTGTTAAAAGTCTCGATTAGAGTTGTTGAAGAAGATATGAAAAAAGTACATTTTTATGTTTTTCATCGTATAAAATTTTGTCCGATAATAATACATAGGCGTAGAACTTGATTTTTTAAATAATTGCACCTTCAAAAATTCTACGCCAATGGCAGAAAAGGGGTTTGAGTATGAAATTTGGATTGGGTACTCATTTATTATAAAAAAGTACCCTTGATAACCCTCGATTTACTCTCATGGTTTTGACAAAGTTTGTATTTTAATAATTATTGTTTATGTTCTAAAATTACTAAAATGCAAATTTCGTCAAAACCATGAGAGTAATCGAGTCTTATCAAGAGTACCTTTTTTAAAGTAAATGAGTTGCGCAATCTAAATTTCATACTCAAACTCCTTTTCTTCCATTGGCGTAGAATTTTTAAAGGTGCAATTATTTAAAAAATCAAGTTCTACGCCTATGTGTTATTATCGGACAAAATTTTAATACCATTTTTTTTGCCATATAAAACTCTACCAATATACCAAATTTCAGCAAAATCGCATATGCCGTTTTAAATTTATATGGGAAAAACGATTTAAAAATTGTAACTTCAAGGCCCTCTGGAGCCCAAACGAAGCAACTTTGTACTAAGGTAATTTTACTTAAATCGACTTATTTTGGTCTAAGGAATATGTGGTATGTTTTTGTAAAGACCTTTTACCCTGTATATTAAAAAATAACAGTTGAAAAACGTATAAATTCGGATTCAGTGCACTTTCACATTTAATGCTGTATGTTTTAGATGTATTAAAATTGTCAAAGTTTAATATTCGAAAAACAAATAAATAGATTTCAAATTATTATTTTTTTTCGTTATATTCAGAAGAAAAACATTTCTAATGATGTGTCGCACGACTCACCTTTTCTAATCCAATTTCAAGGGATGGGGTAGCAGTGCAAAATGAGATGATACATGAAATGATTCCAAAATTAACTTGTGTAAAAGATTTTCCAAAAATTGAAAAGACCTCTGCTCCCTTTTCAAGAATCTTAAATAGAAAAATAAAAACAATAAAGTCGGGAATATAAATATGTATGCTCATTAAATAACTATGTGAAAAATAAAGGATTTTTTTCCACCAACCTTAGTCTTCTGTACCTATAACTCACATATGGCTACCCTCACATATAATGTTTAATATTCTTCATGGTGTATTGAAAAATAGGTTCCCTTCTTTGTTTCAGTATCTGCAGTTAATCAGTAGGTACTGAGCCTGGGTAGTACTTGGATGTCTTAGAGTATTGCAAACGAGAAAAATTGCTAACTGTAAAAGTGATTCAATTTTGAGCAGGTTTAATGCTATAACAAACATTATAAATTCGATTTATTGTGTATTACACTGTGCGGTCTTTCTGGATATTCATAAATGATTAATTAGATGAAATGTTATTCTGTATTTAGATAATTTTTTATCCTGAATTCTCTAAAAGAAAATACTTTCTTCTAATGTTTTATTCAACACGACAATGTTTTGGTTATTTATTTAACCCTCACCAGTATACATGATTGTGAGAGGGATTTAAAAAATAAAGATTACATTAATAAGTTTTGAATAGTATGCTTATATCTATTTACATGTTAATCAAATATTATATTATCAAAAGTAATATTAAATCTATCAATATTAGAAAGTACAATTGGCATCTGTTTTCTTCCGGTTTCCAGAGGAGCCATTTTTAAAAATTGCTCCACATTTAATTTATAAATTCCATAATAAAATTAAAAATATTTTTACCGCTATATAAATGCTTTAAAATTAGACTTTATTCGATATGTCATCTTTTCGCTCTTATCGGAAAATCGGTTATAGGTGCTGGGTTAGTTTACGTGAATTTGAAAATTTGCTGCTTGACTAACAATTTTTTTTTTTGTAAATGATCCTTACAGACGCAGCGTCAATGTAGGTTACTTAGTTGAATGGCTTCGGCAACTAAACACACACCACTATACACACAAAAGCAGGGTAATGCAACTAAACACACACCACTATATACACAAAAGCAGGGTAATTTGTTAATATTTCGATTTCTAATAGCTTTGCAAAGAACGCTTTAAATAAACGTTTAATGAAATAAATCAAGTTATATAAGTCAATTAGGAATATCATTAACTCCAAAATAAAACGCAAGGAAATACTTTTTCAATTTTTTGTACTCTAATAACCAAACTTTGTATTAAAATCTTTTAACTTTTTCAATTATTAATTTTTTGAATTTTATTTATTACATTTTTCTTGGTATCTTGATATAACAATTTTGTATTGGCTATTTTCACTTAAAAATACATGCTAACTTTACTAATACTTTATTATTCCCTTAATTTGCTCATCATTTTACATTCACGTCTTTCATCCGTTACTAAATTGCTTATTCTTTATTAATAAATTGTAGTTCCTTTTTAATACTTTTTTTAGAGATATCGAAGTGTATTTAATAAGTGTAAATTGGAGATTATATATTTTCATGTTTCAAACTAAATTTCATTTCACTTTTTCGAATCTAAATCGATTTTTTCACTTCACTTTTGTCATTTTATGTTTACGACTGATCATACTCGAACACTTAATATTTATTCTAGTAGAATTGGAGATTGTCGTTCTACTATACTGTGTGGTTTAAGGAGAATTGAGAGAGCTGGAATGGGATTAGAATGTGTTTGCGCCTACGAGAGTCCAAATCTGTGCAATGTGCTTCAAGATCTGAAGATTTTTGGTTTGTTTTCATTTCATAATTTCATAAGGGGAATTGGCCATTACATATTTTCATATTTCCTAAATTGCATTTCAGTTTTTCGAATCTCAACCGATTTTTCTCACCTCACTTTTCTTTTTGTTATTTAATAAAAGTTTTAACTTTAACCTTTTTTGGTATACTTATCAGAAATCAAATATTAACAAATTACCTTACTAAATGCTAAGGGCGTGCTACACAATTCACTGATTTTCGCTAAAAGCATTTTTTTTACTAAAACATTTTAGCTATACCAGCTATTGGTGGTGAACTAGGAATTCAACTGGGAACTTTGGCAGCTGCTGTGCTCTTGCACCAAAAATTGCTGTTCGGTATATTTCGGTCGCCCATGTATTTTTTCGATACCGTCCCGTTGGGTCGAATATTGGCTCGGTTTTCCAAAGACATCGAAGTGGTCGATGAAAAATTGCGGTGGTATATTTCCGATGGGATGCTCTGTTTTAGTCAGGTATTTTCTGTATTTATCTTCAGTAATATTTAATTAACACTTATTTTTCTTACTAACAGCTTTACTTTTTTTTATTTAACGAAATACTCTTTCCAGGTAGTTATCAATTGACTCTTATTTGATTGTATGATAAAATAATATAACAAATAAATAATATCTATTACATACCAGTGGCGGCTCGTTGGCACTAGCGGCAGTGGGGCACACACTGGAAAGGAATCCCGGGATTCGTTTTTCCCTTAGGAAAACAAGTTCTCCGCTTAATGAAAATTAAATATATTTCAAAACAATCAGTTGGGGCAATAACGATTTCTGAATGTGACTACAGGGAGCTAAATGTGACCACTCAAAATGCATTTAACTATGTATGTGGCTATTTAATCAAAAAATCATTACATATCCACTCTTGCGAAATTTGCGTAAATTTCTCAGAAGAATGCAATTTACTTAACAATTCTAACGCATACGACTCTGAAGAAAAGGTGTTTGGCAATTCAAAATCTCCCAGCGAAAAATTTCTCTTTTATATTTTCAAATTAGAAAAAATATTTATATCTCTATTTGATAGTTTGTCAACTAAGCCTGTAATTTCCAACGCATGCCTTTTTGAGATGAGCAAAATAGAATTTGGTTATCCTTGTCAACAATTTGCGAAAATGTACACTATTGAATTATTTATACTCTTAAATATGCAAACAGAGATTTGAAATCCTCGAAAAAGTCAGACGAAACCAAAAGAAAAATTAATGGTCCAGTCATTATAGTAAGTTCACCTCGGAATTCGAGATACCCAGCTGTAAGTCTGTAAATACTTGTATATTGACACCCTAAAAGTTGTCTCAAAACCTACATATGGTAGGGTGTACGCAACTATTAAATTTCAAGGTCAAAGGTCACAAAAATCGGTTTTTTTGCGCTTTTTTTGTAAATATCTCATTTCCTATGGGTTTTTATTTATTTATTATCAATATTATTATCATTATTGTAGAATACAAAATTCTCTACAAATTTTGTTTAAAAAATAGAGGGTGGAGAGCGCACGGTCACAGCATCACTTCTGGTCAACCGGTGCCTCCGGTCGAAAACGCCTTCCATGATTTCGGGGTCAAAGGTTCCATCTTCGTTAATGTCGCTCTGATATGGTAGAGCATTGAGACAAGCTTGCCAATTACATTGGCCACAAGCTAAAGAGCATTGCAAGCCCGCTTTCCTGCATCCGCATCGCGAACCACAACCATTCTTGCAGTTGCAGAAAATTGTATTTAGCAAATCTTCTGGAGCAGGTGGTACAATTGTCATGATAGGCTCCAGAAAATCGTTTCGCATTGCCCAACCCCACACCTTGGGTTCCAAATCATGCCCTAACCAAGTTTGAACTTGATAATATACACGTTTGAAATGTTGATGAGCAGCTGCACTTGTTGGTGGAATATTTGAAAGCTGCACAGGTTTATTAAGTTTTGTATATAACGAAGATGATCGAGACTTTTCACAGATTTCAAAGCATTATAGACTGCCAATAAGGTTTTAGTTCCACTCTCTAATAATTTCTGGGCCGAACAATTTTCTTCCTCAAATGCTGCAGCTAGTTCATCCAAATTTGACAGTTTCTCAAAAACTTTTAAAAATGATTTTTTTCCCTTTTTAAAAAGCGCAGAAGTTGTGTCACAGCCACTTAATGCGTGCAGAAATAAAATATGTGTTTTGGAATGAGGATAATTATCAAAACTTTTAGTCGAGTATATCTCCGTTTTTACATTTCCTTTCCCAACTTTTTTAAAGAAAATTTCTTGTTCGTAAGACAGTGTACGCCTAATTAAAATGATAAGTAAATCAATATCTTGTCCTATTATAACTGCAGTTTTTTCAGACTTTGATTCTTCAATTGCAGTTTCAACAATAAGAACATCCGCTTCATCTCTGGCTTGTTTAGTAGTAATATTTGCAGCTTGTAATTTTTCAATTAACATATTAATGAGCATGTCTTTGTTATTTCGATTTGATAAGAATTTTTCTTGAGTAACTGGTACAACCATTGTTTCATCGAAACAGACTTCATACGTTTTTGAAAGTGCAGCAGTTCTTCTCTGCTGCTCCATAGCTTTTACGGTCTTACTGTAGTCTGAATTTTTTTAAACAAAATTTATAGAGAATTTTGTATTCTACAATATTGATAATAAATACAAATAGCAAAAAACCCCATAGGAAATGAGATATTTTCAAAAAAAGCGCAAAAAAAAACGATTTTTGTGACCTTTGACCTTGAAATTTAATAGTTGCGTACACCCTAACATATGTAGGTTTTGAGACAACTTTTAGGGTGTCAATATACAAGTATTTACAGACTTACAGCTGGGTATCTTGAATTCCGAGATTCTTACCTAATTTAAGCTTAAATGACTGGACTATAAGTTTTTGTCCCGTTTATAAATATTATTGATTTTTTTTCATCATATTTTTGATTGCTTTATAAAAAAAAAAGTTATTTTTCTTTGTAGTTTAATTTCTTAACTATTCCAATGGTCCAACAAACGCGCACCTTTGTGAGGGAGTCGGTAAAGATGCCGCTGCGTACATTCGTATCTGGTCTAGGTAATCTGTGCCATGGGTAAAGCACGTCACGATTAGGACAGCGCCCTCGTTGTCCTTGTTTTTCGCATCATAATGAGAGATAAAGCAACAGAGGCACACATTTACTGTGCCCTGCCACTTAATTTCGGACTTCTCGGAACGTCGCTTAACGCCCGGTCGTCCAGTGTCGTGCCAACGCGATTCGCGCTGAATATTAGATAAAATAATAATAGGCATTGAGGAAAATATAAAATATGTAATTATTTTTTTTTGGTTTATTATACTAGGGCACGTGCCCAAGTGTCCTTACGGGCAAACCGCCACTGTTACATACTCATTGTTATTATTAACATTGACTATAAATAGTATATTTATAAAGTATTGCCTGAACGGAGATAGAACTTACTTGTTGTCAAACAAAGAGGAATGTGTCTAGCATGTTATAACATTCCTGTTCTTGACATTTCGCATGTATTAGAATAATTTTTTCGATGATTCGATGAGATCATTGTCGTTTGAGTTATGACATTCTTGTTGCAAAGGACAATGGGCATAAATGTATGGGAATTGCCCCACCTCCAATACGGATAAGTTATATATCAATTGAAAGATCTTTTTGAGGATTTCTCTTCATTACGACTCATCTCAATTACTTGTCCGTTCCAAGTTATACCATCCTAAATGTAACTAATTGCAGAATAAGCCAGTGCTTATATTCTGTTATTGTAGTGCTTAGTACAGGAAAATAATAGTAAATATTACTTTACAGTGATATATAAACAATTATAATATCCGGGTATATCATGAGATGCTGTCGAGGATTTTATCCACCACGTGTATCCCTTACCAAACCTCTACGTGTTGGTTACACAGCCCCACATATGCTCTCCAAAGGACTGGGACCAATGGTTTAAGACCAAGGTAATGGACTAACATAATAATACAATCGTAAATATTATTACCCCATTTACCTTAGAACGAATATAAAGCCATTTGTAACATATATAGGGTGCGGCATCTTATACACGTCGGTCCAGACTATGACATATGATTTTTTTAAATTACATTTATACAGAAAGATGAATATCTATTAGAGCTCTAATTAAAAATTATTTTAGAATTCACAGTGTGCTTCAAAAAGTTTCTATCTAAAAAGTATTAACATTATAACAATTTAAACATTACAACCGTTTTAATTACTTATAGTACAATATAATATCAATACAAAATGAAAGTAATAGGTAGAAGGCAATTCTCATGCAAGCTAGTAAGGGCCATTCGCACCGCTTTAGAATAAATTTCCCCTTAGTAAAGTGAAACTTATTATTTAAGTATTACTTATCGTAGTTTAATTCGCACCAGCCTATTAAAAAGCAACGATTAATTAAGTGTCGGATTGATTTGGCAACGTCAAGATTTTTCTAGAAAAAGAAGAAATAATGTCAAATTTGAATTTTATTTTGAATGTTTAATGAAAGCTGCGTTCAATGAGTGTATCGGATTCTTGCTGCGATTGGGGTAGCGAAATCAGCTTACTGAACGGTACGCTCAATTTACAAAAATTAAATTTGTATCGAAGGATAATTCTAATTTAATGACACGTAGCATTTTCAATTGAAAGTGAATATGTTTATTTGCCACTTGGAGTTTTCATCAACAATGTACAATAATTTTAATATTTAAGTATTTTTTTATTATTTTTATCACATTAATGCACAACCAGGTTGTTCTTCTAACAATCGTAAATAGCGATTGGTTTTAGGCGTTCTAGGTTGATTTTAAGAGGTCTCCGGCTCATCTTTCTTGATAGAAGCAGAAACTAGCGCAAAAATGAAACGCTCCCAAATGATACGGATCGATATAAAGCAATACGTACCGTAGAACGAAAGCGATTTGTATCGGTTGGGATTGTTATGTCTCACTGAACGCAGCAAAAGTTATGATTGTCACAGGCGCAGAAGAGAAAAAACTCTCCCCTGTGTCACAGGACTATTTAAAAAAAATAGATAAACTAAGAAGTAATAAAATAGAGCACGAAGTACAGCCATAATGAAAGTAAAATTAGTATTAATTCAATTAGTTAATATAAAAAAAAAATTATGGAAATCATACTAACGTTGAAAGATGGGGATGAGTTTAATGCTAATTTTACAAAAAAGATTCACAAAAAAAACACTTTTTATAAAAATGGTTATAATTGTGTTGTCTGTAAAAATATTTGAGTTTGGAACCTACATATTTATTATAAGGATACTATAAATTTGCTTTAATTTCACCAAGGCAATTAAGAATTTTCTTCGGCCAATTCAAATCGCAGTGTAAAAGTAATCGTTTTTTGTATATATTATTTTATATTCTTCGTGGTATCTATTAATGAAATCAAGCATTTTCAAAGCCTCATCATCTTCCATTATTTCCATTTTGTGTATTGCAATTTTACAAATGTTAATAAATCAATGACACAATGACAGTCAACATCACTCAAAATTATAAAAATTAAACATTTTAAGGTTAAGTAATGGTTTAAGCTAAAAAAATTCTGGGCTTAGTAAAGTGATTCTTAACGCCTTGATAAGTGGAACTTTAATAACGGTGCAAACGGTTATGCCTTCTTAAGTGTCACTTAGATGCTAAGTAAAAGCGGTGCGAATGGCCCTATATGGCTTGCATGAAAAATGCTTTTCAGCTAAACTAAAGTTAGATTATATCGCCTATAATTTGACAATTATGCATTTTTTCAATTCGAGATTTGAGTTTTTGTTTAGTTGTTACAATGACAAGTGTCCCCATGGCAACAACTGACTTCAGCGAAAGTTTAATTAAATTATCTATAAAGTGGCAACTATGCATTTCCATACCACTGAATTTGGGTTTTTTCTTTAGTCGTTACCATAATAACAGTTTCTCCATAACTGATTTCAGCTAAACTATAGTTAAATTAAAGCATCTAAAACTTGGCAACTACTCATTTTCTTACCACGGTATTTGGTGTTTCTTTACTTGTTTGGTCTTTACCATGCCAAGCCTGGGGGGACAGAATTTATGTCAGCACCCACTAACAAAAGAATTTTTAGAGTTAACGTAGTGGGTTTTTAACAAAAAAACCTGTGTTTTGTCACATGCACTATCATACAGTGTTTCTACTTAAGTCGGAACCATATGGAAAACTTTTTTTATTACTGGTATTGTGAAAAAATTCATATGATAAAAAGTTCTACATGGTCCAAAACCTAAAATGCAACTATAAGATATCAATTTTTTTAAGTCGTATACGAGGTTTGTCAAAAAATGTGCCTTTATTTTTTACAATACAGGAGAATGTTATAAAATAAAGGTATTTTATGAATTAAAAATATGCAATTATAACCATTTAACATTAAAATTCAGGCTGGGTGATTATTTAATTTACAAATAATTTATAATGTAAAACGTAAATAATCACCTAACCTAAATTTTTATGTTAAATGACTGTAATTACATATTTGGATATAACTTTTAATTCTAAATAATTTTACTTTATAACATTCTTCCGTATTTTAAAAAATAAGGTAAGTAAAATTCATATTTTTTGACAAACCTCGTATACGGCTCAAAAAAATGATATCTGATGATTGCATTTTAAGTTTTGGATCATGCAGAACTTCTTATCAACAATAATTTTTTTCAAAAAAACGGTATTAAAAAAGTTTTTTATGTGGTTTTAACTTAAGTAGACACACTGTATAACTCGGAACGGACAGACAATTGAGAAAAGTCATAATAAAAACAAATGTTCTTCTTACCGATATCTTTCATTTGGCATATATCTTATTCCTATTGGGGGGTGGGGCAAAAATGCCCATTCTCCTTTATGTTAAAAGAGACTAAAAATTATAGTGCAGACAAAAATTTATTGACAATCGCAGAAACTACAAATAGAAACTGTAGATCCTTGTAAATTTATTTTAATTTTAAATTAATTTTACAGTTAGCAATTTTTCTTGCTACAGGTATTGTTTAGTTGAAATATATTTCAAAAATAATTCGCTCGCAGTTCTATCTTAGCCTCCTATTCACCCCGAGTTTTCGAAAAA
Source organism: Psylliodes chrysocephalus (assembly GCA_927349885.1). Taxonomy (NCBI): domain Eukaryota; kingdom Metazoa; phylum Arthropoda; class Insecta; order Coleoptera; family Chrysomelidae; genus Psylliodes; species Psylliodes chrysocephalus. Next base: position 13,132,070 of record OV651830.1, read on the forward strand.
AAAAAAAATCTGATTAGTCTAATAATTTATGGCGATCCGGATCACGTGGCCGGATTCCGCTACACCTGACGTAGCAAAACCGGACTACAACAAATGCTTGCAAAATAATTTTTTATAGTTATCGACTACCGGAAGTATACAGGGATTTCATTTCAAAACTAGCCACCCAAAATAACTTTTAAAATATCTTTAAAACAAAAAAAAAAACAAAAAAACACGTTAATTTATATTTACGGGGGGACACATTTTACAAGTATCTGTAACCGTGCAGTTTCATCCCCTAAGGGGTGGTGAATATCACTTCTAAAATTTTAAATAGAAAGGGATATCATGTGATAGCTCTTCTTAAAGGTCTCTTTTTTTTTCAATCTTTTGACACATTATTTTAACATTTTAACCTTTTAAATTAAAATAATTATTATTTACATTAATATTTTATTTGCGTAAGAATTACATTGTACTTAAGATGTTCAAAATGTCCGCCATTGTTGGCAAGGCAATGGTAAAGTCACAGCTCGAATTCATCCCGCACTTTTTGAAGCGTCTCTGGTGTAATCCGCTCACACTCCTCCACTATTCTACATCTAAGTTCAGGAATATCGCGAAGTTGAGTTTTATACACCACAGTTTTTAGATGTCCCCATAAAAAAAGTCAAAGGGCGTTAGGTCGGGTGATCTCGCTGGCCATTCTATAGCGCCCCTTCTTCCGATCCATTTATCTGGAAATGTCTCATTAAGCCAATTTCGTACAGGCAAGGCATAATGTGGAGGTGCTCCGTCCTGTTGAAAAAATAGGTTTTCTTCGTCTAGTAACAAATTTCCATCTTGATCTATTTGGTTTTCTAAGGATTCGGTTATAAGAGGATTTATCAGATTTTCTAATAAGTTCAAATACAATTCCCCAGTTAAATTTTCCTCCATGAAAATAGGACCAATAATTTTATTACCAAGAATTCCGGCCCATACGTTGATTTTCTGAGGATATTGGCTGTGCTCTTCCCGAAAAACATGTGGATTTATATTGTCCCAGTACCTACAATTATGTTTATTGACAAATCCATTTAAAAAGAAACCTGCCTCGTCAGTAAAACAAATATTTTTAATAAAATTATGGTCTTCATTTGCCCTTTGAGTCATTAATTCGCAAAATTCTAATCTTCTGTCATAATCATCCTCAGCAAGCTGTTATAAAAGCTGTATTTTGTAAGGAAAGAATTTATTTAGCCGTAACGTTTTATGCACAGAGCCAACGAAAATATTTGTTAATCTGGAGACTTTTGGTATTGATGTTTGAGGTTCCATGACAAAATGACCTAAAATCTCAACTTGTGCAGCTTCAGTTAAAACTCTACGATTTCTTACAGTTTTATTGCACACACTTCCAGTTTCTTGAAATTTATGAACTAAATCCAACACATACTGATGCCCAACATTTTTATCGGGATGTCTCTGATTAAAAACACGAGCAGTTCTGCGTGCACAGCGTTGTTCTTCACCATAAATAAAGATTATTTCAATTCTTTCTTGTAAAGAATAAACCATTGTCAAAATTAAATTGTCAGTACACAACGAAACCAATAATCTACTAATAATAAATTGTTTTAATTTACGGTCAAAAATATCTTACGCAAAAAACATTTAAGGCTTTTTGCTAACTTGTTTATCTCGGTATTTATACTCATACATTTTAATTCAATATTTTTTTTCCGGTTTCTAGGTTATAACTTGGTGAAAAATTAATCCGATTTAAAAAATAATGTGTCAAAAGATTGGAAAAAAAGAGACCTTTAAGAAGAGCTATCACATGAGACCCCTTTCTATTTAAAATTTTAGAAGTGATATTCACCACCGCTTAGGGGATGAAACTGCACGGTTACAGATACTTGTAAAATGTGTACCCCCGTAAATATAAATTAACATGTTTTTTTGTTTTAAAGATATTTTAAAAGTTATTTTGGGTGGCTAGTTTTGAAATGTAATCCCTGTATATTTCATTGCCAGCAAAAATATAAAAATCCATTCATGGGCAACTCAAATTTTACTGATCACAAAACCTTTCCCCCACCATCGGGATCCACTACGTGCTATTCATCCTCCTTCCCTATATCCAACTTTGTCGTATTTGTAATAAATGCAGTTACCAACTTTACTTTTTCTACATTAGTTTCACATGCATAAGTAATGTGTGCCTAAAATAAACCCTGTTTTCTTTTTCTTATATAATATGTTCGATTGGATATTTTAAAATTTTCTTGTGTACATTAATTTGTACATTGTGGGTATTCTCATTTTGTAATTGAGTGGTGTACCAATAAATAAAATAAAAAATAACTATAAAAACATGTAGTTTGTGTTATAAATTTGATCTTCATTGCGTACTACACAGTGTGGTCTTTCTAAATAATTATACATTGCCAATTAGAGGAAATTTTCATTGCGTTCTTGAAGTAATTTAAATTAAAAAAACATCTTCACCTAAACCTGGTCTAAAAATTTGAAACAATAATTTATAATTCAAAATCTCAGTTGAAACAAAAAAATGAATTTTTAAATTCTTATTATCATTAAATTGAAAATTTGCTATTTGTCTAATAATTTTTGTAAATAATTCTAAGAAACGTAGCAATGATAAAAACGAATTATGGCCTCTTCTCATAAATAATCTTTGTAGTCTCGCTCGGAGGGAACCGAACGCACATATGTTCAGTCTAAAAAAGCAAAAGATCACTACCCCAATTCCCCATGTTTTCTCGATTATAATTTATTTGTAGAATTCTTCAAATCAATTATAAAGGCGAAAAAGCAATGAAGCAAAATCTGTAACTTAAATTGATTAGAAACCGCTTATTTTAATTTGTATTTACCGAAACAGTAGTTTATTTATAAACTAAATTTATTAGTACTGAAAACTACACTTTTTATAGCTCAAACACTTATATTAATTTATATTAACAATATTTTTCTTTGGGTATAGAATATCTAGCTTTAACTACTTATAGAGAAAGTCGCGCCATTTATATAAAAATTTGTCCTACTAGCCCTGTCCTGATTATTCTAAACTTTCTTGATACCTTTACGTGCACGTGCGCACCAGACTCGAGTAACTTTTCGTATTCTCGAATGTCTCGTGTAAGTAGACTGAACGACGCCCTCGCTTGCCATAAAGCAGCACCCGACTGGTCGGAAAATGGCTCGCACGACAAATCTTTCGGATTAATTGTAAAAAGCATCTATTGTGGAGCTTTCCTGGTCTCCCATCTATGTTACAAATTAGTATTTGACTAGTTTCTTTAAGCGATAGCCTTTGGTATATGGTTGCTTAGTTAGATGACTTCAGCAACTAAGCACATCGTGCAGCCATCACTAATGCAGTGTTATAAAACAGTAACACTATACATATTTGCATCTAGAAGGATGATGTATCCATTCACTGAACTAAAACGGATCCAATTAAATCTTTCTTTTTATGTAACAATTTAGCTATACCCGCCATGCTCGCTGACCTGGGAATTTATCTGGGAACTGTGACCGCTGCTATGGTCTTGCACCACAAAATGCTTGTGGGAATTTTGAGAATGCCTATGGATTTTTTCGATACCATCCCATTGGGTCGAGTATTGGCTCGGTTTTCCAAAGATACCGAAGTAGTTGATGAAAAATTACCGTGGTTTTTTGCCGATTGGATGAATTGTGCTTGTGAGGTATTTTTTGTATTTATGTTCAGTAAAATTAAACCTACCATAACTTTTCTGTAAATAATCCTAAGAAACACAGCGATGATCAAAACATATATTTCGGTTTCGTTTCATAAATAATTTTTGTAGTCTTCTTAGAGGCAACCGAATGCACACATATCCAGTTTAAAAAAGCAAAAAGTCACTACTACAATTCTCCGTGTTTCCTCGGTAATAATTTTTTTGTAGAACTCTTCAAATCAAAGATAATAGCGAGAAAGCATAGAAGAAAAATCTGTAATGTTAATTTATTTTAATTTAGATTGTTTCTTTAAGCGCCAACATTCGGTATACGGTAACTTATAGCGTCTTCGATTCCAATGCCCTGCCTGCGTGGAGTGCACATAAAAGATGAGCGATATATCGATTCCGGTTACATTTCAGATTGAGAAGTAACTGATATTAACATATCTCCCACCTTTCGTATGCACTCAGTGCAAGCCGTGCTCTAGATTCGAAGACGCTATTAGTTAAATGAATTCAGCAACTAAACACACACACACACACACACACACACACAGTACAGCCATCACTAAATCAATGTTATAAAACAGCAACACTATACATATATGCATCTAGGGACGTGAAGTATCTTTCACTCACTAAACTGAAATAGAGCGGATCAATTCTTTTTTTTTTTTTAATAATTTTTTTAGCTATACCTGCCTTTATCGCTGATCTGGGAATTTTTATGGGAACTGTGGCCGCTGCTAGGGCTTTGCACCACAAAATGCTTGTGGGAATTATGCGGCTGCCTATGGATTTTTTCGATACCATCCCTTTGGGTCGAGTATTGGCTCGGTTTTCCAAAGATACCGAAGTGGCCGATGATAAATTACCGTCGTTCTTTGCCGATTGGATGAGGTGTTTTTCCGGGGTATTTTTTTTGTATTTATCTTCAATAAAATTAAATCTTTCGTACCAATACTGGTTAGCTTTGTAGTCTGTCAATATAAAAAAAAATATTTTGACAATTAAGAAGAACCAGTGAATCCCACTGTTTACGTTTTCGAGTTATCTGTAAACAATAAAAACTTTGATACTTTAATGTGGAATAGCCTAAAATTAGGTCTCTACTAATGTCCAACTCCTTTCAATTGTATAATCTACCTCAAACTTGGTGCCTTTCCTTTATTTAAATACAGTGTGGACCAGCCAAATGGAATAAATTCAGTATTTCTATTATTCCGCATCCCCAGAAATATGTAGCTTTTAAGCAAAATCATACCTGATTACATTTTATTGTCAGTCATTGTTATTTCCCCGTAAATTTCATATATCTGACGGTGAATGCCTGCAGTTGTCACGTTTCTTGTACTTAAAAAATTAACCTTTATTAAGACAAATCAAATTTTAAACGCTTTCAAGCTAGGTGTCATTCGATACGTCACTTTTTTGTTGTTATCGGAAAATCGGTTATAAGGAAGGTGCTGGGTTAGTTAACACGACTTTGAAAATTTACTGCTTGACTAATAACTGTATTTTGTAAATAATCCTAACATACGTAGCGTCAACATTTTAAAGCTATGGTAGGTACTTATTCGAATGGCTTCAACAACTAAGCACATACTAACGTGTGACGGTATAAAACACCAACACTATACATATATGCACCTAGGGACGTGATATAGCAAACTCACTAAACTGAAATAGATACGGAGAAACCTTTTTTTTTTTTCATCAAAACATTTTAGCTATACCCGTCATGTTCGCTGATCTGGGAGTTCAACTGGGAACTTTAGGCGCTGCTATGGTATTGCACCACAAATTGCTCTTGGGAATTTTGCGGACGCCCATGCATTTTTTCGATACCGTTCCCGTAGGTCGAATATTGGCTAGGTTTTCCAAAGACATCGAAGTGGTCGATGATGATTTACCGTGGTACTTTGCCGATGGGATATTCTGTTTATTCGAGGTATTTTCTGTCTTCAGTAATATTCAATTAAAACCTTCTTTCGTGCTAATATACTCAGCTGACTGCTGTTGCCTGATGAGCCTCAAATACGGCGAAGTTGCTGTATTGACAGAGTCGGTCGCGAACGCGTTTTATAACACTGTCATTCAATGTTCTATTGATAATATTCCAAGTAAAAATTGAAACTGGAGGCAAGGTGTCAATCAATTTTCCTTCCATTTTAGAGAGAATTAGACGTGTATTTTTATTTTTGATTTTTACTTGACTATTGAACATCATAATGTATCTATCCATTCTTCCCTTTTTTCAAAACAAACTGTATCTGAAAAGGTGGCGAAAAATAGATAAAAATCGTGTTGTTTGTTCAAATATTAATATTAATCAAATAAAATTAAAGTTAATTGTACTTAAAAGTCTCCTTTATATTGTTAAATAAGCTTTCCAAATACCACACAAGGTCATAATTTTTTTAAAGAACATCTTGTTGTTTTCCTACAATTTTCGCAAATTTCAAAGGAAACAAAATGTTCTCATAATTAATTAATTACGTGCGGTTGTAAATTCAAATTAAAAATACTACCGAAGTAATGAAATCTGTTGACAACCTTTCAAAAAAAAATTGCATTGATTCAGTGTATCTGTGAGTGTCATAAAATGTATTTTTTTATTTTGATCAACAAAATCTGGATGTCTTGAACATTATAAATACTATTTGGATGAAATAATTCATAAATTATTGATCACACTGAATAGTACAGATGATTTAAACGATTTAATTTAATTTCTATTATTTTTAAGACTACATTCATATGAAAATATACTACTGCTCATCAGATCTGAAATCGTACTTAAAAAAAGTAATGCGTTACTCTTGCTGCAAAGAAACGAGTTAGATGTCAAATATTCATAGAAAATAATTCTTTACCTTACAAGACAACATTGAAAATAAATAATAACCTAACATATCTATAATAAATAAGAATACAGATTAAAATTGTGATATTAAAGTAAAAAGTATAAACAAACTCTATAGTAACGTGATTTGTAAAAGTAACGTTATAATTTCGTTACACTCAGCTCTACCACTACTAAAAAAAATAATTAAGTTGCATACCTTTAAACTACTTTTTCACAAATTTCAAAAATGCCGAGCAATATTTCAAGGTGTTCTATGGCCTTTAGAAGTATTGCTCGACATTTTTGGTCCACCTTGTATGTTAAAAAACTCCAAACTGTAATGTTAAAATCAATGACAGAATGATTTGTTTTTATTTGATGCCTGGTTGTAGTTTAATACGGGGATTGAACTATAATTTGAAGACCTACTAAACTTTTTTGACCATTGAAAAATAATATTTTTACTAGTAGTAGTTCTAAAGGTTTTTCCCAGGATATAGGCTGTATTAGTCGACAGTCTCTCAATTTTTCACCTATATAGCATATTTTATATCGACACGTTTTTAAATACGAACTATTTATTATAAAAAAAAAAAAAAATTTAAATATAACTGCTATTACTCAACTCACAAATTATTTCAGTTTCGCTATTTAGTATGTAATTGTTTCTCTTCCGCATTTTATAATTTAGTCCTAGAAAATTAAAATATTAACTTTAGTGTAAAATATAATATACTTCTTTGGCTTTCACTACTGACAGATTTACTTCACCAATAATCAAGCTATACCATTATTTACCAAGAATATTTGTGTGCAGGTTTTTATCTGGTACTTTAAAAAGTAAGTTTGTCAAAATAATGAACTTGTCTAAAAAGAAACACTTTAAAAGGCCGTTTTGTGTTTCTGTCATTTCATAAACTGATCAAACCAAAAAAATTCTAGCAGCAATATCATAGAAGACAATTACATACGAAATGGGGGTCACTAAACTTAATCCAGGATTTTTTTTTCTTACAATATAAGCTGACTAGTAATGTGTTAAAATGTATAATGTGGCTTATTCGTTTTGATGTATCTACTTGACTAGTACCACGTTTAATATTTGATAAAAAAATAACATGGTGTCTATAAAAGGTATTAGATCAAAATAAACCGATTTAAGTAAACTTACCTCAGTATAAAGTTGCTCAGTTACAAGTTAAAAATTGTAATTTCAGAGCCATCTAGCGACCAAACTAATCAACTTTGTACTGGTATTTGATGTGTTTTTGTAAAGACACCATGTATATATTTTATTTTTAAGAATATTACTCACTTGAATACACATATTATCGATTCCTATGACAGGTACAGGGAATATTTTATTGTAAACATCAAAAGAAATCCTGGATTGACTAAATAATATTTTATTATTACAAAATAATAACGTCGATATTTTTAGGTTGTAGGCACTCTAGTTGTAATAAGTTACACTACGCCACTGTTTATAGCCGTAATCATACCGCTATGTATTATCTATTACTTTGTACAAAGATTCTACGTGGCCACGTCCAGACAAGTCAAGCGATTGGAATCGGTGTCGCGATCCCCGATCTATTCCCACTTTGGCGAAAGCGTATCTGGCGCTCATGCCATAAGGGCGTACAACCAACAAGATAGATTCATCAGAGAATCAGAACAAAAGGTAGATCTGAATCAAATCTGCTACTATCCCGGAATCATATCGAATAGATGGTTGGCTGTCAGATTGGAAATGTTGGGCAACCTGATCATATTCTTCGCCGCTCTGTTTGCGGTTATCGGAAAGGATACTGCTCCTGGATTGGTGGGGCTGTCTATTACGTATGCATTACAGGTAAGTAATCATAAATACTATAATAATGGTAATATTTCTTACGCATTCGACAATTTTAGATTACCCAAACGCTTAACTGGCTAGTCAGAATGACTTCTGATGTAGAAACAAACATTGTAGCGGTCGAACGTATCAAGGAATACGGTGAGGCGCAGCAAGAAGCAGCTTGGGAAGTACCACACAAGAACCCACCGTCTACCTGGCCATCAGTTGGTACAGTAGCGTTCAAAAATTATTCCGTAAGATACCGCCCGGGTTTGGATCTGGTACTGAAAGATGTCGATTTCGAAATAAGGGGCGGGGAAAAAGTCGGTATCGTAGGCAGGACCGGTGCCGGTAAATCCAGTTTGACATTGGCATTATTCAGGTACATTATTCATCTCTTTGTTTTACCAGTTTTTAATAAAAAAATTAATTCCTTTCAGGATAATTGAAGCAGCTAAAGGAAATATTTTCATCGATGGCGTCAAAATCGATGAACTAGGTTTACATACGTTAAGATCGAGATTGACAATCATACCTCAAGATGCTGTTTTGTTTTCTGGTTCATTACGTTTGAATTTGGATCCGTTTGATGCTCACAGCGATCAGGATGTTTGGAGGTCATTGGAACACGCTCATCTTAAAGAATTTGTTGAAGGTATGTAACGATTCATTATTGGTCTTAATAAAAATGGTTGATACAGGGGGAAAACCAGGTGAAGAAATAAAATAAATAGCTCTTTAAATCTTTCGGCTTCAAAGTTAAAATTATTTCATCCTCTTACACATTTAAAAACATTAAGAAAATAAATATTAAAATTACCATAGTTGTATGAAACGTGTTCTTTATATTTCAGGATTAAGTGCTGGTTTAAACCACGAAGTGACAGAAGGAGGGGACAATCTGTCCGTTGGGCAAAGGCAGTTAATCTGTCTTGCGAGGGCCCTACTGAGAAAAACGAAAATTCTCATTTTAGACGAGGCCACTGCAGCCGTCGATCTAGAAACTGACGATCTCATCCAAAAAACAATCAGGACAGAGTTCAAGGATAGCACAGTGCTTACAATCGCGCACAGATTGAATACTATTATGGATTCGGACCGAGTTATCGTTCTGGATAAAGGAGAAGTCGCCGAGTTCGATACCCCGGCCAATCTGTTAGCTAATGAAAGATCAATATTTTACAGTATGTCACGTGATGCAGGATTAGCTTGATGTTTTTAGGTTTCTATCTAAATAATTAAAAAAAAAAAAATATCGTGAATACCAGTTGCCAATCTGACATACTTATTTATGTTTTTGTTATTTATGTAACATCACTTCATAGATTCGAGAAAAAAGTAAGAGGTTTTTGAGGAATTTTAGACGTGTTACTCCCAAAATGATTAGATGCGTTGTTCACACGTCTAGGTTCGCGTAATAAAGTATTGAATTTTATTTTTGGAATTGAAAAGATTTTAGTTTTTTTATGAAACGATGTTGATTATTTAAAATTTGCTTGATTAAAATAAAGGATTACAAATGTGCCACATAAATATTTGATTTAATCAAGGGTAATATACCAAGACCTTAATAATACTCAGCTATTTTTGTTGAATCTAAATATTGAGAATATTTTAGCATTAATAATCTGATTAGAGCCCGAAACTTTAGCAATGCAAAAATTATGTAGAATCAAATTGAAAAACGTTCGAGAAATTTAGCAACAACAAAAATGGCAGAATATTAATCAAGGTCGTGTTATATTTGGGACGACTATTTTACTAGATCAAATATTTATTTCTCTAGAAAAATAGTCGCTGATATTTGGTCTAGGAAGATAGTCACAATTATTTTTTATTTTATGTACTTTGTGTTAGGAAGTTCAGACCTTTTTATTCCTACTTCTTTTGGTCTTGAATAATTTTACTATAAATATGATTTTTCTTTTACTCCTTTTATTTCTACTACTTGATTTAATATTTTCATGAAAGGAAAATACAAATTACTCAAGTAACGGATGTATTTTTAAATATCCAACTCGAAACTTCAATCAATACTCTTTTTCCTTTTTAATTTTTCTTTAAAATAAGTTTTCTTTTAACCTTAATTCATAATTTTTCAGGAATTACCCATGCCGCGATAACTCGAAATTATAGTCGCGTTTCTTTTAATATAAGTCGTATTGAACAAAATCAATAATTTCCATTCTTATTCCTACTTCTTCGAATTGATTTAAAATTTAAAAAAATAGTATCAAAAGAAGTAGGAATGTACAGGATCACTAATTCTCAGATTATTTTTAATTTGTTTTTGTATTTGTTTTAATCATCTCGTCCTACCTTTATTGGGCTGCTCAGATTTGCGATTTACGTGAAAAATAATTTTTTGTTATACGTTTTATATATATTTTTTGGACATTTCCAGATAGAAAATTTCGTTGTTTTTCCTTTAATAAAAAGAAAATATTTCTTTTCATGATATAATTAGTTTGGAAAAAGTATAAACTGTGTAATTACGTCTGATCTCGTTTTTTATTATTTCTGCATAGAATATTTTGAATTCTAATTCTTTAAAAATCACTTTGGGAGTAGTAAATTCACGTGCAAGTAAAATAGGAAAGTGAAACAACTGAGGATGGGTTTTCATTGGGCATTAAGAGATTGTTTTGCACAACTTCTCCATAATGCTGTCCTGATGAAACCTGAAACTGTCTGTCTTGAGTTGGTTTGCTATCCTAAATGCGAACAGCTCTTTAGGGAAAAGGTGAACAATTTAATGACGATATAAAGATATTTTTTTTCTAAAATTTAGCTGAAACTCTCATTTATGCTTACCTGATACCAACATATTTTCTATTTTTGTACTTAACTGTTACTTAATACCGTTTAGTACGGAACTTAAGCCATGGAAAAAAATACTTAATACCAGCCTAATATTTATGAATATTACCTCAAATGATTTTTCGATAGCCATAAGAATTTTAGCAAAATTCAGTATTCTTGCCAGTTTGTTTGTAAATAGGAACTATTTTATCTTAAATGTAAAAATACAAACTACTTTTTATACACTAAGAGTTTACTACATTTCTGTTTGTTTATTAGCTGTTTAATAAAAATACCCAGTTTTTATTTATTTTATTTTTGTTTAAACCACTCCTTCAGCAGTGCCAATATTCCAGTGCAGATGACAATTACTTTAGCGGCAAAGAAAATGGTAAGTTATCTTAAATAAAACTAATGCTGTATGTAAAGTTTATTTGTCGAAATACACCGAATTTCGTCCACTATTGGTATTTTGAATAATTCATTCTTTTTTTTTTAATCCTACTTCTTTGGGCCAAATAGAAATTGCCAAATCGTGAAGCAATAGAAGTAGGAATAAAGGGAATGAGATTTTAATTATAATTTTGAAGAAACGTCAAAGAATTTTTCCTGCAAAATGTTTTCTTCTTGGCTTTTCGTAATCCATGAACCTCCACTGGTCCCCAGTACAACATATCCAAACTGACGTGAGGGTAACATTACAAGTTATTTGTCTATTTCTTAATATAATTGAAACGTCGAATATACACATTTATCTCTTTTGAAATGAGTCAATGTTTTATGAAATTATCCGTGCCACGATAACTCAAAATTTTATTCTCTTGCTTTTCTCCTATAAATCGTATCGAACAAAATCAATAATTTGCGCAATGGTTATGAGATATTTAGTTTTTTGCTTGTTTCCTACTTCTTACGTGTTAATAAGGAGAAGATAAGAAAATAAAAACGCAAAACAATAGTTATATTTATGTATATTTAACCAAAACTTTGGTATACAAGCATTTAGAAATTAAGAGTGTCAAAATGGCAATCTTGTATAAAACACACTCGAAATCTTCTCAACGCTACAATCCAAAAGAAATTAATTAATAGTAAATATAAAATTTAAATCGGAAAAATTGTATACAAAAGGATTAGTATATAAGATTATCATTATTATCGAAATCAATAGATCATTGGAGTATTACTACAAGTTATTTAAATGGTAAGGAAGGATGTGTTCATTAAATTTTGACTCTTTTCAAATAAAGATAGTTTAAAAAATATATAAATAAATATCAACAAGATCATCACATGTCTTCAAAAAAATTAATCATTTTTAAAATGTAGGAGTGAGACAAGGAAGTATATTGATCAGCGATATTATTTTCCTACACACAATGACAATGGATGATACTAGGGAGTTTGATATACAGGGTGGTCACGTATTAATTGAAATGTATTGCTCTCACAAATTCTTGGTGACACAAACCAAAGATTTGGGAGATATAGCAATATTTCAATTGTATAAATCCATTTTTAGATACAAAAAGTATCCCAATTAACAATCAAATAAATCTGAGTCACAAGAAAAACAAATTATTTTCAAAATAGAAAGTATTTGAAAAGAGCCTTAATCTAATTTTACATCCTTAATATTTTTATCTTAATCTAATGGATATATAGCACACTTACAATACACTTATTAAACGGCATTTCAAACCATTATCACAAAAAGAAAATATTTATTTGCCACTTTTCTTAAAACAGCAAGTTAGTTAACTAATTGATTGGTTGACTAGTGAATAATAAACAAAAAAATGACAAATAATTATACAGCAGATCTATGTCAGCTAAAATTTGCAAACTATTTAGGAACTTGAATGTTGATTACTAAAAACAACTGTTTATATAAATTATATCGAGGTTATATAGGTACGACCAATTAAATATAACGAGTCTTCAACAACACTTGTGTACCCCACGTGATCCGATGAAACAAGAATTTAATGAAAATGGCTTTTCTTAGTGAACTTACTATCAGTTCTGTCAAATGTTAGTAACATTGTTTTAGGGTTACTACTGAAATTATTATATAATGTTATTTTTAGCCAACTGATGATATCAATTTAGTCACGTGCGATAAATGTATTGTTGTAGGCACTGTACATTTCATAAAATTAAGCTATTATGAATTAGTAGCAGTGTGACCGGTTAAAAACTAAACTTTACCAAATAATTTCAACTCATGTTTCATGTTCTTGCGATTACAGTAATATTTATTGTAACGTACTTCTACAGTCGAGATGTCACAACATTTTACCTTAAAAATTATAATAAATTTGAATTCAAGATGAATGACTTATTAAACTGATATTTTTTTCTACTCTTGAATCATCAATCTTTAACATTAATACCGTTGTTTTACAACACTGGAAATATTAGAAAAGTGAGTAATTTAATTTGAACATCATCTAATTATATATTGAACAGCTCAAAAACAAACTTTATAATAGAAAGTAGATGATAAATGGGCCAACTTGAATCTTCAGTCGCGAAATGTTAATGTCCTTAACAGACGAAAATAGTTGCTGTTTACTGTCTGACAGTTAGAACATGGTCATCCTCAAGTTAACTGTAACAGAAAATTATGACCTTAGACTTCTTTTAGTGAAAAATAGTGAGTCACTTAACTATTTATTTATTAACTCATTTGTAGTAACATTTAAAGTGCCCATTTTTTGACTATTGTAAATAGAAAATTCAATTTAAATTAACCGGCCACTTCCACTAGGATTACTGCAAAAACAAAAATCGAGTCTAAAATGCCAAGAGAACAGTAATCTCGTTTAGAATACGACTAAATCTACTGATACCTTACTTTTACTGCAGAAAAGCTTTCTTTTGAATATCAATATAATAATGCCGGATTGATAATATTATGAATATTTATATTTTTTAAATGATCTTGCCTTCTATGTCTTCTTAATTTTAACTCTTGAGTAACTATATCGAACAGCTACAATTAGTTTCACATGCAATAAATTTAAAGACATTGATATATTCATAAATTTCGCAAATCAAGTAATTTAACATTATACATATTTTTATCTAAGAAAAAAATATAGATGAGTGGTATTTGACAGCTTAAAAACTATAGTGTACCCGTTTGGCACCGTCTTCTTTATAATAACGCTAATAATAATAATGATATAGTCGATTTGAAATGACACCCTGCACTGTATCAAATTCTGAGACGGAAGCAAAAAGATTGTACATCAAAAGATTGAAAAAAATGAAATTAATTTATCTATGACTTTAGTTGGAAGCCTAAAAGTGGGGACTTTTTATTTAACAAGAGAATGCTAAATTGAAAATGATAGGATTCTATTCCAAATAAAAATTTTATTTATATATTTATCACATTGAATCTTTTTTACGATTGTTATTCGATATCTTGCACAACATTTGCTACGTTTGAAATGTACTTCATCGAGCAGAGCGAGTAGATTTTTTGGTCACGTGACATAGAGCAAACCATATTAATGGAGCAAAAAGGGCGGTATCGAGTAAAAAAAGCAAAACGAGGTACTTTTCAAACGCAGCAATTAAGTTGTATAAAATTGTTCTACAATTATCTTACTGTCTTTCCAGTGAAAGCTTTTTACAAATTGATAGTTTGTACGTTTATTTCATCTATTTTTTAACAATGCTGCATATCTACACATCATATACTTACATTGTATAAAGATTATTATGTCGCTGCCGTTTATATTTTGTGACTAAGTTTTTAAAAAAGTATTCGATCTTGTTTGATCAAATTGTATCATAAAAAGGACAGGTGCCAAATAATTATACTACAAATAAAAGCGAAACCGACAAAAATAGCTATATGGACTGGAACAGCAACTGCCAAATCACCCCCATCTTACAGCTCTATATAAATTTTTGCCACAGCATTTGTATAATTACAAGATGGCGACGCACAACCTTCAAACACTTTTACAATGAAAAAATAACTAAATAATATCGCCAACTTAACTACAAACTATTCAAAAAACAGAAAAAAACAACCTAACGTACGCATAATCGAATTAATAAGCTAAACTATGTTTTTAGAAAAAAAAATATCTACAGTATGATGATTGATTTCGTGATTATTCGCTATTTCCAATTTTGGCACCAACTGTAGACTGGAAAAAAATCGAACTTTCACCCATTTGTAACCCAATAACCATTCACAAACCACAAAATATCACATGACACATTGAGCCACTGTACAAAAAGACCGAGATTCTTTCGAAAATACCAAAATATTGGCAGAATGTGTACGTTTTCGTATATATGCGGCTCATCAGGCCCTAAATGAAACTTAATAGTAAAGATTTGGTACAAAAAAATTAATCGAAAACAAAAAGGTATACAGTAAATACTCACAATACGTGTCATAACTAGGTATTATTATTATTACTAAAAAAATTACTTTTTTGTGCTAATTTAATGAAAAAGATCAATGTAAACAATCAGTCTCGAATTTTTTTATAAAGTGAGTATTCAATGCTGACAAAACGTCGAATCGTTACAACTTCGTTAGCCGAAGGCGTAAAATAAATTAATATTTTGGTTTCCATTAATGGCGAGAAATAATTCTAATGTGATCTTCGGAAAAGAATTGGTCGAGACTTTTCTTCCTTTACAGGTTACACTGCCACAGTATCGTAGGCTGAGAGTCCCCCGTTTGTTGTTGTGCAGGCTTGCCCTGTTTCGTTTCTAGAATGATCGAAATATACAGTTAATACAGACACATTTTATTAAACACAGGATCGTATCACAAAGAATGTTATATTAAGAGTCAATTCGGAAAACTACAAGTAAGCTATTTACGCAACAGAATAATAATTGAATATATTATAAGAAAATTCTAGTTTGCAATTTTTAAACAAGAAAAAATCGATATCTCAAGTAATGGACAAATAATAATTGAATTTTTAAGATGTTTATTCATAACAAAATAGAAAGATACGCCACTGGTGTACTTAGTGTAGTATCAATGAGAATATTAGGGCTAGCAAAGAGTTTTGAAAATAATTAATTCCCATATTATTCTTACTTAAACGAGTTTATTAGTAAGTAATGAATACATTTAGATATAGTATTAGCCATTATGATAGCTGATAGAACATTTTCAATAAAAAAATAGTGGTTTTTGATTTATAAATAAAAATAAATTGCGATTAACTGTTATTTCCCAAAAATATTTGCCATTATTGCACCTTTCGACGTTTGATCCCATAGTTTCGATTCACACTGTATTACGAAAACCACTGCTAAAGTTAGATGAATCTAGTATTCCTTGAATTACCAGCGTTTTAGCGTTCTTTTGTTTTTAACCTATCCCAATGAATCTAGTATTCCTTGAATTACCAGCGTTTTAGCGTTCTTTTGTTTTTAACCTATCCCATAATTTAGTTGACAGTTCGATTGTAAACATGGTAGGTTTTCGTTTCAACAGAAGTTAAATGTTAAATCTTAATTAATTTTCGTGTAAAACGTAAATTATAAAGCGTGATTTGTTGTTAGTGATGATTTTTTATTATTATAGATACGGTTTAACAGCGCTGCAATGTGTGAACAAACTTATTATGTTATTTGGAGAAGAAAGATGAAGGACCATCAAAAACTCAAAAGTATGGTTTACAAATGGACTAAACGCTTCTGTTGTCGCGAAAAATATCGATGTAGAGCGTAATATGATTTTATCCGATAGGCAGAGACATTATAGTTAGATAAATGCATCCTTATGTTTACAGCAACTGTGTATCAGAGGTAAGGATAAATGTTATTTAAATATTTAAACATACATATCTAATTACTATCTTATTAGATAAATTATTTTAATATTATGGCTCTATAATTTAACAGGGTGTTTAAAACTATTTTTTACTTTTTATTATTTAATATTAAATTTGAATAATCCGACCACTGCCCGAATATTTACGAATCGGCTATATGACGCTAGTGACGTATATTTGGTCATTTTCTTTTGTTTACTTCTGAGATTTTATAAAATAAAATCTAACCTAATTGTTTTGATTTGGTTTGTTGTTTGTTTGTCGTGTTTTAAATTGAATTAAGTGAACAAAATACAATAATTATTGTATTTTTGCTAAATAACTACTACCTATGGCTCTTTTACAAGCACAAAGTGACAATTTATCATTAATAGACATTTTTATGTTATAAAATGATAATAAAATTGAATTGATAAAATCGAATGATTATTTTAAATAAAACGAAATATGAGAAGCTAAAGAAGAGAGTGGTAAGTATTTAATTTGCACATTGAATAGTTTTTATGAGTAAATCGACCGATCATGACATCAGTTTGTTATAAAAAAGGCATTTAAGTCTTGAGTACATACAGTCAGAATAGGCTAAATTTTAAATAATTAAAAGTGTTTTAACTTGCTTTCTTAACAATATCATTAGTTTTTATTTAGAAGCCACAACTAAACAGTTATATAAAAACAACGAAACCAAAGAAATATATAAACACAGTTGACAATTAAATGTAAACAGACGTGACGTCAGTTGATTGAGATGATCTTCACTAAAATGCGTTTTGCACGAATTCAACAATTCTATAATTGTTTTTAAGATAAATAATTTTTTGTACAGAATGGGTGTATCATGTGTATCCAGGGTAGCCAGAAATTACAAATTAATAGGTTCAAAATAAGTTGATTTAGCTAAACTTGTCCATTTTAAAAGAATACCAGGTGTTTTATGGTCATTTAAAAGTAGCAGGAACAATTTTTCTATTGCGATCATAAGCGTATCATTAGGGGGAGCACAAGGGACATTTTCTCTAAATTTTCTTCTGTCTTTTTTGACATTTCTGGCATTAAAATAGGAAAGTTTGAAGTTTTTACTTCAAAAAGACTTGGATACCTTGATCCAATGGTGTAGTATTAATGGCATACAAGTAAATGTCACACAATCAATTTTAACAGAAAACAGATTTATTGAATATATCTATAAAATCAATGACACAACATTCGATACTATTACAGAGGTAAAAGATTTGTGTGTGATACTAAATTGCACCCAATAATAAGTTTTGGTGCTTTCAATACCTAAAGATTTCTACAAGCCAATGTTCTGTATGACACACAAAAATTATTATTAACAGAATTTCATTTGTGTTTAAATACGGTTAATTTTTCAATATGGTATGCATTTTGATAAAACAGTGGCATAGGAATGATTAATTCCAATATACACAGGCATCTAAGACTATTTTATCATCGAGAGTATGTTTAAAAGCATATTTTTTCAGTTTAAACACCACTCCAAACCATAGTTTATAATAAATCTTTTTAAAAGTGGAAAATTGACACATTTCAAAAGTAAAACTGGATTTTTCAAGTATATACAAACCAGAATCATTTGTTTAAATCAATTCAGGATAAGTTGAAAGATTCTGACAACAAAAAATTATATATTTATTTAAACGTATCGATTCAAATTTTATTTTCCAAATAAACTCTTTAATAACATACAACGTATGTAATCTTTGTGATATATTTCCCGTGTAGGTACAAATTTCACAAAAAAAAAAATATAATCCACCACAAATTTAAAACAACACCGAGTGAAAATTAACACAAACACAAAGTGCACACAAAACAAAAAAAAGTTAAACACAGAAAAAAAGCATTTTGTTACGGTGCTAACTTACAGTTTCCTGTTTGAGAGATATTCGTGAAATAAATTATTTGCTGCATTAAAACCTTCATTTATTTAAAATAATTGTGAACTATGAGGATGGTTTTTAACAAACTATCTAAAACAATAGATTATTTTGACCTACTAAAAAAGGGGCTGATTTCATAATGGGTCAGTTGAAATCTTATGGACTTAATTGTAACATGTGATATACAAAACATGGTAATCCTAATCAATACTTCTTATCCAAATGATATCCTACTCAGTGCTTCATGCACATTTTATAATATCGAATTTTAAAGGCTTATTTGACCCATTGGATCTATTTAATATTCATCAATATAAACATCTTTTAAAAGAGGTATTAGTCGATCCATAAGAACCCATTGTTGAGAGTCTTTTTTGGATATCAGTATCCAAATTATTATTCAAAGCATTTAACTAAAAACTTGTTAATACATTTAAATTTTAAATGTTTTGCACAACTAGGGCGATAACAACTAATTTCCATGACAATTCTGTATGTTAAGCATAAAATAGCATTTTGAAAGATAAAAAAATGTGTGGAAGGAGGTTTTTTTTCAAATAATCGAAAGCTTAAAAAAAATAATATTAGTAGTTCAAAATAACCTATTATCAAAATAAGTCATTAATTTTTTTAGTAATCAAATTTCAAAAATGAAATATTCAAATTTTCAATGATATTTACAAAATGTTGATGGACATTTAATTTCAGTAACTATCAGTTTTAGCATTTGCCATACCGTTTTTTAAATTGCATTGAAATAAAATATTACAGCTGATAATACAATGTCGTACTGTCAGCAGAGCAAAGGATATTTTTAAGTGCCGAATGAGACAAAAAGATGTGTGTCGATCATTCAAAATCATTACCAATCATGATTTGACTATCAGAATATTTCTGATATAATCTTAAATCAAATTCATATTAATCACACTCTACTGTGCTTATTAACAACCATTTTAAGTTTAGTGAAAATTTCATCGGTGTTATAAACTTTCAAGACACGATTTGAGGTATTTATCTGCCATCAAATGCCAGTGATTCAATACGTTTGGTAATAATTAACTAATAACTAACTCCCATACTTCATATTATATATCCTTAAACCTTTTATAATTGATAGTTATTAAATTTACTTCAACAAAAATATGTTTATTGCTAAACACTAAAACTGTATAGAAACTGAAATCGTTTGATCTAATTTGACGAAGAAACGTTAATCCTACTGACCTCTCAATCAGTTTGCGCATTTCTTCATGGGTCATGCCATCCTTAGAGCTACCTCTCATTACTGAAAATAAATCACACTTAGCTACACGATCACGAAACAACAAAAAGAAAACCTAGCTAATAAAATATAAATTTGAAACCATCTTCAACTGTTAGTTTTTATGTATGTATGGTGATAGCTAAAGAAGCAGCTGTTTCTGTCTATTGTTAGTTGATAAAGAAGGAAATAAAAATAAAATTGATCATTACCTTTAGTTTAGGCACTGATCCTACATCCTGATCACTAGAAGTATCAGCATATTGTGTAATATATACAAGATGTCCACTTATATGAGATAGCAATGCATTTCAATTAAAAAGTGGCCACCCTGTATATTAATTAACTTATCTAATAATCAATTTCAGTTCAATGTGGTTTTAAGGCGTTTTCTGATAAACAGAAATAACTGTTTCATTAGAATATCTTACCAATCTCTGTAATTTTATATTACAAGAGAATGTAGAAGATGTTATGAAATTATACCTATAGATATGAAATTTTGAAAAAATGTAAAAGAAATCAACTCATAATTGAAAAATGAATTTTATGAATGCATAAATGATTGATTTGTTAAAGACATTGATTTATAAAACTGAAAGAATAACCATCTTATTTTAAAGCAACAAAAGTTATTTAAGTAATCTTCGAATAAAGTGATGAAATTTTAATGTTTTAAAATGTTTTGAGCTTAAAGAGATTTGTTCAATTTTTTAATTTCTTTCATTTAAAACGACCTGTTCAAGACGCCTGGTTAGTTTCTTTATGATTATTAAAAATTGAAAGGTTAAAAATGCATTAATATTTAATCTATTTAAATTTAATGTTGTTCAATCAGTGTATGTAATCAAATTAAACATTAAGATTATGATAATAAAAATAAAAATAAAAAAAGAAGTTGAAAATGCAAAATAAACATAAAAACACAAAAAATGTTAATCACAAAAATTATACATGCAAATGATTTTAACTAGTTTCCAGATTGAGACCATTTCTAAATATTACAGAATTATTTGTGTCTACCTACCTGTCTTAACAGATCAAACTTATTTCTCAGAGTTATTTCCAGAGCCGGGCACAAGGGAAGGGAGCCACGCCCCAAAGCCAAGGCAGTTGGTTCCAATTTCAAAAAAGGTTGGCACAATCAACTTTTTATACTAAATATACATAAAAACAATTCAGTTTATTATTTTTATATTCTTTCCCCCCAAACAAGTGTGTCTTTGTACGGCCCTGATTGCTTCAATATACTATTGGTAAAGTATAGAAATTAACACGCCTAGAAAGTGATAAAGTATAATTATAGTATTCAAAATTGGAACGAATATTTGAATATTCCTAAAAATAAAGTGGTATAAACTTTGGACCTTGATTTGAATTCATTGCCTATTACAATTTCGATATATTTTTGCAGAATATTCTTAAAGAAATGACGCCTAAGATTATGAAGTGATTCATTCAGTCAACAAAGCTGACAACACTGATATAAAGAAAACGAATATTTAAATATATCATGTATCTAAAATAAAAAATAGTATAGACCAGTGATAAAAAAAAAAAGAAGCAGTACTATCGCCACAAAAGGAAGAGACCTGGCTTGAGCCCTTTTTTTTAGAAATGTGCTTAGGGCTCCATCAAATATTTTCGCTTTTCAAAAAGTTCCATCGCCAAAAAAGTTTGAGAAACACTGGTATAGACCATATAAGAATATATTCCTTTTGAAATTTTCCAAATTATCTAATACTTGTTTTTTTTTCAGCGAATATCCGTAAAAGAATTTAAATCGCCGCAATATTTCGAGTTAGTCGGTAATACGATATCAATGGTTTGAGTTCATGTTCTTTTTACCTCTAACAATAAAGACGTTTGATCTGAGAATGTATGTCCTTTGATGTTTAATGTAGATCTTTGATTTACATTATAGTGTCTTCGGATGTACCTTCTAGGATCAAATGGACAAGGCTGCAGATATACTACTCGGCGATACATCTACGTATCAAAGGGTTGCTATAAAATTGAACATGATACAAAGATCATTAATGTCGTCGGGATAGAAGATTTGTCCGGACGCGTTTTAATCGAGAAAATCAACTGGAAATAATGGATATTATGGAAAAAGAAAGAAATACTGGACCAACTAATGGGACGGAGAGTAAAGAAGCAATGAGCAGTCTCAAATGGTGAGTCTTTTTTTGTAATTAATCTTTTTCTGTATTTGTAATTAATTTTTATTTCTATCAAAACTTCTTATTCCCATTAGTGCAAGGAAGTCCAATATCTTTTATAATAAAAAAAGTGATAGAACATAAGTACTTGAATTAGGATAAATAAAAAGTGTAAAGTGTGCTACATTAGAGGAATACCTTTCCGATCACCTAAAGTGCTTTGGTAAGTTTTGATAGAGTGCCTTTCAAAAGTACCCCCTCCCCCTGTAGACTAGGTCACAAGCCGCCACTGTTAGTATTGTTAAAACAAAAATTAGTTCGTACAAATTCTAAGTACATCAGTACTTGTATGTAAGCAGTCTGGTAGTTACAAATAATTCTGCCATATGAAATATCTGGAAAAAAGTGTCACACACCATGCATGGAAAACCCAGATGAAAATGTGTATGTTAATGAATGACACATCATGAAATGAGTTGAAGAACCTAATCTAAAAGAAATAGATCACGCTCACAACTCACTTACCCTGTTCATCTTCTGAAAAATATCAATATTTTAATTTGTTTTTTATCTAATTTTTTCGGTAGCGTATCAGGCTTTATTCAGTTGGTTTAAAAATAAAAATTTAAAAATGAGGAATATGTATACAGTCTATATACAGGGTGAACCAATTAAAACGGCTTCAAGACAAAACAGACCAGGACAAAATAGCATAGGACAAAATACCGCAGTCAAAATAGCGAAAGGACAAAATTGCGCAAGGACATAATAGCGTAAACGAATAAATATTTTTTTAATTAATGTAATTCAATGAAATAAGGCGTAAAAAATGTTCGGAATGTAGCTTTTTCTTTCTCACATTTTAGTATCATTTTAGAATAGTGTAATATTTTGTCACGCGCTTTTTTGTCCTGCGCTTTTTTGCCTTTACGCTATTTTATCATTGCTCTATTTTGTCTTATGCTATTTTATCATTGTTCTATTTTATGTTGCGCTATTTTGTCCTGTACCATTTAGTCTTGTGCTGTTTTGTCATGGAGGCAATTAAAACAATCCACCTGAAATATTTTTTATTGAAGGAGTTTTTTTTTTTTTAAATAGATAAAAATGTACCTATTCACAAAACAGAAAACGTTTACTGTAATTATATAAAAAAACCTTTGTGTTGTATACAAATTTAAAAACTTAAAACAAAATTTAAGAAAAATGTGCATTGCTTTTAAATAAATAGTGCGACTAGCAAACTCAAAGAAACTTAAAATCATAAAAGTCGAATAAAACCTGATAGCAAATAGGGCTTTATCCAGGCAAAATGCTTAAATAAAAAAATTTATTTGGCCTGAAAATACAAATTGTTCACTCACCACCGTAGGTTCGATTGTTTATCAATTGATCCCTGTCGCATTCAGCCTCCGAAATTTCGTTGCTGTCTTTCGAATCGTTGAAAGAGGGATCATGGTTCCTTGGTGGAGGCGGTGGTGGTTCGGGGCTGCCGTTGTTTGGCGGGATTCTCAAGGAACCCAATGAGCGACGACCGATAGAACCCCGGCTACCGTACTGATCATACGGGGCACCGTAGCCGCCATATTGGGATCCGTATTGTTCGTCTTCCGGAGCACAGTTTGCCGGGTCGTCGTATTCGGGACCGGGAGAGTAAATGCTGCCGTTTCCTGAACAGAAATGATTAGATTTATAGCTTTCAAAAAAGGATGAATCATAATTATATGATCATGAATATTTTAACATTTAGACTGAGATCTGATTTGCTCTTAACAGAGTTCCTAAAACCTATAGGCACTCACCTTGAGAACCAACTCTGTCATATCTGTTCCTGTTTTGGCGCGGCATCGATTGAGAACCGTTTCTTGAGTGTAGCCCATGTGGCGTGGTCATTCCAGATGGCCCTATTGTTCCTGAATGGGGATGTGGGAAGGTTTGGAACTGCAGAGCTTTCGATGGGTCCATTTCTTCTCTAAATCCTAGTAGATGGAATGTTGCGTACGGACAAATTTCATCGTCCATGCCTTTAAATGAGCAATTTCGATTTAGGATAATTTGTTTTTATTTAGTTCGGGATTATCTCCACTTCCGGTTGATTTCAATTCACGGAATTTACCCAGTTTTAAATACAAGGTATTTAAATTTTTTATGAAACTTGAAATGATTGTTTTATATAACTGCTGTATACCGTAAAAATACAAATTAAACTTTAAAACAAAAAAAAACAGCGAACAATTATTGTCTGAAGACCCGCCCAGGCATTATTTATTAGTCCTAAGACCATACAGAAGGAAATAATCATATATATTTTTTTATATATAAAAGTCTACATGAATTAAACAACCTAATGTACACTGGTGTTATGTCAACTCATTAAAGATCTGGAATGTCATAAATAAACCATGAAAATGTAACTTTGAACTGTCTTTTTAAAATTAACTATTCCATGTTAATGAGACATGTTATATTATAAGGGAGATAAAAGATAGTACTGCTATTTTCTGTCTATGTACGTTACACCACGTCTAATAATATGGTTGCTGTTTTTAATTAATGCTTTACATTCCTGTTACAACATTTTGTTGCATTTTAACAGGTGGGATAATTAACGAAAGTTTAAATTCTTGATATGTTACAGGGCCGGCTTATGTTTTATGACCGCGGGTATTTAAATACAGGCGAACAGTTGTATTTAAACAAATATATTAACACATCAAGTTTTTGTTTCTTTTTCTAGTAAACAGTTGTCTTCTGTATCTTTAAAAAGGGTAAAACTTTGATTGAAATCAACCAAGAAAAGCTGCATGCGGTTATAAAATATCGCTTGGCAAAAAAGCATTGTACTCGTCTAAACTTACTTGGGTTAAAAGGAGAAAGCAACACGTTATCACACTCAGATGCTGTTAGTTAGTTAAAAGGTTTTAAATGCACACACACACACACTAAGAAACTAAATTGTTTTTAAAAAAGTTTCGCCAAAGTCCAATTTTAAATAAAATCGAACTTGAGCAAAAATGTATTGGCACAAAAAATGCTGGATAGCAAAAAAATAATAGAAACAAATGAATTTTTCGAAATGAATAATGGATTTATGAACATAATTGTAGAAAAATATTAATTGTGGAATACCATACCTTAGAGTTAACATCCGGAAGTTTTATTTAGAAACAACATTTTTTGGTACAATATCGTTAGTTGTGGTGAGTCATCTCCAGATACCAAACTTCAGCAATTACACCAAATACTTATTTATTTTAATTTTGAATGTAGGTGTTAAACTATATTTTTTTAAATATATTAAGATGTCGTATGGCTTTATGTCAATAATTTGGAAGCAAAACTTATAGGGACACGTTTAAAAATATAAAAGCGTTTTTTTAAACTAAGATAGATAATTTATTCGTTTATAAAATTTACAATTTATAAAAACTTGTCAGTTACTAACATGGGCGCCGCCTCACGAAAGCAAGGGGGCTTTGACGTGGTCTATAAGACTTGCCCCCCCTGGAAATTTTTTGAACGACGCCCATGGTTACTGACCTAAAATACAAAAAAACTAAATAGAGAATTAGTAATAATAATAATTATACAAAATGCCTATCACAAAGAGAATATAAATAAAGAAATTATATACAGGGTGTCTGTAAAAGGTCTTTACAAAAACATACCACATATTCCTTAGACCAAAATAAGTAGATTTAAATAAAATTACCTTAGTACAAAGTTGCTTCGTTTGGGCTCCAGAGGGCCTTGAAGTTACAATTTTTAAATCGTTTTTCCCATATAAATTTAAAACGGCATATGCGATTTTGCTGAAATTTGGTATATTGGTAGAGTTTTATGTGGCAAAAAAAATGGTATTAAAATTTTGTCCGATAATAATACATAGGCGTAGAACTTGATTTTTTAAATAATTGCACCTTTAAAAATTCTACGCCAATTGAAGAAAAGGAGTTTGAGTATGAAATTTAGATTGCGCAACTCATTTACTTTAAAAAAGGTACTCTTGATAAGACTCGATTACTCTCATGGTTTTGACGAAATTTGCATTTTAGTAATTTTAGAACATAAACAATAATTATTAGAACGCTGTTGCTAGGTACACGCTAAAGTGTACGCAAATCAAAAAATTATATACACGCGAAACGTCATATTGCTGTGGTGGGAGGTGTTTGTGTGAATGCGTCTTGTTTGTTTTCATTTACGCCGTGACTAGCACAGTAGTATTTTATAAACCTTAGAAGCAAATTTCACATACATGAACAAATAATAATAATGCCGTGACAAAAGGAAAACGAAGTAACAACTTCTTGTAAGTCCATACCTAGCTACGACCGGCGTAGACACCAACGGCCTGCACACAGCTCACCTACTCTGTCAAGACGTTTCGCGTGTATATAAATTTTTGATTTGCGTACAAGTTAGCGTGTACCTAGACACTGTGTTATTAAAATACAAACTTTGTCAAAACCATGAGAGTAAATCGAGTGTTATCAAGGGTACTTTTTTGCAGTAAATGAGTACCCAATCCAAATTTCATACTCAAACCCCTTTTTTGCCATTGGCGTGAAATTTTTAAAGGTGCAATTATTTAAAAAATCAAGTTCTAAGCCTATGTATTATTATCGGACAAAATTTTATACGATGAAAAACATAAAAATGTACTTTTTTCATATCTTCTTTAACACCTCTATCGAGACTTTTAACAAAAATACTCGATTCTTGCCATGTACGATTTTTTGAGGAATATTAATTATTTGCCTGCAATACGTATACAAAAACATTTATTGTTGGTTTCCATAGTTTCATCTAAATAAAAATATTGTCAAGTTTTAACACCTAATCTCTTGTTAACGATTGAAAGTGTTCTATCTGACTCAATAATTAAAAAAACAAATGCGTGGTTTATTAATATGGCTGTACAATATACCAATGCAGAATATACCGATATGTTACTGACATTAGGATTTTGTGAAGGAAATGCTCGAGAGAGTGTCAGGGTGTACTCTGAAAGGTTTCCAAATCGTCGTGTACCTAGTCACCCAACTTTTGCTGCTGTTGAGAGACGTCTTCGGGAGACCGGTTCCTTTGCTCCCAACACTGTTGATAATGGAAGAGAACGTTTTGTAAGGATTCCTGAAGTTGAAGAAGACATTTTAGAACGTGTTGAAGAAGATCCAGAATTAAGCACCAGACGAATTGGAAGGGAACTAGGAGTAAGTAAAGATGTCGTTCATAAAGTGCTTAGAGAACAATTGCTATATCCATACCATAAGAAGCCAGTACAAGAATTATTAGTCCATGATCCTCAAATTCGTTTGGGTTTTTGTCGATTTGTTAATATGCAAAGATAAAGAGATCCAAACTTTGTCAAGAAGGTTCTCTTTACCGATGAAGCGGGTTTTACAAGAAGAGGTATAACTAACACCCATAATGAACATGTTTATGCCGTTGAAAATCCGCATGCAATAAAGGTAAACCATTTTCAGCACGAATTCAAAATTAATGTGTGGGCTGGAATAATTGGTAATTTCATTGTTGGTCCTGTCATACTTCCACGAAGATTAACTGGAGAAAATTATTTGGATTTTCTACAAAATACTTTGCTAGAATTGTTAGAAGATTTACCTCTCCAACTTCGGAGAGATATGTGGTTTATGCAAGATGGAGCTCCACCACATTTTTCTTTAAACGTTAGAAACCATTTGAATGAACAATATCCACACAAATGGATAGGCAGAGGTAATGACGCACCTGTAAACTGGCCACCACGTTCCCCAGACCTAACACTGATGGATTACTTTTTATGGGGACATCTGAAATCCACAGTTTACAGGTAACCTGTAGAAAATGAGGAACAACTCTGGCAACGTATTCAAGATGCAATAAACAATCTTAGAGGTGATGAAGAAGTTATGGAAAGGATACATTTTAATTTTCTTCGACGTATAAATCTTTGTATGCGTGAAAATGGTGAACATTTTGAACAATTTTTGTAAAATTTCTATTTTGATTATGTTGTAAATAAATATTTTTGTGAAACCTATATACACTCTAAATTATTAAAACAGAAATTTAGCGAAAACCATGAGAGTAATCGAGTCTTATCAAGAGTAACTTTTTTAAAGTAAATGAGTTGCGCAATCTAAATTTCATACTCAAACTCCTTTTCTTCTATTGGCGTAGAATTTTTAAAGGTGCAATTATTTAAAAAATCAAGTTCTACGCCTATGTATTATTATCGGACAAACTTTTAATACCATTTTTTTTGCCACATAAAACTCTACCAATATACCAAATTTCAGCAAAATCGCATATGCCGTTTTAAATTTATATGGGAAAAACGATTTAAAAATTGTAACTTCAAGGCCCTCTGGAGCCCAAACGAAACAACTTTGTACTAAGGTAATTTTACTTAAATCGACTTATTTTGGTCTGAATATGTGGTATGTTTCTGTAAAGACCTTTTACAGATATATGATGGTCCTAAAGTTTTCGAAAAATACTTAAAAGCTAAAAATAGTTATTTTTTTAAACTTAATATTTAAATTAATAATCATGGACCATAATGCCCTAAAAATATTGATGGTGTATTTTAAGCTGCGGAATGATAGCTTACTTAGAAGATGAAGTAGTATTTGCACATGACAGCATCCATCTAGCGACATATGACAGTAGTTAATAGTTGATAGGAGGCGCCATCTATCAACTGTTAGATAAAATGAAAGTTAACAGAATTCATACATTATCCGAGTTACAAATTCCAGTTTTTAAAATTTCCTTGCTCTCCTGGAGAAAAGCGTAGTTGCCATTCGGTACTAAGTACTTTCCCTAAATCTGGGAAAAATCGATGAAAGTGTCTTACTACTGAGATTGTTAAATCAATAAGTTTTAAATTATAATGCTAAAATTGCTGTATAAATAAATAAAATAATTAAAAACTAATTATTGGAATTTTACTATAAGTTTTACTCTCCAAAATATTGGCACGACCCCAAATGTATATAATTATCGAAAAGCGCCAAGAAGCTCTTTGGATATATTAATATTTATAACTCATTCTATAATTTGTGTGAAATGTTTACCTCTATGAGTATGGACAGTCTCATTAGAGCCCCTCCTGCTTCTCAGTTCTTCGTACAAATGACGTCTTGGGTCCCATGTCGAGTGAGAACGATAATGTGCTCCTATATTTACAATTATAAAAATAAAAAAGAAAAAGTATGAACTATCGCAGAAGCGAGTCTTGTTTTTGCGTTTATCCCACTGTTAATAAGGCCCTTGTAACATTTAGCAGCAAAAAAAGTAGTAAAAAGATTGAGGGACGCTACTGTATTTCTAACATTTAAGCAATGCATGAGTATTATTTGAATGCGAGATTAGATAATAAAGTGCAACTGATGTCATCGTTTTTTTATCTTATATTATTTAATGAGCAATAATTCTAACTGCAGACACCTACAGAATGGGTAACAACTGTTAACCTTTGATCTTTGCTTTTCGAAACAATATTCTAACAGGTTTCCGTTATGATATTTTAAACTTCTTAAAATCTGTATAATCTTTGTTTAGTAGTTGTAATAGATGTTTTCAATGGAAGCCATATTGCCGTTGTAAGGTAATTGCAAAACTTTCACCATCTATTAGTTTACGTAGCAAGTAACAGAAGCAGGATTTTATTTCAAAGGAAACTGTAAATTTGTCGTTTCGCCAATCTGTCAATGGTTATGGCGTCAGTATTAATATCTTCTTTTTCCTTGTCTTGTATTGTTGAATTGGTTCAATTTTTCACTATCTACCCAGTGCCAGTGATTCTTTTCCAAAAAAGTGTTTATTTTACAAAAATCAGCCATAAGAGGCCTAACACGCACTCTATGTTAAGGGAGAGAACTATACACACAACCCTTATGGGAGAAACAACAGCGGCACGGGTAGCGAGAGGATGTCCACAGGGTGGAGTGCTGTCTCCATTTCTGTGGAACCTTGTAGTGGACGGGCTTGCTTAGGGCTCTCAAAGATAAGGGACATAGAACTCTGGGATATGCCGATGATCTAGTGATCATGGCACAGGGAAAATACAACACTATAGTAAGAGATCGAATGCAAGAGGCTCTAAATATAGTAACAAAAAGGACTAAACATTAGCCCAAACAAATCTGACATAATTGCATTCACCCACAGGAGGAAATTGGAGGGACTAGGGCCTCTAAACCTAAGAGGTGCAAGCATCCAGCTTAAGGGGGAGGTAAAATATCTCGGGGTTATGATTGACTCGAGACTTACCTGGAACCAGAATCTAGAAAGAACCACAAGGAGAGCGGAAACCTCATTAATGATGACAAGGCGATCCTTTGGAAAAAAATGGGGGTTAAAACCAGATATGGTATACTGGCTTTATAACATGGTGGTGAGACCGATAATAACATACGCAGCTTTGGTGTACAAGGTACAAAGGTGATAGAGTGGGTGCTATGAACTAACATGGGGTAAAACACAATAAACCAATAGGCTTCAGTGTTATTCGGAGACACATAGTCAGACGAGCCCAGGGAAAAAAAAAACACGCGCTTTTTGACAAGCCAGGCAGACCTCTCATAGTACTAGTTAAAAAAACTAAGCACATACAGCTAAAGAAGAAGACAAGGAAAAAAGAAGAAATGCAGAAATTTATGCTGACACCGTAACTTTAGACATAAATAAAATTATGTTCCTATTACTTGACATGTAAACTGAAAGATGGGGCAAAGCTCTTACAATGACCTTGCAACTGCAATATTTCTTCCGATGAAATTCCAGCGCAACACAATTGTTTCCGTCATCTCTTTTGGTTCATCAGTTATTTTTATTGTCCAATCTCGTTTATATGGGAAAGTCATTCTTTTGAGAAATATAATCTTTTTTTTAGAATAATCACTAAATTATTGTTTTTTTTTTTTCTTGGAAACAAAAACATTAATTTATATTATTTTTTCATGCAATACTTACATTTAGGTATCTAGGTTAAAATTAAGAATTTTGGTCCAACAAAATTGTTTCCTAATTTGCTATTAACTCTTAAATTTATATTTTTGATTTATTTCTAATATTCTACGCTAATGAGTCATAAAAATTGTAGGATTGTATTGATTAAAATCATTATTTCACGTCAATTTTAACTGGAAATAAAACATTTCTTTGACAAAGCATAGAAGAATCGAATCTGAAGTAAAATAATTATTTTTACAAATTTTGAATCGTTTCTTTACATTTTTCACTTAAAATAAATTTGATTTGAGTTCTTCTTTAAAAACAATAACCATGATAATTCCCAAAAGAACGAAAATTCTACAAATATCAAATGACAATGGCATAGACACTGAGGATGGGATGGTAACGTAAATTATAAAACATGCGAATAAAAAGCAGCAAAATGATCTTACTTAGTGTACCTCTTTTAATACGATCGCACGTGTTGTAATTTGAGCCTGGTACTGGTGGCAGTTTCCTATTTGGCGGTGCTATGTATCCTAATTCGTCCCTGAGGTCTGGGCGACGTTTGTCCAACGTATTGGTGGCGTTACAGGATTGATTGTAAACGACGTCATCTAAATGGGAATGAAAAAACTTTTGTCTTATTCGGTTTTGGAAATGTCGATGGGGGTGATAGGAATGGAAGTGCTTTAATTAAAATAATAAATAGAAAGCTATTTTCTATTCTATTATAAGATGATCTGAAGAAAAAAAATAGAACTATTTTTGTAGATTATTGTAAATTTCAGTTACTATTACTTTGTGAATATCCGATAAATTAGAGGGTGACAATTTAAAAAACTTACAATGTCAGTCGTTAAATACAGTTTTGAAGTATTTATTATATATGATCTTTAGTGTTCAAAAATAACACGCATTTTTTATGATTCACCCTCGTATAAGTAATGTAAAATAATACTGAAAACAACAATTTATTATGTTTTAATTACATAAATAATAAACTTAAAGTCAACCCTGTCAAGTTAAATTTAAAGCCAACACTGGCAAATGTGGTTTAACGTATTTCTAATAAGAGGATAAAAAAGCAAGGTCCTTTAATTTATGCATTCCAAGACACCTTTTAATCAAACAGGAAGACTTTTTTACAAGATTCATCACGTAGTTACTACAGTCCACCCTATACGATTAAAAAAACCTAATACAGGCTACGATTATTTGAGATATGTGACATATAGTTCATGAGCTTTGGCCATTGTAAGTTTTTTAATTGCTATGCTATAAAAAAAATATAATAATATATTTATATATATAAAAAAATATATCTTCTCAAAAGTGTAGTACATTGAATTATTATATTTTTCAAATTATTAAGTTTCTTTAATAAAAGTCTATATTATTCAAAACCAATAAAAAAACTTAAGCATTTTAAGATGTTTATAATTGTTAAACTAAGTAATTAAGTTTCCTAATGATTAGTTATTTCAAATTTATTCACACCTTTTTTTAGGAAGCAAAACCTTGCATATTGTTTGAACCATAAAACTAGAACTACACTGGAGTGTAAAAAATCTAAAGAAATTCAAACGTTATCGCTAATAAGACAAGTAAAATTAAAAAAATAAATATTGTTTTATCTAAAAACAAAAAATACATAAAAATGTGAATATCCGATTAATTTTCCATTGCAGAGTATATTAAATGTGTAAAAGGAGTAATCGGGTCGGTAGTGTAGCGGTCTAACGCGCTTATATTTATTTATAGGCAAGTTTATGAGTCTGAGACTGATGGGCTTCGAATCCCAGACCAGACCATGTGGATTTTTAATTGCATGGTTCGGTGTAGGATTTGATGTGTGCCGTATTAATATAAATTCAATTTCTGTTGATATGACATGCAGATTAAAAAATCGCCATGCATTACCGTCTCGATGATGGTGGGTGAGGTTTTCTGGGTTTTCCTCACCTGTAAGTCAAATGGCACCATTAATCATCTTTAAGTCGCCCCGGAGCGCCACGGCAAATAATAATAATAGCCGTCCCTTCCCCTACACAAGTCGTTCAGTCGACTTCAGGGGTTGAAATTCACTCGTAAGGGGGTGAATTAGGGAGAGTATTATTATTATTATATTTAATTTATTTTAAAATTTCATTTCTAATTTAATTTTTTCCCGGTGATTTATTACTTCAAATTATCTTTAGTTTTTCATTTTTCCTATTCATTTGTAAATACATTGTGTTATTTATCAATTTGTTTTTGTAATTTTTATATTTTTGTTCTAATGTATTTTTTTTTTTTTTTAATACATAACTAATCATTTAGAAACTCAACATCTGTACTACTTCAACCTAGATAAAATTAACTAAAAAAAGGAAAATTAACAAAAAAAATTAGATGAGAGATGAAGAAGGGGACCATACACATACAGTCGCTCCGGAGCCTTGTTTGGAGAGGCCCGTGAGCTTTCCTGGAAAGCGCCACGCAAATGACAACAATACCGACAACGAGTACGACAACGGTCGCTGCCACTGGCACGGCAATGTTCCAATCGACCCAATCGGGGATCCAAGGGAAGAGCAACTTCATAGTCGGCATATCTCTGGCTGGAGCAATCGTACCTAGAATGAGGAACACACATTACACTGTACCTTTATTATAGTTTCCTTTTCCACGCAACACACAGATCACAATTATGGCTACGATTATGACCAAGACGGCAGCCACTACGGGAACTACAAGGTTAAGGTTCGCAAGGATTATTTGTATGGTGTCCTCTTTGGGAATTTCACGAGCCGGGGCAATAGTACCTGAAACCAAAACACAGGGATGTGTGTCAAGGGGTTCCAGACAGGAAGCTACGAAGTGCTCAGGTTCAAAATGATCATGTCACAGCTCATTAGTAAAAAACAAGAATACTACTACCGGATAGACTAAAATTTACAGGTTAAGGATGTTACTTAACAGGGTGTTCCGGGAGGTGATGTCGGTAATAAAACGAGAGCAAAATAATGTCGATACGTCATATAATTTTTTTATATATAACTCTGCTTCTGGTAAAAAAAATTGTATTTGAAATTAAGGTAACAGCTGGCCCAATAAGAAAGGCCAAAGAAAATCATGGAAATTTACAAAATTAGGGTCTTGAAAAATTAGATAATTGGAATTTGTAGAACATTTCGTATATTTTTTCCTATAGACAAGCAATGTAAATTAAGTGTCCACCGCGTGAGCTTGCTGGCGTCAATTTTAAAGGATTGTGCCGAGAATATAAGAATAAAAGATATTACAGAGTTTAAAGAAGCTATGGTCAAAACCCAGAAAGTTATTACGAAAAATATATTATAAAGGAATTAAAGTTATAATTTTTGCTTTGTATTTTTTCTATGATAATTAGCAAAACATTTTCTATCCGAATAACCCTCGAACATTGATAAATACTCAAAAATTTTATAATTTTTTCAAGCATGTTTCTTATAGGCAACAGACCTCGTTCTGTTTTCAAGTAACATTCGTAATTACATTTTTTGTGAACAATTATCAATCTCCTTGGATTATTACTATTGAAAACATCTCTCCAAAATTATAATATTTTTCAATCTGTACGAATGCAAGATGGAGTTTTTTATTTTTTAGAAATCTAGATCTCCTTCAATAATAAATATAAATATTCATTTTCTTCACGGATTAAAAAAATAAACAAAATTAACGAGAAATCAGCGAAAACCGTGTATCGAAAGCCTTTTAATAATTTTGGACTCGTTAAAAATGATTTTGACATCAACTCCTGAGATACTCTGTATTATATCCGGGTAGTAAAATATATACAAAGATTTGGTGATTATTAATATTTATTTTAATAATTATTGAATTTAATAGAAACAGATCATATCGTACTAAGTAAACAAAATGAAACTTCACCACCAAGAAGCCAAGTAAATAATACTTTATACATGGTGGCCCATTAGTGCGAGAAAGTCCAATATCTATTTTATTTTTAATTTTAAAATGTTATAGGATTTACTTTTTTGTATATTTCTAAAAATATTGTGAAACATACAGTTTTCCTTTACACCGGGATAATTCTGCTCTTGGCAAAAATTGTGAAAAAATACTAAAAATTATTTACGGCATTATTAAAAAAAAAACTTTTTTACTGATAGTTAAATTAAAACATTCAGTAAATACATAAAGACGATTTTATATATCAACTTCAAAATCGTTAAAAAAATCGAATACCCAGTATATTATTTCATTATTTGTTGATAAAAATAATAGAGACAAAGAAAACATTGGACTTTCATACAAGGTACATCCTGTATTTATACAGTACATTTTTTGCTATTCCCATAGAAAATTCCTTATTTGTGTGAGTTTTCTTACGCGATAATCCATTGTACATTTTGCCTATGAAGCATAATAGTTTCATATAAAATCTAAAAAAAAAAACAATGAATATTCTTGGGCAGTGTTCAAATATTCAGAGTAATTATCTGAACTAAATTTTGAGCAGTGATCAAAGAGCAATTTTGTATAATGAACAAAATTCTGAAGCATTGCCCAAAATATTCGAGAAACATCCTAAATTATCGATGAGAAAATTTTAACAAATATTAAATTTTCTATAGGGCAAATAAGTAGTTTTGAGAGAAAATAAAAAACTTGGTGGTGAAGGACCAATAATTTGTTTTGGCATAATTTATATTTTTAGAAAATTAGATAAATTGAAAATATATTCACTTATTGAAAACGAGCTGCTATTTAGCAGATTTAAAAAAATACTTAAATTCTAGTTATACAACACCTATATTAGCATTCCACATTTTCAACTAGATATAAATAACTAAAAATGTTGATAAAAATAAAAGAAACACAAAAATGTGATTTTATTAATAAATATAAAGAATAAATAAAATATAATGAAAATGAGTATAAGTAAATTTTTAGCAAAAATTCTAAACCTGCATATTGAAATAAGGCGGAAGGCACGAACATATTATTTGAAAATTAATAAAATTCATATCTATAGATAGTCTGTATAAATATACATGATTTCCAAGTAAAATTTGTGGCCAGGATTATTTGGGAAAAACTATATTAAAAACTTAGTCATAGAAAAACAAGTAAAACTTTTGAGTAATTCAAAATGAGTGAGTTTAAAAATTTGTCTAGTAAAAGGGTAGAAAAACTCGAGCCGTCAAAATAATTGTTGAGTAAAATATCTTGAACAAGAAGAAAATACCTTAGCAAGGAAATAAAAATATACATGATTTCCAAGTAAAATTTGTGGCCAGGATTATTTGGGAAAAACTATATTAAAAACTTAGTCATAGAAAAACAAGTAAAACTTTTGAGTAATTCAAAATGAGTGAGTTTAAAAAGTTGTCTAGTAAAAGGGTAGAAAAACTCGAGCCGTCAAAATAATTGTTGAGTAAAATATCTTGAACAAGAAGAAAATACCTTAGCAAGGAAATAAATTTTATTTGGCTACCCTGTACAGCTATTCAATTGTTAAATTTTTATTAGTTATGTCAATGTCCATGCAATCAACATAGATATCATGCGTATCTGCTTTTTTGTATGCAGCATATAGGTGTTAGTATATTTATTGTATCATTATTATTATTATTAGTATCAATTAGATCAATGATATTATGACATGTCATTCTAATAATTAAATAAAAACATTTATTTGTTTAGGACATGAATTTGATTGTTAGTAATTAAATATGAACGATTTGCAGCGCTATGTAATATATTCAGGTACTATTGCAATTATTATTAAGCAGAGATATGATTGATTATCAAGCCTTTCAAAAATTCTTTCTTTATGAATATGTACAAAATAGTGTCGGCTTTTTTTTATAAAACATGTGCTGCAAACTTAACACAAAATGTGAATTTATAAAATTAAAAAATTGGCATGCTAATATTTTGATGTTCAAAAACATGCAAATAAACACAATAAAAATAAAAACAATGTTTTGACATATGTCTGATTTATTTTATATTTCACAATGACACACCACGTAGTTAAAATCGAGACGCCCAGTATATTAAAAGTAAAAATGATAAAATTCTTAAATAAAATGCCCCAAATTAGCAGTTTTTTCTTTGTTAATATTGACCAATAGCAACATTCTTCTAAATAAGAAAGGAAAATCTTACCTCATTACGATGTTCAACCACAAACAAATTTAGTATTGTATGGCCATTTTTCCATTTATTTATAAAATATATTTGTATATTTATAAGAGGGAAAAATAAGCCAATAATTTTCCATTCTGCTATGGTTATATTTTGGGAATAGTCGAAGCATCTGGGGGAGAACTTTGTAGATGGTTGTTTTTTCCTTTAAGGTATTTATGATTAGAGAAGAAAATGATTTGAATAAAAGTTGTCAGTCTCTAAAATGTTTGTCATATACATGATTTCTCTAAAATGGACCGCAATGGAGAGGAAATATGAAAAAAATATTTCGAATAACTTATTTGTGGAAATTTTTATTTTTAATTCATATTCTGAACATTTTTTTGATTAAGTGGGCCATATTTTTGATAATTTTACAGGAAAGGTCAGAAGAATAAAAAAAACAACTTTTAATTATAATATGAGTTTAGAAAAATTAGTTAATGAAGATCGTACAAGGAGGAAATGGCCTAATAATTTAAAACAATATGAAACTAATTTTAATGAGTTATGTGTCGAAAAATCTATTATTATAAAAAAAAATTATTAATAAATTCATGTTGCTAGTTAAATATTTATTGAACTATTATTAAGACTAATTGGCTAACACTTTTTAAATTTTTTAACTCAAAATTCATAATTCGTATTCTAATTCAATATTTTCAATTTGGCTCATACAACTTGAATAACATTGCCAATGTTTTTTGAACATACTGGGTTGCTCTCTATTTGGTTTTGGTGTCTGCTTTTGTTCGACAGTTGGGATTGTACCTATAAAATATTAAAGCCTTCTTGTAAACCCTGTTTTAAAATAATTACATCGTAGAAAAAAATATATAATTCAATACCTGTTGCGGTATTAGCCAAATGAGTAGTTGTTTTCCGAAGTATTTTATGTGATATAGGAATTTGCGTTTTATCTATTTTATTTTAATTTCATTGTATTGTCCCATTTCAGATAATAAAGCTGTTATTATAGTCAGTCCTATAAAGGATGCTAATAGACTCATCGTTTGCTGATATTTATAGGATAAAAGCATAAATTATATAAGCATAAAAGCTGTAAATTAATTTTAATATATTTCTAATACTGGAATCCCTATGAAACGGTTCAAAAAATATTAAAATTGTAAAAAAAAAACAAGAATTCCGATTCTTGCTTCAAAAAGTAATTTTTTTACAGCAGAATTCAAGCAGTTAATTTTTAATTTTTTAATTAAATATTTAGATTTAAAAATCAGACATATGTATAAAAATAATAACAAAAAACAATTTATAAAAATTTTATATACAAGCAAATCAACTAATAAAAACCGACCTCTGTACATATATACAAAAACAACCTTACCTCCTGTAACAGTAAGTGTAGCAAACTCATATTCAGCCACATTAAATCCAGCATTATTATGAGCCGTCACCCTCAAATGGTACCACTGAGCTGGGTCTAAATCGAGAAGTACAAAATTACCGCCTGGCTTCACATGATTAGATACCTGGATCCATTCTGTGCTTGTCCTAAGGATCAAAAAAGTGATGAAATAACAAAATCTATTGATTGGAAAATTAAGAAATATATTAAATTGTGATATAAGTACTTTTTCTTCTGTTCTATGACGAAATACAACATTGGACAACCTCCATCCGACCATGCGTTTAAATGCAATGTAATACTGTTGGAAGATACTTCTATGAACTTATCAGCACTGGGAATGATAGGTTTCTCTCCTTTAGTTTTGGGATTCAAATTGTCCGATTGGTCTCCTGTTCCAATGCTGCAATTAAAGTATCATACATTAGTAATTTGAGATGCTTACTATACCACTTTGGACTCACCTATTATACGCGGTAACGTACAATTGGTACCTTGTACCACACAACAACTTCTCAATGGTATGTTTATCCACATGCGGTCCAACTTGTATCGTCTCCCAATCTCCAAATTCAGGTTTATAGTGAATGGTGTAACCGTGAATTGGTTCTCCATCAGTTTCGTGAGGTTTGAGTTTGATTGTCAAAGAGTTTGTAGTGGTTGCAGTCAATTGAACTATCGGAGCGTTTGGTGGTGCGTTGACTATAAGGTGATGAGTAACGAAATCTTGACCATAATCATTTTCGACCTAAATACATCATACAAAATAATAAAAATTTATTGCAGAGTTTTACCAAAAATATATCAAATACCTTGCATGAATACTCTCCAGCATCAGTACGAGTGATGTCTCTAATAAATAATGATCCATCAGGATGTTGACGTACTCTATCATTAGTATTAGCCGAAAATTTCACTCCTTTAATGGTCCACGTGATTACTGGTGTTGGTACACCCACTGCCAAACATGGTAATGTTACATCTTCTTTATAGGTGGTGGTAAATGTGTCGTCAAATGATGCTATCTTGGCGGGAACTAAAAACAAAGTGTGGATGCAAAAACGATTTTAATTTCTTAAATGTTGCACGGAGAAATAATAGTAACAAATAAATTGAATTCAACTATCTAAAAAATACCTACAGTAGATTAACTGGTTTGATAATGATTTTTAACAAAGGAATTTAAAGTTAATGTGGAAGACAACTATCAAAATTATCATTAAAAGCATAAAGAATAAAAAATTACAGTTGCCGTAGCAAAGCTATTCTCTTGTAACTGATCCGCACATGGGACGACTTTTGTGTAATACGAATGTAACGATTAAAGTTCTCAACAACGGAGATGAAATGTTTTTAAGAGATGCGAGTGTCTGTTTATATTAACACCATTAAACACATATACCGAAATCATAAATATTAATTTTTCGTAATGATGGAATTGATAGCTAACCACATTCTAACACAAATATTACACTTTTTTACTTACCACTTGTGCTAGGCGACACTGTAACTTTCTTTGAAGCCTGACCTTCTCCAATGGTTGTTGCGGCTGTCACCCAAAATTCGTATTTAAGATTGCTATCTAAATTTTTAGCTTGGTAACTTAAGTTTTGGTTTCGCAAGTTGGGAACGATCTTCTGCGATTTGGGTTTGTCATCATTATTACCAGTCTCTTTGTAATATACCATGTAATATTCGATAATGCCATTTGGTTCGATTGGTGGTTTCCAACTCACTAAAATTGAATCGGCTGACATAACTAAAGCTTTGACAGCAGTTGGTGCTTCTGGTGCTGAAAATATTTAAAATAATTATTAATTGGATGTTCAATATTTAGATCAAAACTTACCATCTTGTTCGGTTTGACAATGAATTGGCGTCGTTCTTACTCCATCTCCTCCTGAGGTGTAGGCCAACACTTCCATGCTGTAATTTGTGTATTTCTTTAAACCATGCAGTATAGTTTCACTTGAAGCAGTTATTTTTGTGTCTTTGGTTTTTTCGTCTACAAAAATAAATATAAGGTTAGGATTTCATTAAGAAGATATTAAACATCTAGTTGTAACTTACCAAACCAAGAATCTGAAGGTCCGTATATAACTTTGTAGCCCTTGATAACACCGTTGGCGGATGTCAAAGGTGGCGATACCCAAGAAACCCTGATAGTTTGAGCAGTGAGTGTAGTACAAGTTGCTTTTTCTGGTGGTTGTTCTGGAACTCCTTCTGCAGTGTTGGCTTTGATTTCTTCAGATGTTGGACCAGCTCCAACTTTATTAAATGCTTGTAATATCACAGAATATTGAGTGTAGGTTTTCAGGTTAGTAATCTGGAATTTTTTTAAAGTAATAATAATTTTACAGCTTATTTAATTTAATACCTTTAAGTTGTGTTCCTTAGCCTCATCTTCTCTTTGAATTTCAACAGTCTCGAATAAGTAAGGCTTATCGGTATTTGCTAGTTTATAACCAATGTAATAACCCTGTATGTCTCCGTTCCAATGGTCCCTCAATGGGGGTTTCCAGTAAACAATTATAGAATGTTGATCTTCGGCTTCAACTTTAATATTAGTAGGTGGCCCGCTTGGAACTTCTTCAGCGGTAATTATGGTAACAGTATCTGAAGGATCGCTGGATCCAATATCGTTTTCTGCTATAATTCTAATGTGGTATGTAGTAGCTGGGCGTAACGTAAAGATTCCCGCTTCTGTTTGGTCGCCAGGAATAAGCACCCGTTCGGAATTTTTGTCCCAACTTCCCTTGCTTGGTTTGTATTCGATTAGGAATCTAAAAATACACAATTTAAATGGATTTATACCCAGGAGACATCTCTTAAGGTCAGAAGAGTTTGGAGTTACTCAAACACTTACTTCTTAATAGGAGAATTTCCATCATAAGGCGACACCCAAGATAGTTGAACAGTTTTACCAGATTTATCCAAAACCTTCAGCCCGTATGGTACTTCAGGAACCTCTTGTATAATCATATTAATATTAGTATCATCACTACCGAATGCATTTGTAGCTACACATGTAAATATGGCTGAATCCCCTCTTTCTGTGCGTTTGATGCTCAAATCTGATAAAACACCGTTTGGCAATATTTGTTCTCTGATGGTGTATCTGTTATCGCCTTTGGGTTCAAGTCTTTTGTTGTTGATGTTCCATATAATGCCTATTGGTTTTTCGCCTTTTGCTTCGCATTGGAGTACCGCGGGGTCACCTCTTCTCGAAGTTTGGTTGCGATATTTAACGTCAAATTGCGGTGGAGCTAAAAATTATTATACACATATTTTTGACACAAAAAATTATTAGTGAAATCATACCTTGTACGCTGATTAGGATAACAGCTGACAATCCTGAGCCAATTCCATTGACAGCTTCGCAAAGGTAATAGCCTTCATTAGTTTTTTGAATGTTATTTATAGTTAAAGTTCCATCTTCGACTTTTATATCAGGGTTATTAGGTTTAAAGTCTTTATAATCTCCAGGGGATACACCTGAAAAGAAAAACAATATTACATTCACCAGTATTATTTATCTTAAATGAATTAAGAGGTATCTTGAGACGAAGATGTACGTACCAGTAGCCCTTTTCCATGTAACTATGGGCTTGGGAAATCCATCAGCTTTACATTCAACAACAGCATCAGAACCTTGAGCAAATGCTTTATCAGTCGGTTCCAAAATCCATCTTGGTGGAACTAAAAATAATGAATGATGAGAAAAAAAAATTAAAACCGATATTGATGTACAACCAACTGCTTTTCTTTAAGAGATTATTTAGAATAAAAAATAAGTTTGATCGATTTTGATTTAAGTTTGAATTGAAAAGCAGTTGATATAAACTCTACTGTATTATAAGAATTTGAATGAGTGATAAAAAATAATTAATGTGCTAGGTTACAACAATGAAAACGGTGCTTGTTAATATACATTTTAAATATTATATGAAATATGAATTTTTACTGTTTGCCTGGTAAGAACAATAAGAACATAACTGTAAAATAAACATTTTGAGACAATCTTTAATTTAAAATTTTGCTAATACTTTTGAACAATATAACTGACAAAAAGGTAATCATTTTTGTTTATTTGTGCTTTTAGTTATTTAAAGTAACTAGTATTAAGTGTTGTTTGGATAAATAAAGGAATATAGGTATTTATTTTTGAGTTACATCATTATTACATTAAATTTTATACTAGTTCACACACGTACAACCATGGCGTAATTACAAATTCGCCACTATTGCCATACATTTTCGACGCTATATTCCAAAGAAGACAAGTGGAAACACTGACTTACGTCGCTAATGCATCAAGTACTAGTCCATTTTATCTCTTCCGTTATGACATGCGCTGCGTCAAGTGAAATATCTTTAATATGAAAGAAGGCTTAACCAAAAATTCTTGATTTTTGAGTTTCGCCTCTATTGTTCTCACCAGGCAATAACATGTTTAAATAATGTAAAAACAAATATTTGCGTAATCACTCAGTCAGTTTCTTGCATGCATTAAAACAAAGCTAATTTTATTGTTAATATTTAAAAACATGGAAGTAATGTTTAAAGTATAACATAATGATTTTTTTTAAATTTTAGATTCAATTTAAATTTTTTATGATGTCTATACACGATGCTACTGTCTCAATTTTTCCACAGCTTTTACTTTTTCTAAGATAACGAATTTTTTTATAATGTCATCTTTTTATCAAATCATTTTTTTATCAAGTCATTTTTTTACTCATTCCGTGAGACGATTGTATTACTCCCTTATCAACTTGTTTAGACTAGAGAAAAAGGTCGATTTTTAAACCCATCAGAGTATCCGACGATATCAAAGTTTTCATAGTCGTATGAACCTTCTTCAGATGACAGCGATAGCCTCCATTTTTTAAATAGCAAGGGAGTGAAGTAATACCCCATTTGAAAGGTTATGAAAAGCTGATTTTAAAAATGTACCATATCAGCAGTTCATTACTAAGGATTTTCGTAATATATGTAAGTGTAACAAAATTCAATAAACGTATTTTTGTTTTGTTTTGAATACATTTTTGAAATCAGCTTTTTAAAACCTTTCAAATGAAGCGTCACTTAACTTCTTCGCTACTTGAAATAAAAAAAATTGAGCATGTGACTGTCACCTGAAAGGGGTTCATAGGATTACCGCCTTTTCTACTAGTATTAGTAAATAAATATACACAATATTTGTAAATTAAACAAACTTCCTGTTACCAAAAAGCAACGCTGATATATATTTTCTAATATTTTTAAATAAATTTCAACATATTTTCTTAAACAGAAATCGTGTGCCAAAAGCATATTTTTCAACGTTGCTTTTCAACATAAACAAATTAAACGAAAAAAAAAAAAAATTAGTGACAAATCATATGAAAGCATGCAACAGTTAAACAAAACGAGAGATGAAAAAAAGTGCTGGGGATGGGTTAGAAGGAGGTTCCTAAATCCCAGCTAGATTTGGCGAGGATGTGAGGATGAGACGGGTG
This sequence comes from Psylliodes chrysocephalus, assembly GCA_927349885.1. Taxonomy (NCBI): domain Eukaryota; kingdom Metazoa; phylum Arthropoda; class Insecta; order Coleoptera; family Chrysomelidae; genus Psylliodes; species Psylliodes chrysocephalus. The sequence goes on from OV651830.1 coordinate 13,176,445, forward strand.
TAAATTTAGCTGAGATCGATCCACCAATTTTGTTATAAACTCAGTGCGAACAGAAACCATTCGTGAAAATTAGAAATTAGAAACAGAGATTCGTTTTGACATTCCCCAGAACAAAATTAACGAGTACCATAAACGTTCAAAGAAGCTGTATAGAACATAGATCCAGCTTTATTGGTGGCAGTACAAGTGTAGTTGCCAGCTTGAGCTTCGGTGACAGAATCGATCAATAGCAAGTTGGCCTTTTGGCCGATCTTTGTGGTGCTAATCCTATTGAGGGGGTCTATGTAAGTTCCCCCGAAGCTCCAAGAAATGTTCAGCGGGGCATCCCCTTCGGATACCAGGCACGTGGCTTGTGTGGTTTGGCCGGAATGTATAGCAGTGTCACCGAAACTGAATGGGACGATAAGCGGCAATACTGGAACAATTAAATTGCAAGAGTACTGATAACTGATACTAATCCAGGACCTAACTGTAGGTCATGCAGGAAACTTTGACTAGGGAGTATATATTATTTTTATTTCGGGAAAGCTTAGTAATTTTAAATTGGCTGGACATCCACCAACCGATACATGACGTCTTGAAAGATGGATTCTGCTTTATCAGAAAATTTCTTCTAACTCTCTTGCATGAAAGGCAAAAATGGACTTCCTGAACAATATTGCCCATGGACGTAATTCAAGTCTACGATTAAAGGCCATACTTTTTAACAAAATGCTATAATTACAGATATTTTCTAATAATAATCCTTTACTAATATCAAAGATTAATAATTCTTATTAGTTACGCGGTAAGTCAAAAATTACTCCTACTATGTATTCCTAAAAAAAAAAATTAATACCGTACTCAAAATTTCCTGGAGAACCGCGTCCGAAAACAGATCATAATAGAATATCTTTTAAATTTAAAGGAAGCGTTGTGTGGGGTTTAACTAGAGATTTTAAAGCATCAACAAATCGCTAACCATTAACTAGGAGTTCTGTGGTAAAAACGTTCTCCCCTGCTGCATTTTTAGCGTGACAGCTATAATTTCCTGCATTAGAATAGGATACTGACTCAATGGTTACCATAGAACTGCGTTTTCCTCCTTTGGATACCGTTATTTCCTGGTGGTTATCTATCGCTTCTCCATTCAGACTCCAATCTATGGTAATCGGTATATCCCCGACAGCCACTAAACAATTTATTTGCGCGTATTCCCCAGAATGCAAGGGATTGTCTTCGAAATAAAACGGAGTGATGCGAGGCGCAACTGGAGAAGAAACAAACAATAATATTGACGATGTGAATGATGAACAGAACAGAAAATAGAATTTGTTGTTGCATAGCTAACAGACACAAAAAATTAAAATCTAACACAGACACATTCATCTAAAAACTAGTACACCGTTAAGTAGATACCATTAACGTGCAATGAAGCAGAATGTTTTGCTACCCCGGCTTGGTTTTTGGCTGCGCAAGTGTAGAGTCCAGTGTGGAACTCTTGCGCTGAATCGATAGTCAATTGGGTGATACGTTTGTTGGTGCGGGAGATTGATACTCCTTGCAAATTATCGATGGGTTTACCGTTGAACGTCCATTTTATTCCGATTGGTACGTCGCCTTTGTTAACCGTACAAAATACATTTACCATGTCACCCGAATTCACGGGATCACTGCCAAAATCGAATGGAGTGATCTGCGGAGATACTGTAAGGGAAAAGCAGTTTCAATACTAAGATTTCTAACCAAATAAGTTCAATAATCAATTATTTTTATAATTTAAAAATTACGAATAAAGTCTTTCAATTTTGTCTAGTCAACTCTAGTTAGATAAATAAAGTCCTCAGCCAGGCGATATTATAAAAAAGAAGTAATCTAAGACAGAATTACCCGAAAAGTAATCTAGTAGAAGCCACAATGTAGAATAAGAACGTTATCAAAAATAACATGAGGTTCCAAAAATTATTTGTTATAGGAATCTAGGACATGAAGACATAGATGAGATTGGAAAATAGGCAAGGTTAAAATGTAATTCTGTGGAAATGGCTAAAATACCAACCCAAAACATTTAAATTTCATAACCAACTTCAATTATGATTTTTCTCGTTATAATAACAATAATAAATAAAAATTCTATTAATCTATTAACTAATAATAACAAATAACCATTGACTTGAAGTTCCGAAGTAGATATCGCTTCTCCAGCTTCATTCCTGGCTCTACAAGAATAATTCCCAGCATGGGTATACGATACAGAATCTATCGATAAAAATGACGTTCTTTTACCAACAACAGACACTGAAATGTCCGGAAAACCTTCCAAAGGCATATCGTTCAACAGCCATTCAATTTTAATTGGCATATCGCCTTCGAAAGCAGTACAGGAAACTTGAACGAACTGACCAGAATGTACTGGCGCATGACCAAAATCGAATGGTGTAATCTGAGGAGGAACTGCAATTAAAATATTCAGATTAAGCGTTTATTTAAGCAGTAAAGCGGAAAAGCTAAATGTGAATTAACCGTTAACTAGAAGCTTCGAAGTATACTGCGCCGATCCAGCTCCATTAACAGCTGAACAAGTATAATTTCCAGCATGCTGATACGACACTGAATCTATTGCTAGAATAGAAATTCGTTTCCCGACAGAAGTCGTAGATATATCTGGAAAATCCTTCAAATCTTTCAAGTTCAGCTTCCATTTAATAGATACTGGCAAGTCTCCTTCGGTGACGGTGCAAGAAACTTGAACTAACTGGCCTGTATGAACAGCCGCGTCTCCAAAATCGAAAGGGACAATTTGTGGGGGAACTGAAAGAATACATCCAGACTAAACTACAATATAACACTGATTAACCATTAACTAGTAATCCTGTTGTAAAAACAGCTGCGCCTGCTTGATTTGTAGCTGTACACGTGTAATTTCCCGCGTGTTTGTACGTAACCGATTCTATTTCCAATGAAGACGTCCTTTTTCCTACAGGAGTAACCGTGGTATCGGCAACATTGCTTACTATTTCGCCGTTCAATTGCCAAAATATATTTATTGGAAAATCTCCTTCGGTAACTGAACAAGATACTTGAACATACTGGCCAGAATGCACGGGGTTGTCTTCGAAGTAAAATGGAGTTATCCGAGGCATAACTAAAGAAAAATTAATATTTCAGATTTGTAAGGTTGATGCTGTTTAGGAAAAGACTATGGGATAAATAAAAGATAAAAGGGATAAATAAAAGATATACCCTTGACAATTAATTCTGCCGCGTAGCTTGATAATCCAGCTTTGTTTGCTGCTAGACATGTGTAATTTCCTGTATGCTTCTCTGTAACTGAATCTATGCTTAAAACTGATACTTTTTTCCCAAAACTTCCAATATTATAACCGTCTTCCTTTTGGATTGGTCTTCCATTTATCAACCAGGAAAATTTGACAGGTAGATCCCCTGCATTTATGCTACATTGTACTGTTGTGGACTCTCCCAAGAAAAGCGGTTCCTCTCCAAAAGAAAATGGCTGAACGCGAGGTAAAACTGGGAGAAACATTATTTTTGAGGTTATTGTCATAGATCAGAAGTTTTTGACTATACAATTATGTCAGTAAGTTTTCAAGAAATGTTAAAGGAACCTATAGAGAAGGATTTGAAAAGATGATGTAAGTTATTATCAAATTTAACATACATTTGTGGTCAAAAAATTTGGTAAGGTTTGCGTTAGTAAAATAGTGCTTTTTATCAAATCATAAAATAATACCCTTGACTAATAATTCCGCGCTTTGAGTAGAAATACCAGCTTTATTAGCTACTACGCATGTATAGTTCCCAGCGTGATGCCAATCAACAGATGCAATACTCAACAACGATGTTTTCGTTCCAAACATGTTTACAGCAATTCCCTTATTCTGCGGTGATATTGGAGCACCATTACGCATCCAAGAAAAAATCATTGGCATATCGCCTTTAGTTGCATAGCACGAAACTTGAGCCATATCCCCGAAGTTAGCTTCCTCTTCGAAAGTGAATGGTATAACGTGGGGTAGCACTAAGGGCCAAAAAAGGATGTTAAGGAACTGTTTTTAGGAAATTTAGTGAAAACAAGCAAGACAAATCAATAACTATATACCCTTAACGAACAATTCTGATGTATGTGTTGAAATTCCAGCTCTGTTAGAGACCACGCACGTATAGTTACCAGCGTGGTGCCAGTCGACAGAATCGATACTCAACACTGAAGTTTTTGTTCCCAGCATCATTATATTAACGCCTTTAACCTGTTGCGATATGGGTAACCCATTACGCAACCATGAAAAGGACAATGGAGTATCTCCTTTCGTCGCATAACAAGACACTTGCGCCATATCGCCCGAATTGGCTTCATCTTCGAATGTAAACGGTATTACGTGTGGTAGCACTGAAGATAAAATTCTATTTATTAATTAAAATGTATTCACAAATTTACTAAAAATTTCACCCCTAAAAATTTAAATATTAGATATTAGAATATTAGAATGTGAAAAGACAAGGTTCAGGCAAAATGAGGAAAACATCCCAAAATAAAAAAAACCATAAGATTGCAAGTTGAGGCAAGTAGTAAGAGAGGGAGAAGGTGGAGGAGAAAAATAACGCATCCAAAATAGACGCCAAAAAAAGAAAGGAAAGTCTAGTAAATTAAAATAAAAACCTGACTTTTACCCTTGACTAATAATTCTGTAGAGTAACTAGAAATTCCAGCTCTATTAGAAACAACGCACGTATAATTTCCAATATGACGGGATTCAACTGATTCGATGCTTAATAGCGATGTTCTGGTTCCAACTTTAGTAATGCCGAATCCGTTATTTTCTGATACAGCTTTACCATTTAACATCCAATTAAAGATCATTGGAATGTCTCCTCTGTTCACATAACAAGACACTTGAGCCATATCACCAGAGTTCGCTTCTCCTTCAAATGTGAAGGGGATTATGTTGGGCAAAACTGGAGGAAAATATCGTTAATAAGTAAGTGAATATCAATTAGGTGTCAAAAGGTCTTTAAAAAGGATAGGTGGAGTAAGCACATAAACAAATGAATACCTAAATACCCTTTACTAATAATTCAGCTGCATATGTAGAAATTCCAGCTTTATTGGAGACAAGGCACGTATAGTTTCCTGCGTGAATACCTTCAACGTTATCGATACTCAACACTGAAGTTTTGGTTCCAAAAGGATTAACATTGACTGGCATTACGTCAGATATAGGTTTTCCGTTGAACATCCAAGCAAAAGACAAAGGCATATCACCTTTGTTGACGTAACAAGACACTTGAACGCTGTCACCAGCGTTCGCTTCGTCTTCGAAGGAAAATGGTGTGATGTGGGGTAAAACTATGGAAATAAAAAGCATTTACTACAAGAAAGTGGTACTGCTACAACTACAAATAACGATTATCTGTACCGTTAATAAATAATTCAGCGCTATGTTCGACTACGCCTCCTTTGTTCGATACTTGACAGGTGTAGAGTCCCGCGTGTTCAGGTTGAAGAGTGTTTATTGTTAAGAGACTAGTTCTGGATCCAATAGCAATTGTGTTAATGCCCAAATTGGGTTTCACTTCTTTACCGTTAAGCAGCCAAGTTACGTTTAGGGGTATGTCGCCTTTAGCCGCATAGCAGTTCAATTGAACGTTATCGCCAGTATTGGCCTCACCCTCGAATTCGAAAGGTGTAATGTAGGGAAGAACTGGGGAAAAATTTGAATAAATTGCTATAAAGGTGGAATGGTCACAGTTTTAATGAATTGAAAGAACAAATAGAAGCTAGTTTATTCAGCAGCCATTTATACCATTAATGAACAACTCAGCAGTATGAGTAGCATCTCCGCCCTTATTAGAAGCTTTGCAGGTATAATTCCCGGCATGGTCAGGTTGGGCTGCATTAATGGTCAACAAATTAGTTTTACTCCCGATAAAAATGGTATTTACTCCCAAGTGACTTTTTATTTCTTCTCCGTTAAGAAGCCACGTTATATTTAAAGGTAAATCGCCTTTGCTGACGTAACAAGTGAGTTGGACGCTGTCTCCTGTGTTGGCTTCTTCTTCAAAATCGAAAGGTGTAATATGGGGTAAAACTGGAGAAAAATAAAAATAATAATCGGCGTTGCCAATTGGCGAGAAATATCTCTAAAATTAAGGAATAAATTGGAGACCTTGAGATAATTTGCAAGTAAGTCACTGGATTATAGCAGCACTGGATGGAAGAACTTAAGGGAGGCCTACAGTATTAATAAACTTTTTAAAATTTGTCTTATCTGCAGCTGATTATTCACCAGAATTATTGTTAATTAAAATAAAGAAATTGTTGAAGACGACTTGGGTTAGATAAAGTAAGGTACAAAACGATTTAAAAGCTAAAAACAAAAGAAAGAGGCCCATGCTTTTTCTTCTATATTCATATTTTGAAAAATAATAATAATCAAACAAAAAATATTAAACTACTGTTATAATTTTAATACCGTTAATGTTTAATTGGGCAGTTTCAATACTAATCCCTGCACTGTTTTGGGCTACGCAAGTATAATTCCCTGCATGTTCACCACGAACATCGTCTATAGTTAAAGAGCTGACTTTTTTACTGACGTGTGAAATAATGATTCCTTCGCCGTATGAAACAAGTTTGCTGTTATGAAACCAAGTTATATTAATGGGTAAGTCTCCTTTGAAAACTGTACATTGCACAGACGCAACATCGCCAGAGTTAACAGAATCCTCTCCAAAATTAAACGGTAAAATTTGGGGAATGGCTGGAAAACAAAAAACTGTTGCATGCTCTTTTTTTTTTTCAAGTAAATATAACATTGATGATATACCATTAACGCTAAGTGTAGCTGAGTATTGTGCTAATCCTGCTCTATTTTTAGCTTCGCAAGTGTAGGTTCCAGCATGTTCTTCTCTGATAGATTCTAGGGTGATAGAACTACCTTTGCTTCCAACCTTCGTTACCGAAATTCCAAAGTTGTGTTTTAGTGTTTTATTATTATGAAACCACGACAATTTTAATGGTAAGTCACCCTTATGTACCGAACATTGTATGGAAGCGTAATCACCAGTATTTATAGTTTCTTCGCCAAAATCGAATGGAGTTATTAAAGGAGGAACTGAAATAAATTGATGTGGATATACAAACTTGGACTACCTAAAAATATTGTGCACCTATCCTAAACACTTCGGTTCAATCAATATAAAGTTGCGGTACAAGATAAATTCAACAAATAACTGGAATAAGAGTTGTCCAGGCCCCTGTGACTTGTAACTTTCACCAGTTTTAAGTCAAAACCAAGATATCTAGTCGAATTCAAATTTGGAATGTGGAAGATGTAGGTAGGGTGAGGTGTCATTTGAAAATAAAAACAGAACAACTTAAAAATAGTAGGTACCATTAACATTTAATTCAACGGAGAACGTGGAGAATCCTGCCCCGTTTTGAACAAAACACGAATACAATCCAACGTGTTCTTCACCAACTGATTCAATTGTAAGACTGCTGACCTTTTTGCCGTTTTGCAGAATTAAAATACCACTATTATAACCGATAGTTTTATTATTATGCAACCAAGTAATGTTCAGTGGAAAATCTCCCTTAAATACTGTGCAAGTCAACGAAGCAACGTCACCAGAATTCACAGATTCCTCTCCAAAATTGAACGGCAAAATTTGCGGTGGAACTAAAAATACAAGTCATTTATATTCTACGTACTTAAAACTAAATTTTTTTATGGTTCTTTAACCGGAGAGTTGCGATATGAGCCATGGTACTAGAGTTTAACCATCTATGACTTGGAGTGACTGTGTATGGCAGTAGAATTCTAAAATGAAGGTTGTAGTGTCGCCCTAGGAGGTCTTGAAGAGTGTAAGCAGGTGCCATGTACCTCAGGGAAGTGATCTTTGACCAGATTTCCTTCCTGCTATATGAAACAAAATACTTCCTAACCAATCCGAATAAGAAATTAAAGCGGAAAAGAAGGTAAAGGATTCAAAATATATAAAAATAAAATTAAAAAAATTAACCGAATAATACCATTAACGTTTAGTTCGACTGAATAGCTGGAAGTTCCTGCAGCATTCTGAACTAAGCAGGAATAAGTTCCCATGTGCGCCTCGCTTACTGATTCTATAGTGAGACTGCTAACTTTTTTCCCATTTTGAATTATCAAAATGCCGCTGTTGTAACCGATAGTTTTGTTATTATGTAGCCAAGTTATATTTAGGGGAAAATCTCCTTTGAATACTGTACATTGTAGGGAAGCCACGTCTCCAGAGTTTACTGAATCTTCTCCAAAGTTGAGTGGTAAAATTTGCGGTGGAACTACAAATACAAGTAGAAATGTCATGTTCTCTCTTTGTTAATTTAGGTATATTTCGTTTTCTAGATAGCAAACAAGATGATCATTTATAGAAGGGGTAGAATTCATTAGGTATATAGGAATGTGGACATATAAAATCAGTAATAAACTATATATTTAAACGTTTACCATTGACATTTAATATTGCATTATAATACGCTTCTCCAGCTTTATTAGCAGCTACACAAGTAAAAGTTCCAGCATGTGAAGCTTCAACAGAATCGATTGTGATCGTACTAACTTTTTTACCAGCCTTTGATATCGATAATCCATCGATATAGCCAATACTTTTATTGTTGTGAAGCCAAGATATGTTTATGGGTAAATCTCCTTTATGAACAGAACATGTGAGTGAAGCAAATTCGCCGTAATTAACAGCATCTTCTCCAAAATCGAGCGGCAATATATGTGGAGGTACTAGAAGTAATGGAAAATCAATTTTCTTACCAAAAATTGTGGTACCATTGTGATTTGAATACAGCTTCAGAGATACATTAATATAACAACTGTAGTTATTCTTTTTTAGAGTGGTACTGTAATAAGCCCTCCCAGCTCTATTTATTAGGACCAAAAGTTATTCTTGAGTGTTGAAAGAAGAAAATTAGCCACCAACACATAAATTACCAGCCCTTGTCGAAAGCTTTGCTGTAACGTGTGAAAATTGATCGAATCGTTTCAAATTTGGATAAAAAAAGCTAAAGGCTCATCTAGAGATCTTTTTTTAACAAAAATAGTAAAATATTAACACAAAAGGAAAAAGGGAACAGGATTAAAATATTTTACAGCGTAAAAGCAACTAACAATTATCTTTGAAATATATACAACACTATAATTTCTTAATACCATTAACGTTCAAATAAGCGGCATGTTTAGCAACACCAGCGTTATTCTCAGCTATACAAGCATACTCTCCAGAATGGTGAGCTAAGGCTGACTCTATGGTAAGCTGACTGACTTTCTTATTCGTATTAGCAGCTACAATTCCACTAACGCTGTTTATATTTTGTCCATTCAAAGTCCATTTTATTTTTATTGGAAAATCTCCTTTGGAAACTGCGCAAGTCGCCGTGACTAATTCGCCCGAATTAATAACTTCGTCTCCAAAGCTAAACGGGTGTATTTGTGGGGGGACTGCAAAAATAAACAAGCTAATACTTTATAACGTCATAAAAGTTACTTTAACTGATCCAAGACAGAAACTCTTTGACCAAGACAGATATAAATGGGAGGCCCTTGATCACTAAATTAAAAATTGATGATGGTCTATGTTCTGGTGTTACGCTCATTTGTAGATATTGGTTTATGGATCGAAATTAAAGATGCCCATCTACTTTTATTCCACCAAAGTTTTTCAAGAGGTACAAGAGGAAAGAATTAAGGATTGTCTACTAAAAAAACTTTATATTCAAGTAAATACCGTTAACATTCAAATACGCTGTCTGTTTATCTAAACCAGCATTGTTTTCCGCAACACACATGTACTCTCCAGAGTGATGAGCCTGCGCAGATTCTATGGTTAACTGGCTTACTTTTTTATTAGTATTCGCAGTTAAAATTCCTTCGAATGCATTCGTGCGTTTACCATTCAAAGTCCAAGTGATAGTCAGAGGAAAATCACCTTTGGATACTGCGCAGTTGATGGTTACTAGTTCACCCGAATTAATAACCTCTTCTCCAAAGCTGAACGGATGGATCATTGGTGGGACTGCAAGAATCAATACCTTGTGCATTTTGTTTTCAGTGATAAATCAATAGGTGATGTTAGGGTAAAGGTAGGTATGATGTATTGAAGGTTAAAAGCCTATTTTAGACACAAGACAAGTCTGCTGGATGAAGATGTTTGTCTGCTAGGAAACATTATAGAAGCTTCTGTAGACTATTGTAACACTATACAAACAACAGTTCACAAATTCAAAATCTATTTCTAATTTATCAATTTCTAGAATCAACTTTTAACCCACTGAATTAATGGTCGTTAAGGTTAGGGAAGCATAATGATTAAATATAGCATATATATTAAAAAAAACCACAACTCTACTGTAAATATGAGTGTACCGTTAACATTTAATTGGGAAGAATATTTAGATACCCCAGCTTTATTCTCTGCTATGCAAGTGTACAGTCCGGCATGCTTCTCCTTCACTGAATCAATTGTTATCGTGCTAACTTTTTTCCCAACTTTGGTCACTAAAACTCCGTCCATATATCCCAAACTGATGTTATTATGCAGCCAAGAAATGTTTATCGGCAAATCACCTTTGTGTACGGAGCACTGCAATGAAGCCAGTTCACCAGAGTTTACAGATTCTTCCCCAAAATCGAACGGCAGGATGTGAGGAGGTACTGAAAATGTAGTGTAGTGATTTTTTGAACAAGATTATCATATTTGGACATAGCATTATTCATACGTTTATTTTATTGCAATATGCAATGGTTGCAATGGTTTTATAAAAGTTATCCTATGTAAGAAGATGAATAATTTAAAGGAAATGGGATCAAATAGAAGAAAATGGAGAAGTTCAGAGAGTACTTCAAATAAGCTGGTCTAAATAGTTATATTTATAACGAGAGCTTCAAAGTTGAATCAAGCACCACACAATATTATTATTGTCCAACAATTTAGGATGCATTTCTTGGATTGCTTTTTACCTTTCCCAAAAGACGTAAAAATTTGGTGTTAGATGTGTTGCAGGAAATAAAGGAAAGGTTTTTGATAAATGTGCGATGATTCAAGGTCAAGGAAGATAAACAAACTAAAGAAAAATAAAGTATACGAATACATATATACCGTTAACATTTAATCGCGATGTAAACTGAGCAACTCCGGCTTTATTTTTAGCTATACACGAGTATTCCCCGGCATGTTCAGCTTGAACCGAATCAATAGTAATAGTGCTAACTTTTTTGCCAGCCTTGGTTATCAATACGCCTTCCATATAACCCAAACTAATGTTATTATGTAACCATGATATATTTATAGGCAAATCTCCTTTATGTATTGAACATGCAGTCGATGTAGCATCTCCTGTATTGATAGAATCATCATCACCAAAGTTAAATGGAGTTATTTGTGGTGCAACTGTAATATTTATAAAATTTAGTGTTAATATTTTCTATTTGGTCAAAATAGACTAACTTCAGCCTGGGTCACGTCTACTAAGCTAAAATAGGAACAATTTTAGACTACTAGCAACTCTGTTGACAAGTTAGAGGAGTATTTTTGCCAGGAAAAGAAGGAACCTTTAGTACACGTACTCTACTACTGCGAAGGTTTATCAAGATAGATAAGTCTGAACAGGACAGTGTTCTAACCACGATGAAATGATCTACTATGATGGAGATGGGATATGCTCACCCATAACCCACAGGCTTTTTCTTAGCTCAAACGAAGCTGTAGATACATAAATCTGTATTTGAAGGTGTCTTTGGAAAGAGTTGGCTAATAAAAATTGTAAAATTATAAAAATAATTAGGTTCACCTAGGAATGATTGAAGGTCAGGATAGATAAACGAACTAGTAATACTAAAATATAAATATACCGTTAACATTTAATCGTGATGTAAACTGAGCAACGCCTGCCTTATTTTTAGCTATACACGAGTATTCACCAGCATGTTCAGCTTGAACTGAATCAATAGCAACAGTGCTAATTTTTTTGCCAACCTTGGCTATCACAACGCCTTCCATATAACCTAAACTGATGTTGTTATGTAACCATGATATATTAATCGGTAAATCTCCTTTGTGTATCGAACAAGATGTAGATGTGGAATCACCTGTGTTAATAGAGTCGTCATCACCGAAGTTAAATGGGGTAATTTGTGGTGCAACTGTAATAATGAATAATAAAAAATTAAAAATGATATTCTTTTTACGAGTGAATTACAGAAGCAAAGCTAAGTACACTGGGACTATTTGTAGTTGAGTGCACCATCAATCAACTTACTGGTACATAAAAAAAACCTTCGTATGTTCTAAGGAAAAAATTCAATATTTAAGCAAATCTTTTTAGTACTTGAGTATTTTCACTTCATTATATGAACGTGAGGACATCTGGCCACTTTGGTAACATGTGTTTATCTAATTCTTCGGTTGGGGAAATGTCTGGAGACTCTGTAGACGAAGAAGAGAAGCTGAAGGAGTGAGTAGGACCATCTTGGGTTGGAAGAGATTGAAGAAGCCTTTGGAGACTCGAAGACCAAGAAAAGAAGCTGAAGGAGTGACATAAAAAAAGCAAATAATATAAATATGGATCGAAAGAGGATCAAAAATCGATCCTTGTGGAATGTTTGTACTGGCATCTCTGGTTAAATAAAAATGATCTTTCACGTAATTTTGTCGATTTTAAATAATATTTAATGGTTTCATGTACGATGTCATTGTTATCCTAACAAGTTGGAAACACATACAATACAACAAATATTGACTGGGGATTCGAGTGGGATAAAACCTTGGTTTCTGGGACAGAAGAGGTTCTCATAAATTAAAATAATAATATAATAATATGTACAGTAGTGTACAGTTATAGTTTTAAGGTATTCGGATTGTTTAAAATGCAAAAATAAACTATTAAATAAACCTTGAATATATCTATACCATTAACATTCAACCAAGCCGAATATCTTGCAATTCCAGCTTTATTTTCTGCAATGCAAGTGTATTCTCCAGCATGTATGGCTTGCACGGAATCTATGATGACGTTGATTAATTTTTTCCCATTTTTATTTACTACTACACCATCCATGTAACCTAAACTGTTGTTATTATGCAACCAAGAAATGTTTATTGGTAGATCTCCTTTGTGAATTGAACAAGATGCAGACGTTGAGTCTCCTGTGTTAATGGAGTCATCATCGTTAAAGTTAAATGGAGTTATTTGTGGTGCAACTGTAATAAAAATTAATTTGATACTAAGATTCTAAGTTAATTGGTTTGTATGATCATATAGAATATAGATGAAAGGATGTATTGGAAAAATACTATGAATATTTAAGTAAAAATAGAAATAAAAGTCTACACTATTGATCATTAACGTAATAGTTATCAGGAACTGTAGATAAGATACAAAATACAATAAATTTAAAGGGTAATAGACGTATATTAAATAAATATTAGGTTTAAATAACAAATCTGACGAAAACTTTCAATGCCTACTAGAACTTCTTCCTTAATATGAAAAACTCTTAATAAATAGTTAAATGTTTGGAATAATGTTGACCAATTTTAAACGGACACCAGAAATTTATGATCTAAAATTAAATGGAGGAGTTTTTACTTCAATTAAACTATTTGCATCTTCTTCTTCATGATAATACAAGTAGATTAAAACCGTAATAACTGTACTTATATTTATTTAAATAAAAAAAATATGTTATGTTATTTTTAAGTAATATTAAATGGTTATTATTCACATTTTTAAATTCACTCAACTTTTCTTGGGACCAAACCATGTTGCCTGGGATAAAATAAATGCTCATGAAATGAAATATTAAACAACAAATTTGACATACAGTTTCTCAACATTTTGCTTGTTTGGATATGGAATGGAAAATATGTGGTATTTGGATGTTTGATGTGCAAAAAGAATCATTTAACATTTTTTAATATATCTATACCATTAACATTCAACCAAGCCGAATATCTTGCAACTCCAGCTTTATTTTCTGCAATACAAGTGTATTCTCCAGCGTGAATGGCTTGCACGGAATCTATGATGACGTTGCTTAATTTTTTACCATTTTTATTTACTACTACACCATCCATATAGCCTAAACTAATGTTATTATGCAGCCAAGAAATGTTTATCGGTAGATCTCCTTTGTGAATTGAACACCCAGCAGATGTGGAGTCTCCTGTGTTTATAGATTCATCGCCAAAATCAAATGGAGCTATTTGGGGTGCAACTAGAGGAGAGGATATAAGTACATTAACAAATATAGCCAATATTATCTACAAGATTTTAAACTGTAATTTTTTTCGGCTTTTCAGGCATCCCTCTGCTCCCTCCTGAGGGGTTCCGGCAGACTCCCCACAATCGAGCTTGGGTCCAGCAACTCAATCAGACTTGGGGCCCAGTCTGCTGTCTCTCCCCTTGGGGTTCGCATCGCGGCACTGAAGCGCAGGCGGCTTATTATGCCACCATTTGTATGCCCTACTCCTCCCCAAATAAAGGTTAAGAGAAAACGTATTTTGCTGATCACATTGGTTTATAATAATTATCAGTTTTTGAGTAATTATATTATATAAGGGAATCTTGGAATTTAGGATGAAGGACATTGTGCATATACATAGAAAATGACAAATATAAATCTCTCGAAAATAAAAAAAAAATAACCATTAACATTTATCCTAGATGAAAATTTTGCAACACCAGCTTTATTTTCAGCAATGCAGGTGTACTCTCCAGCGTGAATAGCTTGTACTGAATCGATGATAACAGTACTGACTTTTTTACCACCCTTAGTTATAGAAACACCATCCATGTAGCCTAAACTGACATTATTATGTAGCCAAGAAATGTTTATGGGTAGATCTCCTTTATGAATCGAACATCCAGCTGATGTTGAATCACCAGTATTGATGGAGTCATCTCCAAAATCGAAAGGTGTTATTTGAGGTGCAACTGAGAAACAAAATAACATTCTGTAGGTGAGGATGAAATGGCGATTGGTATGTTAAACGAATGGAAAACAATCTTAAAATAAACAAGCAATATTTTAAATAAAAGATGGATATACCGTTAACATTTAATCTAGCAGAAAATGTAGCTATTCCAGCTTTATTTTCTGCAATACAGGTGTACTCTCCGGCGTGAATAGCTTGTACTGAATCGATGATAACATTACTGACTTTTTTACCACCCTTAGTTATAGAAACACCATCCATGTAGCCTAAACTGACATTATTATGTAGCCAAGAAACGTTTATGGGTAGATCTCCTTTATGAATCGAACATGTAGCAGAAGTTGAATCGCCAGTATTAATAGAGTCATCTCCAAAATCGAAAGGTGCTATTTGAGGTACCACTGAGGATCAAAATGACATTTTGTTGGTGAAGATGAAATGACAATTGGTTAAAAAAAAGGGAAAATAATGATGGGTAATCTTAAGTGATTATTAAAATAAGCAATCTTTTAAATACCGTTGACATTTAATCTAGCAGAAAATTTAGCTACTCCAGCTTTATTTTCAGCAATGCAAGTGTAAAATCCAGCATGCTTATCTTGCACTGAATCGATTGTTATGGTGCTGAGTTTCTTTCCGACTTTTGAAATCAGAATCCCCTCCATGTAACCTAAACTGATGTTATTATGCAACCAAGAAATGTTTATTGGCAAATCTCCTTTGTGAATTGAACAAGATGCAGACGTAGAGTCCCCTGTGTTTATAGATTCGTCACCAAAGTCAAATGGAGCTATTTGGGGTGCAACTAGAAGATATACAATAAATAAATATAGCCAATAATATCAACATGATTAAAAGAGGATGTCAACATAATATTCGGTTTTATAAATAGGGAATTTTGGAATTTGGGATGAAGGTCATTGTGCATAAACAAACAAAATAACAGATAATATAAATCTCTCGAAAAAAATACCATTAACATTTATCCTAGATGAAAATTTTGCAACACCAGCTTTATTTTCAGCAATGCAGGTGTACTCTCCGGCGTGAATAGCTTGTACTGAATCGATGATAACAGTACTGACTTTTTTACCACCCTTAGTTATAGAAACACCATCCATGTAGCCTAAACTGACATTATTATGTAGCCAAGAAATGTTTATGGGTAGATCTCCTTTATGAATCGAACATGTAGCAGAAGTTGAATCGCCAGTATTAATGGAATCGTCACCAAAATCGAAAGGTGCTATTTGGGGCACCACTAAAGATCAAAATAATATTCTGTAGGTTAGGATTAAATGACAGTTGGTGTGTTAAAAAAAATGAGAAACAATGTTAAGGTTCTGAGTAACAAAATGTAGGTATACCGTTGACATTTAATCTAGCAGAAAATTTAGCTATTCCTGCTTTATTTTCGGCAATACAGGTATACAATCCAGCATGCTTATCACGAACAGACTCTATTGTAATGGTGTTAAGTTTCTTCCCGACTTTGGAAATCAGAATACCGTCCATGTAACCCAAACTGATGTTATTATGTAGCCAATAAACGTTTATGGGTAGATCTCCTTTGTGAATCGAACATGCAGCTGAAGTTGAATCTCCAGTATTTATGGACTCTTCGCCAAAATCGAATGGAGCTATTTGAGGAGCAACTGGAATACCAAATATCTTTTATAATAACTTTGGTATGCAATTATTTTTCAAGAGATCATATATTCCAAAAGCAAAGTGTTAATAAAAACATTTTAATCACGATTGATGTCTAAAGGCAATCTTGATATTGAGTGTATTCTAAAATGAATCCTTCTAACTTCATATTGACAGACAAGTTCAACCAATCGATGACAACTAGGGGAACCTGGCTCAAAAAATTACTAGTTAAAGACAGTAATAACTGGTTTATTGTAGGAGCAACTAACTAGAATGTATATTAACAAGGATAGGTTAATGAAGTGAACAGCATTTGGATACAAAGCATCTATCAATTTTAAATACCGTTGACGTTCAAATAAGCAGAAAAACTGGCAGTTCCTGCCGAATTCTCAGCAGTACAAGTGTATTCTCCTGTATGACTAGCTCTAGCAGATTCTATTGTAAGCTGGCTCACTCTTTTGTTAGTGCTAGTAGCTGTGATCCCATCGATAGTGTTGACGTTTTGACCGTTTAACATCCAAGATATAGTTATCGGGTAATCGCCTTTTGAAATTGTACAAATCACCACGACAATTTCGCCCGAATTGACAGGTTCGTCGCCAAAATCGAAAGGGTGGATTTGGGGTGGAACTAAAAATTATTTTCTGATAATGCATGATGCTATATTTAATAAATAATTTCTTTGGTATTGAATAAAGACGTATTTAATAATAGAGCCGAATTTTTAAGAAATGTAAATAACCAATTAGTGCGAAATTGCCAATTTTTATAAAAAAAAATTGTAGTTTTTTATAAAATAATTAAGGTACTACTTTTTTCATTATAATCGAAATTTCAGACACGTCAATTTTTCGACGAAATAGGTGCAAAAAGGTACATGTGCAAAAAAATGGATGCATGATTAAAAATACCCAACCTTGGAGAAAAATCGGTCGGTTTCAGCACAACCGCTTTACCCTGAAAATCAAAAGAATCAGGCTTGGGGTAGAGGTCAAAACAGGTAAAAAATAAAACACCTATAATACTGTTTTTAGATCGGGTTTACGCCAATTCAGCACTTTCTAACCCCCCCGGTAATGTATCAACCCAAAAAGTTACACGAATTCAACAACACATACAAACTTTCTTAAATGGATGAATTTAAAGAGAATTTAGAAGAATTACTTAATAATAATAATAATTTTAGAACCTAATTGATCTCAGGGGACACTACAAAAAGACTTAGAGGATAATACAAAAATACTTATGGGGGTTACAAAACGCCTTAAGGGATGCTACAAAGCGAATTAAAGGATAATCTAAAAATACTTGTGGGCCCTACAAAACACATTTGAGAATGGTACAAAACGATTTGGGGGACGCTACAAAACGAATTAAGGAACGCTACAAAACTAGTTAAGGGATACTACAAAACGAATTAGGGGACGCTACAAAACGAGTTAGGGGACGCTACAAAACGAATTAGGGGACGCTACAAAACGAGTTAGGAGACGCTACAAAATTTCTTATATTACTTGTTTGAAGAGGTGCTAAATCGCCTCGTCTTTACCGAGAGCTATTATACTTAGTGCTGAATTGGCCCGTACCCTATTGGATCAACCGATCTACCGTTAACGTCGAGATTCGCAGTGAATTTGGATTTGCCGGCTGCGTTGGTGACTACGCAAGCGTATTGGCCTCTGTGATGTGGTTCGACGGAATTTATGTTAAGAATGCTGGCCTGGCTTCCAAAGCCGGAAGTCGAGATACCTTTCGAATGGTGCGTTATGTGATGGCTGTTATGAAACCATTTGATTTTCAACGGACGATCGCCCTGCGGAACGTAACACGTCAAGATGGCGCTGTCGCCAGCGTTCAAGGGGCCGTCGAATTGAAAGGGACTTATTACAGGTGCCACTGCAAACAGCGTTAAAAAAATGATGAGGACGTTCGCCGTAGATACATGGGCCTCCCTTAAGCTATGACCAAGTATGATAAAAAATAAATAAAATATCGGTTTGTGATGTTTAATGTGATCTGGCTGTAATGGAAAGCATTGATATTCGCTATTTTGACGCACACATATCGTTCTTACCTTTATTGGTTAGAATTTATCAAAGCTGAAAGAAATTTTGATTAAAACAAGATGGTCGTTACAATTTTTGAGGTTTGTAACGGTACAGTTTTGGGTAAATCTAGATTTTTCTGTACGTCGAAAATTTTGAAAATTTTTAGAACTGACAACGTCGCTTTTTGTAAATTAGTAGGTTCCGTGTCCCTTTGGTATTTTGATTATCGTTCGGTTCTCGTGTTTTTTTTTTGAGAACAAATATTTAAAATAAAATGTTGAATATGTTAAAATCAGAGTTTTATTAAAACATTTATTTATAAAAAATCTAGATTTACCTCAAATATAATGTATTTAAGTATTTATTTTTATCAGTTGAATTTTGTAAATTATATACTGCCGCAGAATATCATTTTGGATTAAACTATATACAGGATGACCAGGCGAAAACATAAACTTTCGAACCCTAATTTTTTAATAAATCTTTCTCCTCTCCTGTAACCAATACAATTTAAATATAGGGAAAATACCAAGTATGACATTGAAAAGGTAATTTTATGGAGAATTCGACGATTTATTAATAATTTAATGCACAGTATATACAGGGTGTCTCATTAAGAATGGGTTATAGAACAACTAAATATTCTCTTATTAAAATAAATGAAACATGCTTAGGTAAAATGTTACTAATTTTCGAAATACAAAGTGGTAAAGTTGAAAATTCATAAATTAATGACTATAATTTTTTTATTACTCAATATAATTTTACTTAATTCGTCATACGTTTTTGGTATCATAAGATAAACCTATCCGCAAAAAATTCAGGTTAAATACACTTTGGCAGTGGCGTGGCAGTGGCAAGTAACAATTTATCAATTCTATTTTTTACTTTCAACAAAAATTCTAATAAAATTGAAAAACTACATAGCAACGTAAGGTCAGTCAAAAGAAGAAAAACTCTTAAGAGACAATAAAAAATGCTACTTAATCACTGTTTTTATTATGTTAATGAATATATGGAAACAGTAAAATAATAACTTTACAAACTTATATTAAATTACTAAATTAGCTTTAAAATAAAGTGTCACACTTTAGAAGGCGTCAGAATTAAAAGAAATGTATCAGACCTGGTATTTTTCCAATTTAAATTGTATAGGTTAGAGTGTCATAGGGGAATGACAGTTGAGGGTATGACAGAAAGATGTATCTTTCAAAAATTGAATGGCCCGAGCGTTTGTCCTAGAATGACGACGCAGTTCTTATTAAAGCCACCCAAATGTATGAGAAATTTGACATACAAATATAAGAATATAATAAAAAAAAAACTGTTCTTTTGATATTTTATATCATAAAATATGCATCTTTTGAATTAAATTTGAAATTTTTTCAGAGTAATTCCCAAAAATGCAGGTACAATTTGAAAAAAAAAATCGTTGTTGAATGATTATTAAAAATTTGTAAATTATGATAATGGTTGCAGATAAAATCGAACAAAAAACAATTATTGTTTTAAAACTTAATTAAAAACAATTTTAAATTTAATAATACTGTATTTTTAGTGTATATACTATATTAAGAATGGTCTTGATTCAAAATAAGTCATCAATATAATAATTGTATTTTTATTAAATCATTTTTAATGTCTAGTAAAAATTTAAAGACAATTATGTACTCTGTATATTTATTAATATTTTAATAGTCCACTGGAAATATAAGGTTACAGGTGACAGGTTTTTTCATTTTAAATTGATGATTTTAAAGAACATATCTGTCGAATTGCAAACTATTCATCGCCTTGATTCCCTATGACTTTTTTCTTATTTGAAGCAAGAAACTATAGAGTTTTAACCTCAGATTTTGAAAAAAGGAGGGGACATTTTAAAACGTTGACATAGTCTTCAATTTTAATTCAAAAGATACACATTTTAGACTACAATTTAAAGTAGCGTTAATATTTATTATAATCATTCTATGGCAGTATCACAGCTAAATAAAGAATTAATGACTTTTATGAAAAACTTTTATTATAATTGTTCTCGGATTTATAATAATAAAATACTAAAAAATCCTTTATGAAGGAAAGCAGTCCTACTTTTTCACAAAGCCAAATCCTTTATCGTCGCCGTATATGATAATCTGTTATAAATAGCTTACCCATAACTTGGACTTCTAATGATCCTCTAGCGCTATAACCCTGAGAATTTTTCGCTACGCATACGTAAGTGGCTTGGTCTGATGCTCTTTCAACATTTTCTATGATCAAAGTACCATTCGGAAACACCTTCTGTTTTCTGTTAATGGGCAGCAGTCTTCCATCTATCAAAATTGATTAATTTATTAATGCAGTGAGCTACGGATAAAATATTTACCTCGTTCCCAAACGACAGCCTCTACAGGATGCCCAGCGAATGGACAGTGTACAATTAGAGTACCTCCAGCAACAATAGCCTGCTTTTCCATAGACCTCACGAATGGTAGCCCATACACATTTATCCTTGCTGAATGATCTGCCGAACCAACTTTGCTGCTAGCAACGCACCTATATAACCCGCCGTCGTTGGTATGAATCGCACTTATATTTAAATGAGACACAACATCACCGTTCACAGTAACATACTGCCCGATTTGGTACACATCACTGTTCGCTAATCTTCTTCCGTACAACTCCCAGGTGATTTCTGGCGTGGGATTCCCAGACGCTATGCATTTCATGAAGACGGAATTGCCCGGTTGGACTGTTTCTTCGTTGAAAGCGTGCCTGATCTGAGGCGGTTCGAATCTACCTCCTAGTTTTAGTTCTGCCGTTGCTTCTGCGTTCTCTTGATCGTTCCTGATAAAGCACTGGTACATTCCTTTGTCTTCTTTGCGGACTGCTTCGATTTTGAGGACGGGATCGCTGTGGTCTATCGGGTTGCCGTCTTTTAGCCAGCTGATTGTCTTGATCGGGTTTCCTGGAAAAGATTTAAATATATTAGAGACTATTTTTAATTTAAATCTTTGTAATTACCTTCAAATTTGCAAGTGAAAACAGCAGGCCTGCCAAAATCAATTGTCTGTACAGGTGGATCAACTTTAGCCTTCAAAGGAGCGGTTACTGTCAAAACTGTCTCTACACTTTCACCACCAACGGAGTTATTGACGACGCACAGGTATTTACCAGAATCTTCAACTTTGGCTTCACGGATGATGAGTGTTCCTGCTACCTGCTTCACTCTGTCATTCAACACTACGGCCTGCTTACGATTAGTTCCTTCTGTAAACTTGTACCACCTGTAACAAAGAGAAGTTTATCTGTAGATATTTAAATAAATGAATTGGTGGTTAAATTTCATACTGCTTTTCTTCAATTTTCTGCGGTTTACCTAAAGAACGGTACGGGGAAAGCTTGCGCTGGACAAAGAGCTACCGCTGAATAACCCAATCCGATAATTTTTATGTTTATGGTTCTGGAATTCAGTTGAGGTCCGACTGATCCGGTTGGTTCTATAATTATATCAAAATATTATTGGCTAAACGCACATTCTGCATTTTGTCACGTTGAACATACATATTTTTCGCCAAATGACTAAATGCAGCATATAAAGGAATATTGAAAGACATGAATTGTGTCTGATGGCCCAGATCATAAGTGGAATGCAAAAAGATGAAAAAGAAATAGATCTTACACTGATGAAGAGCAGCAAACAATCGTAGTTTTGAATTGAAGCAAAACATGGTAATGAATGGGAAAGAACATAAGAACAAAATGAAATATGAAAGAGAACAATACACTGCAACACATGAAGAACATGGATGATCTTTGAAGGTCAGATTAAAAGTGGAATGCAAAAAGACGAAAAATAAATGGAAAAGAACAAAATTAGTTATGAGAGAGAACAATACTACAAACCTTAAGAAACATTGTCCTCTACACCACTGGTAGAAGAGATCAGGGGATAATCAAATAACAATACTTTCCCTGTAATTCACCTCCTAACCTCTAGAAGCCGACTGAGCTTGACCAGGGAAGGGACGGCTTTTATTATTATTATTATTTGCCCTAGCGTTTCGGGGCGACTTACATTTGAATTACAGGTGAAAAAAACTCGGAAAACCCTCACCCACCATCATAAGTAAATAAGACTGGAAACGAACGAAATAATTGAAGTCAGTTTACAATAGTTGAATCATCAGGAGCACAATGAAATTAAAAGAAAAGAGAGCAAAACTCACAAGGCTGGTAACCTAAACCACAAAGTTGTATACCTTTCAGCATTATGTCTTCTGCACAATTGATAGGCGAGGTCAGGGCAAGTAAACAAGGATAGGAAAGGTGTTCAAACGAAATAATTCAAGACAGATTACTATAGTTCAGTCATCAAGAGCGCATAGAAATTAAAATTGAAAGAGGGGAAAAATTCACAATGCTGTCATTCTAAAGCATAAGGTTGTATTGCTGTGTGTGTTAGAAGAACTTATGTAGTCAATTGGCGAAAATTTACAAATTCTCACTTTGATAATAGTAGTAATACCGTTGCTTCTTATACATTTCGTTCGCATGAAGAAGAAAACTGTTAAACATTGTTTCTAGTAATAATTTTTATTTTCTTCATTTCGACTTTACTTCCTATTCCAACAACTAATATTTAAATGTACTACCTTTTTTTCGG
Source organism: Psylliodes chrysocephalus (assembly GCA_927349885.1). Classification (NCBI taxonomy): domain Eukaryota; kingdom Metazoa; phylum Arthropoda; class Insecta; order Coleoptera; family Chrysomelidae; genus Psylliodes; species Psylliodes chrysocephalus. Next base: position 13,199,779 of record OV651830.1, read on the forward strand.
CGTAGGAAAAGCCTGAGCATCGCATAATAATGCAATCTCAGACCCATTGTGTCCAACCAATTTAGTCAATCCATCTCCAGCCAATTTTGGTGAAGTTTGTCCAGTTGGTTCTACATTACAAATAATATAAGAAAACGTGTATAAACCTACTTGTATCTAGGGACAGGGTACCCAGTAACATCGCAAGTAATAAGAGCATCACCTCCTGAAGAATATTCCTGAACGATGCTACCATCGATTCTTTTACCTTGGTTTTTGGGAGCCAAATTGCTTGTTGGTTCTAAATGAAAATCGTAACAAAGCGTGAATAAGTATAAAAAAAGTACCTGAATTTTGGTGCGGGGTAACCAGTAACCTCACAAGTAATGATGGCGTCTTCTTTAATTTTCGTCGAAAGAAAGATATTGCCATATCTTCCAGATGAAGATTTTGGTGCTACATTACTAGTGGGTTCTAGAAAATTACGTTCATTAAATATTTCCCAAAGAAAAGCAATGTCATTATTAAATAAGACCAATTTAAGTGGGTATAATACGAGAAATAGCATAATAGAGCATTTTCCTAATTTTATTTTCAACACTGACAGGATGTTTTCAAATTAAATTAATAGTATAAAAAACAGTTTAACGCATCCTTGTTGGTCAGATATTTGACATTATTCAAACAAAGAACAAACAGAAATTATACCCAAATGGTCACACTTACTTGAAGTTGGGATACGGCGAACCCACTACGGGACATATTAGAGCAACGTCACTTCTTTGAGAATATGACAATATCTTCCCCAAAGTTCTATCCCCAATGAGCTTTGGAGAAATATTATTGGAAGGTTCTGAAAGAAAATATATTTTTCGTAGGTTACTTAATATTTCTTCAAAACTCTACAGCATTAAACACACTTAAAAGTACATTTACTACTAACTTACCTTTTAATTTTTTGATGTCCCAATCATGCAATTAATGAATTTCTATACTATTCTACTGGGTTACTTACAAAAATCTGGGTACTGGATAACCAGACACTTGGCAGGTCAACCAAGCCGTTTGCGTTCGAGGAATCAAAATATCTTTCCAACCAGTAAACTTTTCGCCATCCTTTTTAGGAGAGACGTTGTTAGTTGGTTCTAGAAATTGAATATCGATACAAAACTCGAAAAAATAACTGAAGTTGGGATAATGCTTCCTTTATTAATAAACAATTCATAACAGAGAAAATAGTAGATGATGTATTTCGCAAAAAAAATGAAGGACTGTTCGATAAAATGAAAAAAAAAAAAAATAGGGGCTGCTTTAAAAAATATATAATCTAACTCAAAATTTAAAAAATTCACATATTAGTACTTACAAAAATCTCGGAACAGGGTAACCCGAAACTTGGCAAGTCAACCACGCCGTTTGCCTTTCAGCGATCAGACTATCTTTCCAACCAGTGAATTTTTCCCACTCCTTTTTGGGAGGAACATTATTCGTAGGTTCTATAAATTTTTAATACAAACTACTAAACTGCAAACTACACAATTTTACCAAATGTTGGAATAGTTTCAAAACTATTATACGGAGTGAGGCTAATTTATGGAACGCTCCAATTATTTCGGAAACGACTTTTACGATATTTATGAAATTTGTTTTTTTGGGGGTTGTGTAATACGGTCAATTTTCAATTGGTATCTACGTTGTTGTCAGATCTTACATTTTTCCGAAAAATATAACAAACTTTGTTATTTTAAATAGATCCTCTGTAGATTTTATCATTTTTAAATTTCTTAAGAAATTCTGAATATTCTTTATGTAATACTTCCTGTACCTAAATGTAACAATCAATTTTTGACTTTTGACTTTTTAAATAATAAAGATCTAACAATAATGTAAATACTAGTTGAAGATCGGTTATATTATAAAGCCCCCTCAAACCAAATTTCATAAATAATATCGTACAAGCCATTTCCAAACAGATGTTATATTTATCATAGTTGGTACCACCAAATGGTACTTACAAATATCTGGGAACGGGATAGCCAGTAACTTGACAAGTCAACCAAGCAGTACTCCTTTGCGGTATAAGTAGAACTTTCCACCCTTCGAATTTTTCACCGTCCCTTTTGGGGGCAACATTATTTGTCGGTTCTACAGAAGAAAATAGAGAATTAAGTTACAAAAAACTTACAAATAACGTGGTACCGGGAAACCGGTTACTTGACAGGTTAACCAGGCGGTACCGTTGCGACGAATGTAAATTTCCTCCCAACCAACGAAATTTTTTCCCATTTTCTTTGGCGGTACATTACTTGTTGGTTCTGTAAATGGTATAAAATTTGGTATAAGGTGCGTTTACGAACAAGTACTTACTTGACAATAGTACCAGTAGAGATTGAGATGGAACAAACTTGGTCAAAAAGGAATCGAATTTACTTACCGATACCTGCAGACATTTTTTAATTACAGTAGGTGGATACACTTGGGTATACTTTTCCCGGATTTTTTCCTAGATCTGGAGACATTTATAGAGTAGAGCAGACAACACCGCACCGCATGCTTTAATAGTAAATACGGCCGATAATTAATTAGAAACAATAATGGCAACACCGCCTCTCAATAAGGCCACCAACGGGCAAGAAGGGGGGTTCATAGGTCAACAAATTTAAAAACTGGAAACTGGAAAACACCATAAGGGTTAATTAGATACGACTCTTTGTATGGAATATTTGTCATTAAATACTGATTGTCAACTTCAGGCTTCTCAGTAATAGTTGAAAATATTTGAATACGGTGCAATGTTGTCAGATCTACTACAAATTTCCCCAGATTTGAGGAAGATCGGGGAAAGTGTACCAAATGTTTCACCTTCTACTAATTACAATTTTGATCATTACGTTCCAGTACTTACATAAATCTAGGAACAGGAAATCCAGTAACTTGACACGTCAGCCAAGCTACCGCACCTAAATTAACATTAACCACTCTCCACCCTCCAAATTCAGCACCGACTTTCTTTGGAGGGACATTATTCGTGGGTTCTATAATAAAACGAATAAAAACAAATTAAACGGCGAACTCCTACCTGAACATTGGTACAGGGTAAGCTACGGCCGGACACATAATAAATACATCACTGTCGCTATCTGCGATAATCAACGTGAATCGAACCTTTTGATCGATAAGCTTTGGAGGAATATTATTGGTCGGTTCTGAAATCCAAATAAATTATTTTATGAAGAAAATTTACCTGAAGATGGGTACAGGGTAACCTACAACGTCGCATGTCACAAAAGCTGTAGTATTTTGTTGATAAATATATATTTTTCCACCATCGTATTTCTGCCCGGGTACTTTGGGTGCAATTTTTCCAGTTGGTTCTAGAAAACCAAACACGACACTCAAAATTGGCCAAATTAATTACCTGAATGAAGGCGAAGGATATCCTTGCGCATTACATGCCAATGGTACTAAGGATTTTAAAGGAAGTTCTTTCTTTAAACTTGCTACATCCATATCTTTAACTTTCGGAGCTACTCCAGTTATTGGTTCTGGATAGATTTTAAAAATAGTAAATTAGAATCGTTATAAAATCATACCTGAAAGTCGGGGTGGGCAAACCCTGAGCTTGGCATAACAATCCGAAACTGTGTCCTTCCTGTTTAACAAAAGTGGAACTCTTAGATTCCGATGAAAATGTTGGTGCCCTGGAACCGATCGGTTCTAAGAAGAAATGGTGGTATTAAGGACACAAAAAGGAAGTTAGTACCTATATAAATCTAAATACATTTATAAAGAGCATACCTGAATGTTGGAGTCGGTAATCCTTGAGCTTGGCATAGCAAACCAAAGCCTTGACCAACATGTCTAACAAACATTGATATTTTTGAATCTGAAGAAAACGTCGGTGCCTTGGAACCAATTGGTTCTACAGAAAAAAATACACAAAAGCTATGCATTTTTTGAAAGCAAACCTGAATGCTTGGCTATAGGGAATTCTTGAAATATTAAAGTAAAGTATGTCTATCAATAAATATTGAGTCGGAATGCTTCAGTCTGCAAAAGGTGTGGATGGGATTATAAATGGCTTTCTACCAACATTTTTTCGTTGATCAAGTGGAAATGGAGCTTTTATCAAGTGCAGATTGAATAACTGTACAAGATGAAAACAAATTCAACTCAATATACAAACCACATCTTCTAATAATATCCATAATTGTTTTTGGTTAGCTGAATACCCTACTTGAATAAGCCTGGCTACAAAATAAATAACTGTACCTGAAACTTGGTGTTGGTAATCCCTGAGCTTGACATAATAAACCGAATCCTTGACCTTCATGTTTAACAAATATAGATCCTTTAGACTCTGACGAAAAAGTAGGAGCCCTGGATCCAATTGGTTCTATAGGAATAAAATTCGTATTAAGAAATGTATAAAACGCCTTACTTGAACGATGGGGTGGGTAAAGCTTGCGCTGGACACAATAAAGCTAGACTTTTTCCAATGGGCCGTTCCAAGGTGAATATTTTTGACTCCGAAGAGAAAGCTGGCGCCTTAGATCCAATGGGTTCTAACAAAAAAAAGAAGGAAACAATTTAATGGTCATAAAACTAACCTGAATTTGGGCACCGGGCTTGCTTGGGCATCACACAACAGAACCAAATCTTTTGTTACATCGCCGATGACGGCATCGAGTTTAGGTTTACGAGGTAGTCTGGGTGGTGCAGATCCGATTGGTTCTGATTTCAATATTTCAAATTAATTACTAACAAAACACTAACCTGAATTTGGGTAGAGGGGAAGCTTGGGCGTCACAGGGTAGCACTAAGTTCTGCTTAGCATTACCAGTTACAGCGTCTAGCTTAGATTTCGGAGGTAATCTAGGTGGTGTGGAACCAATAGGTTCTAGCATAGAAAAAAGCAGTGCATTGTCATAAAAGAAATAGTCCTACCTGAAAGTTGGCGAAGGATACCCTTGAGCCAAGCACAGTAAACCAAAACCATGTCCAATACTACGTGTATAAGACATACTAGTTGCATCATTGGACAATGAAGGGGCCTTATATCCAATAGGTTCTAAACAGTAAAGAAAATTACCTGAAGTTGGGAACGGGCAGAGCTTGAGCTGGGCATAGCAGTACAAATCCTTGCCCCCCTTTCGCGTCAAATGAAAATATTTTCGAAGTTGAAGAAAATGATGGTGCTTTAAGACCGACTGGTTCTAAAGAAGGTAAATAAATTAGTATTCAATAGTTCCTAATTACCTGAATTTTGGTACAGGCAAGGCTTGAGCTGGACACAAAAGCACAAACCCTTGACCTCCCTTTGTCTCATACGTAAAGCTTTTGGACGAGGACGAGAATGAAGGAACTTTAAAGCCAATGGGTTCTAGAGGATTTATAAAGTTAGTAAATGAAAAGAATTACCTGAATGAAGGCGCAGGATACCCTTGAGCAGGGCATAGCATTGATACAGTACTGTTCCTTTCTTTAGCATACCCTAATAGTTTAATATCGCTCGAAAAAGATGGTGCTTTAGTTCCAACTGGTTCTATAAGCAAAGCAAACACAAAAAGCGTTTACACTACAAATTGACCAATCAATTTTACCTGAATGAAGGGACTGGATACGCTTGAGCTTGACAGAAAATCGGTATGTTAGTCCCGGCTGCTTTTTCGGTCCTTTTATATTTTAAATCGTCCACAACATTTGGTGCTCTCGTACCAAGCGGTTCTACAGAAAAATTAACCACGTTTAATAAGATTTACCTGAAATTTGGGACTGGAAAACCCTGTGCTTGGCATAACAACGATATTCCGTATTCAGAACGTTTTTCCATGGTAATTCCTTTAAGATCTGAAATTAGACTTGGTCCTCTTGTACCAATAGGTTCTGTATGGGCCAAACAAAAAGCTAATGACAGTACTTTTATAACTAAATGGAAATATCTGTTAATACAATTCAAATATCGAAATGAGAATAATTATGGACGGTTCCTTTAACCTTATCTTTGAATATGGGACTGAAAAACCCTGTGCTTGGCATAACAACGATATTCCGTATTCAGAACGTTTTTCCATGGTAATTCCTTTAAGATCTGATATTAGACTTGGTCCTCTTATACAATAGATTCTGTATGGGCCAAACAAAAAGCTAATGACAGTACTTTTATAACTAAATGGAAATATCTGTTAATACAATTCAAATATCGAAATGAGAATAATTGTGGACGGTTCTTTTAACATTATCTTTGAATATGGATATAGAACACTATCGCTAAAAGACATATAGATTCCTATTCAGAGCTAATACAAGTTTGACATTCCCTTCTTTACATGAAGATAAGTCGAAAGTATGTTTAGCTTAATGTAGGAGTTACTTCAGTTAACAGGGAAAATTTGGACAACGTGTACCAAATGGTGGAGTTTCCGTGAGCAAAGGACAAGTGTCTAATATAACATGTTAAAGAAACTTACGTAAATCTGGGAACGGGAAAACCTTGCGCAGGACAAAGAACAGTTAAAGTCGTGTTCATCTTGTAGTCAACTACATCGTATTTAGATTTAGAAGACACTTTTGGCAAAGTACTACTGACAGGCTCTGTTAAAAAAGGATTAAAGTTATTACCTTATCGTAGGGACCGGGTAGGCTTGCGCAGGACACATTACAGTTACACTACCAGATGCCATTGTTTCAAAAGCGTGACTTTTGTCCAACGAAGGGAACTTTGGTTTTACGAAACCGACTGGTTCTACAAGAAATATATATTACATGAACATAGTTAAAAAAGAGGTTAATAATAATCAAAAAGTACCTGTAACTTGGAACAGGGAAGGACTGTGCTGGGCACATCAAAGTTAAGCTGATCTTATGTCGGGAGTCGATGGTTTGGATTTTAGAACTTCCGGCCGACAATCTGGGCGCCACGCTCCCAACAGGTTCTGGTAAATAAAGAAATACAATTCAGTCTTACCTGAATTTTGGTATCGGGAATGCTTGTGATGGACACAACATAGTTGAGGTAGACTGTTGTTTAGTATATACCACTCTGCTTTCATCACCTGATGTGAGTTTCGGAGCGACGGTACCGATTGGTTCTAAATTACAAAAAGGAACCGTTAGGAAGGCAGAATAAAAATGAAAATAGGGATACATTTAAACAGGAGAGGATAAAATGAATACAAATTATATGGTATTAAACTAAAAAAAGATGTTACTAAATTGGAACTAGTGAATAATAAATAAAAGGAAAGTCACAAGATAAAATTCAGAAGCTAGAGCTAGCTAGCGTTAGATCTATAATACTACGACATCGTTGAACAATCGACCATAATCCAGGTTACAGTTGCGGAATTGGCTTTTGAAACCAAAATTCCTGGCAGTCATTCTTGAATTTGAATTTGAGTTTTATAAGTTGTTCTTCGAACTGGCACGGTTATGCTGTGTTGACATTTAAAAAAAGGATCCAACTTCTAGTTTGGTTTACCATGTTCAAAATGTCCTGCAATCGTTCTTTAAAATCACCGTGGCAATAAATGAACTTGTCCTTGTTTGAAGGTTGCTGCTGATAAATTTGAGAAGTTCGTTTGCCAGTATTTTCCCTTTATAGTAGCAGTTTGGCTACTAAACCAGCAGAGACATTTTTTGTTGCCTTGAAATAATAGTTCTTGTCATATTATTTTCTCATCTTTAGTCCAGAAGGAATAATAGATAATGATTATAGGACCATACTTTTTTAATTAAACCTTAACAGGTTCTCGATGTTTCTTCAAAATTTCTTGCTACCCATATTAAATCGGTGGTTTCCAAACAGAAATGATTTGTGGCTGCAGCAAGATAGTGCGTCCCCATACTATGCTGTCTTAGTGATACTTAGGATAGGAGCATACCAAATAGAAGATGGTGAACTACCTAACTTGAAGCCACTCCAAAGCCTACAGCTTCTTGAGAAAACAAGATTGGAAGAGTCATTAAAGGCAACGTGACTATTTCATCGATGCTTTCGCGACTGAAGGGGACACAATCGATCTTTTAGGTCGTAGTGTATTAATACCCCATACCCAACATAACATAGCTGGTAAAAGTTTGTTTTGCTAATCAATATTAAAAAAAAACTATCGGCATATGGAACAAAATAAATGAACAGAGAACAAGTACGGTATGCTTTTAAATACTATTAATCTTATTTCTGGTTTTGTTTATTGAAGTTTTAATTATTATGATCCAAAGAAAATATTTATAAAGAACACTTACCTCGACAGGAAGACTTCCTATGCCCAAAACATGGTCTTGGGCAAGGGTACCCAAACGAAATATGTCATAAAAGTCATGCCAGCCTACTTAGAGAAAGTAAAAGAATTCGCGTGAAGGAATTGGATAATGGAAAAGAGGACAGGTACTATTGTCAATTTTTTTTTGTTTTGGAAAAGTCCAATATTCAATTTCTCAAAAATTTTGAAAGTGCCCGTTCAAGAAGCAAGGGTACCCTATCCCAACATTCAGGTATATTTTAGAACTTTGATTAAAGATAGATTCTATCTTTTATCATAGTTTATTTTGAATAACATTAAATAAAATATATATCAATAATCGCAACGTTAATCTAGTAAATAATTTTAATATCATTTAGTTTGTAAATATGTCTATTTCAGTGTGTCCTGTTGACAATAATAATTTAAAATCAGACATCATTAGATTAATATGTGCGATTTTGTAATTACTATTATATATTCATTGATGAATCTGTAGTAAATATTATTAATGTTCCTATTCATTGTCTATTGCCATACTCAAAATGTCTGCATAAATTAAGTACATTGATAATGAATTAGCGTTTTTTTGAGCACAGCATAGATGAATCAGAACTATAATAATTGTGTCTACTCGAATTATTTAAAAAAATGTAGTTCGAAAAAAATATTTTAATGCATACAGGGTGCTGCAATAATGCTTTAAAAAATTAAATATAGAAATTGTCTAATGAGTATTTGATGCAGAACTGCTACCATTTATTTATGTTTGTACATTTTGCTTTAAATACAGCTACAGCTACCAGTTTATTTAAATTAATAGAAAAAGTGTGTCCTTGTGTACTGGCTTTATAAGTGTATAGGTCGTTGATACCATTTATAGAAAGTTTAAATAGTTTTATAAAAAATTATACGGTACTGCAAAAAACGAGTAAGCATTGAATAAACATTTATATGTATTAAAATTATAAAACGCCGTACTAGTGTGGGAAATAATGAAATAATTCGAGTAGTCAAATCGTTTACAGAATGATAATTAAGAAGCCAATGCAAAAATACTGAAATGAATTGATGTGAATGATCTGATACAATAATAGTAGTCGATAAGAATAATAAACAAAGAACGATGTTCAATTCAGATTTAGTTTGGAATTGGCTTCCTGTTTTTGAGTCCAAACATACTATGTTAACGCCAAAATGTCTAAAATAATGTTTTTACGCTTTATATAAATATCCCGAAGGCTCAAATTTTCCAAAATCGATGTGATTTTTCAAATTTTTAGAGAGACTCGCCAAATACAGATGCGATATGCTTTTTGCGCTAGACGTACTAATACGCATCCGTATTAGACTTGAGGGCAAATTTAATCACAGATCAATTATTCCTAAAAGCAAATAATAGGAATTTAAATCAAATTTGGGGGAATTTTAAAAGTTTAACAGTTTGTTATATATCTCAACAACCGTTCTCAATCCCCATCCTCAAGTCAATTGGCGCCCCCCCCCCCACCTTCGCAGCTCACAAGCCGCCACTGGTTAATTCTCTATTAAAAGTTGTCCTTTTTTTTGACGAAACGGGCCATTTTTTCAAAAAAGTATGCTAACCCAGGGCTAGTGCCACTTATTATCTTTGCACATAAAAAATTGATGGTATTATCTTTAAAATTGTGTTTTCTAGGATTAAGTAAACTAGAATGCCTATTATTTATACAAATTTCTTGCGATTGTAAGCGGAGCAATAACTCTTAAGCAATTATTTCTTTCTTCAAACAAATAACTCTTTTACCCGTTATGTAAATATTTGATAAGAGAGCCATTTAACTATGTCTTAAATCTTTCATAAAAAAAGATGTGTGCATATAACGCTATAAATTAATAAAAAAAGTGTGTAAAACGAAACCAAAAGGCATTTTTTAAGCAAAGACGAGTTAGAATTCATATTTATTTGGTACATTCCGATCACCGAGATAACAATACATTTTAATTAACATAGCATGTTTGAACTTTTCTTCCACCAATAACACAAACATCACTCACCAGTTATGACAAGTCGTCCTTTGGTAGCACTGAGTCTTGTTTCTCCGGTCAATCTGTGTTTCGTCCTACACTGATACGATTTGTATCCATCTTCAGGTCCGACGTCCTTAATGTGCAATTCTCCAGATGGAAGAACCAAGTATTTGCTGTCTGTGGGTACATAAGATTTATTAAAATATTGATTTTGGTTGATAGACATAACATTAATCAATATTGTTTTATAAAAAAAATAGTGTGCATTTAATAAAAGGAATTATAGTTTAAATATGAAAGAAACAAAGGATTCATAGATATTACTGGTCATAAAAGTGCAAGGCTAAGTTACAGAACCCTCTCTTCAAATCTAACTGTTTTTAAAACGTATACTACTTCTTTTAATGTAGATATATTATTGGGAAACCCTGTATATTTTAGACGATATATATGTTTTAAAAAATGTATAACTTTGATTAATATTATGTTTTATATTCTTAATATCATTAAACAATAGTAAACAAAATGTAGTAAAGGACATTTGCTAAAAATTATTTTTAATTAAGTAGGTACAGGCTTTTTTTTAATTGAACACTTACTACTTTGTATTTACTTTATAATATACTACATTTAGATGCAATGTAAACATGAAGTAGGTACCTACTTATATATTTTAATTATATTATTTATCTACGTATGTAAATGTTTTTCAAATCATATTTTCCTAATTATCTTTATCAAAACAGTGTTATAGTTTTCTTCATGTTTACATAACATGTTTAACATTCAAAAATAATCATTTAGAGATTTTTTTTCAAACATCATTATTATATTTAATAGAATTGAATAAATAGATTATTTTTAAATATTTTTTACTACTAAGAACTAAGACAGGAGTGGTAAATGTTTGAGGAAGGAAAAAAGGATGTATAAGGATTTCCAGATGTCCAAACTTTTAGTTTACCGTACATTTCTTTTTGTGAAAATCGCGAACCAAAAAAAAAATGCCTAATAGAAAAATAATGCAAAAAAAGTTAATAAATAAGACCAACATTTTTTGAAATAGAAAATGTATGTGTAGTCAAGAGAAGATGCACCTATACAATCGACTAGTAAAACCGGTGGTTAAATATTTAACCAAAACCCTTTTTCCAATACGTTTCCGATATTTGTGCCTATCAAAATTCATCAACCGAGCAATCAATTTAAATAAAAAATATATTATGAAATAAAAATGTTATTCTTAGAAGTCCAACACTGTGATTTTGCAATTCAAAAGCTTATCATTTCATGAAACTAACCGGAAAACTGGGTAATCGTCAGGTAGACGTAGATCAGTAATATGGTATCACTAATATATATTTTAATCTGGCAAATAAATGATAATACATTAACAAATTTTGCAAATATTATATGAATAGTCTCAATATTTTTACTTAAATTGCAAAATCAAAGTAGGAAATTTATTCTTATTATTATTCAGTAGTATTTTAAATACATTAATGTAAATTTTTATTTAAAATAAGAATTAATAGGTATATTAATTTTTCCGTAATTCTTCTGCTGGAACACGAACACGTACACGTTCTGAGACAAACAGAATAAATTAACAAATATTTTCTGAGCAAAAAATTTAATTCTTCCACTGTTTTTATGTCTAACAAGATTTGTTTTTGATTACAATTGCTACATTGCGAATATTGTAAATTTATCTAATAATAATTTAAAAAAATATATTCAACAAAAAATTGAAAAGAATTTAAAACCCTATTTGAGTTTTTTTTTTTAATATGTTTCTCTCTATTTTGTTTTGTTTCGTTCTTTCGTATACTACGAGATATTTTCAGTATCCAATTATACATTTTAAGAAATAAAAAAATCTGAAAAATAAAATAAATAGTATTAAACAGTTTTGTTTTCGATAATCTGTATAGGTAATTACTGATTAATTTTTTAATTGATAATATTTCTAATGTTTTTGGCAACACTGTATACACAAATAGACATGTCAATAAAGCTTTATTCAAAAGGTATCTACGAATGAAAGATAATATAACAATGGGGAACGTACAAAACCCACTATTATTCAACTGACTATCCTAAAAAAAACCTGTAATGATACCATAGTGGCATAAAGGATATCGTCAACAAAGAGCTTAGATAGGTATTTTAATAATAACTGTCTATATATGTAATGTGAATCTTGTGAAGAATAATACAGGGATAATAATCTATCAAATATGTATTTTTAACTTCCAATATTTTGTAGATATTAAATATCAAATTAAAGCATACCACACCTTTCTTTTATTAAAGGGACAACTATAGAAATGCCAGAGAAAATGAAACGATAAACATATTGACAGTTACAAATGTATTGATAATGTATTGTAATCGTAGTTATATATTATTGATTATTAAAATGATTAATGATATAAAACGGTTAGCTGTAAAAATAAGCGTTAAGTTTTACATACAAACAACTAGTAAACCTTTTTTAACAAATTCGTTAATTTTTATCAAGACGATCCTTTCCACATTCTTTTCTATTATTATCAGCCTATAAAAAAAAGATAATTTGATAATAGGATTCTATGAACTTTCAAAAATTACTCTTGCTTTGAGTTATTGACCTAATATCGATCGTAATCCATAAAATTTTAAAAATGCACTTTTACACTTTTAATGGATTGAAGCATTTATGTTGAATTCCACAAAAATGTTTATTCGTAAACCAATCCACGCGTTATAAAATTATTAGAAATGTGTCAGGATTTCATTTCAACGAGAAAAGTAAACATTGGAGATTATTTATAAAAAAGCTTCCTTAAAATAATATTGGACAAATGATTGTACTCAGAAATAGGTAATATCTGGAATTAAGATTAACATATAAAAGGGACAGTAGTAGGTACGGTGCCATCTTTATTGCAACTACTGTCTCTCCTTGTACTCTAAACAATCGCCATCTTATATAACCGATGTAATAATAGCATTGCTTTTTAAAAATATCATTTAAAATCAATTCATTCAAAGATAAAGATTTTTTATAACCAAGCAATGAGCTGACAGTTAATGGGAACAAAATCTTCCGACTAAATAGTAGAAACCTTTCCTCAAAATGAACATCAGAACTAAAGTAGATAATTTTTTTTGAGAATTGGGACTAATTTTTGATGATACCGTTTCCAAAAATCAAGATATGTTTATACAAATCGAAGGAAAGACAATAATTATTAAGGAAACATCCTAGTTTTTTGACATTTGATTAACGAACCGTAAGAATCATGATCCATCGTAATTTCTTCGCTATCATGGCCGTCGTCCTGCAACCAGGATGTAACCATAACGTAATCGCTTACAAAGCTCGGGATGTGACACTTAAAAATGGCGGTGTTTCCTTTAAGCACGCTTTCCTCCATCACGTTCGCCTTGTATGCTTGAGAAACAACTGAAAGAAAAGTTGCGCGTAAGAGAATTGTCAATTTGTTCTAACACAGGTTCATACTTTTGCAATCATAACAATAATTTAGGAATTGTAGTTAAATGAAAAACGTATTTATCAAATATTGGTTACAATAGGTCATAGAAACTTCTCCATCCACCATATTCTCCAGATTTACCACTCGTTGAGTATTACTTGGATATCTGTATCAAATTCGATAGTCATCATTTAGGAGCAGTTAATCAAAACTAGAAGATTGTGTATACTTTTAAAACCTTTACATTATTATTTACTGCAGCTATCAAAAAGGTTATACGTCGAAGACAAAAATAATTGCTTTTACTTTACTCCTTTCAAAACTTTAACAATATTATCTACGAATACTCTTATTCATAGGAAAAACAGGAATTGGATGAAAATTCGTAGGATTAGGTATAGGATAAAGATTCAGTTTGTATTATCATAGTTCAGTTTAAAAATTGTAGATGGCACTCGGTTTCAAAAACAAAAACAGCACTAAATTGATTTCACTGTGTGGAATACAAGTTGGGTTGAAGTTACAACTCAACATCATGCTTTAAAGATGCCCTCTTTGTTATGAGGAACTATGGAAAGAAGAAGACCAAGAAGAAAAAGAAGAAGAAGTGCAATAGCTGTAAAGTCCATACCAATAGGCAGAATTGGAGAACCAGATTGTTCGTGTGGCTTAATTTCTGATATGTTGCTATTAGAATGTTAATTATCTAGTGAAGAAGATAAATAAATATGTTATAGGATTCAAAATTGGTTATTATAAACAAACGAATATGCTGGTTGTTTTAAGAGATTATTTTTCTGTTGAGTTAATCTAAGGTACTAGGGTAGATAAGTTACTCAACTGCAGGATGTGTTTTAACGCAAAAAACAGCAACATCTGCATCGTTATAATTTTGTTAAACTGTTGATAGAGCTACTCAATTTCGACTGACATTTAAGTGTGGAAGTAAACATATGTGGTTCTTTTTTTTTTGAACATCTACAATTTTCAAAATGAAATATAACTTCTGCCAAATCTTTAAACAGTATAGAACGGGACATTATTGTCCATATTGTCCATAAGGTTATGGGAACATCAATAGCAAAAACATTGTTTCCAACATGGACGAACCGTACGTTCCCTCAGAAGTTATTGTTTCGTGGCCGTCGTCTTGTAACCAGGAAGTAACGTAGACATAGTCACTTACGAAGCTGGGAATGTGACACTTGAAAATGGCGGTGTTGCCCTTGAGAACGCTTTCATCCATCACGTTAGCGGCGTAAGCTTGCGAAACAACTGGAAAGATCAAAAAAGCTATGCGTAAGCTCTCTTTCTTTCATTAATAGAGTCGTATGGCCTAGTTAGGCGTAATAAGGGAAAAATTAGTAACGTAGTTATGAAAAAAAAAAGTGTTGAATTTATGAAGGTTGGTCATTAATGAGCGTTATACGAGGGGAGGACCCAAAAAATTGGTATGAAAGCGCGCGACCGTTCATAGGCGTAGTACGGGATGCTCCCACTAGATGCGGCTAGTAGAGACGTTGCTAAATCAGTCGCCCAAGTTGTATAATAATGCCATGTAAATAAATATGCACAATGGCACCTCAAAGTGACCCAATTTTATATCATACTCATATCTACTTATGACACACTGCTTAAACTGCAATGCTTATTTACAAATATTAACTGTATTCGTCAAATAATGCTCATTTTCTTTTTGTACTGCAAACAGAGTTTCCTAAAACCAATGAGGTTGAATACTATGGAGATGACATGCCAAAAAAAACGACACCCCTTCCCCCTCTCTTAGTGGTCATGTCATAGTTGTCAAAGAGCTGTCAGAACTTTGTTCAAATTTAAATATTTCGAAGTTATTTCTATCTTAATAAGTGTTTTTTTTTTTATTAATTTGTATAAAAATCATGACTAAGTGTGCCAAAATTAATTGTAAAAACTCTTCAGTGAAAGAGCGTAAGAAAATATCTAATTTAAGTTTTCATAAGTAAGTATAAGGAGTGTACTTAGAATTTTTTTTTAGAATGCTTAACTTTTTTTTATTATAGGTTTCCAAAAGACCCACAATATCTCAACATTTTGTCTAAATTTGTGGGAAGACCAATTTGAGCCTAAACCAAATAGCATGTTGTGCTCTATTCACTTCAAGGAAGAATTTTTTGATAAGAATGAGTTTAGGGTCAGACTGAAGAAGAATGCTGTTCTGATAATAAATGAATGTTTAGTTAGTATACACTTTATTTACAATAAAACTAACTTAATAAAGAACATTGGCTTGACTAACTTTATAATATAGACAAATAACTATATTAAAACTTAGATAACTATAATAAAACTTAAATAACTAACTTTATAATTAAACTTAAAAACCAACTATAATTAAACTTAACAACCAACTTATAAATGACTAACTTTTTAAGTAACACATAATTTAGAATAATATTTCAAGTATTTAAAAGCAGTTTTTATTAGATTCTAATTTCCTATTATTATACCGTTTTGATAATGAATATACTGTATAATAATAAATACTGTTGATGTATTTTTATTATTTAATTAGATTTGTGGCCATCACTCACTGCTATGTACCTCCTCACCCTCATGATATAAAATAATATGCCCGCTCATGTACCACATTACAATTATTATTAATATTAAATGAACAAGCATTCTAAGCATAGTCTTATTTTTAATCAGACTCTTCAGTTGTTCTGTATCCCTTTCTTAATGAGACACCTTGTATATAAACTTCCCACTTGAACAGTTTTATATTTTTCAAGTATGTACAATACAGGTGTATCAGAAATTAAAGCAAAAAGACAACTTATAACAAAGGTTTAAATTTGGTAATGTCAAGTCATCCTTGCACCCTAAAAAAGTACCAATGAAGAAATTATTCCTCCAATGCAACCAAACAGTTATTTTTAGGATAAGATTTTGTGTCAAATGTTATCCACATCCACAGGGTTTCTTTTTAAATGGCATGACATTCAAAATTTTGGTCAAAACAATTTTCATCATGCACTTTTCTTGGAAATTCACAATACTTTATTAGGATTAAAAACACCGGTTTCTAGAAACTTTTTCACTATAACAATAACATTACTGATCAGAAAAAGTGGTTAAAGTTTTCTTTTTGTAATCACAAATCGCAACTGAATGCCATTTTTAAAATAAATTATCTCTATAATTCCATTTGTATAGTTGTATGCTGTGCATCTGTGAGATTGTTGTTTATTATACATAGGTACCAATTATAAAAATCTTTAGTAAGTACTTGCTTGCAATTTTAGTAATATATGTACCTACCATATATAATTAATTATTTCAAACATAAATAAAACCAACAAATATTATCTGAGTCTTTTTAGTTCCGATTGGTTTTGACAGAGTAGTTTTGATCATGGTTTTCTTCCATCTACTTTTAGCCATAAAGTCATACCTAGCTAAATTTTTGGTCTTTTTAAACTTTTGACTGTAGCGGGTCATATTTTTAATGTATGTCATCTGAAGCAGAAAGACCTACATGTTTTACATTTAAAAGTAATTAATTGTCCTTTCTACAAACTCGGCTGTATTTTTACTGAAATATATTTATTCACAATTCACGTAGTGGTTTGGTTTTTGGTTTGGTAATTTGATGTCATAATTCTCCTCATTGTCAGATTTTGACATTGGCAGCTTTGATCAAGACAAGAGAGTCCTTGACCGAAAAATCGTAGTTCGGGTTTTAGTTTTGAAGCACAAAGATATTAACAAATCTGATGCACAGTGTTATTCGAACGTTGATTTTCGATCACACAGGTCATATATCGGACGGTTTCGGCGAAGACAGAACAATATAATAATATTAATCTCTTTTATGGTCTTGGCATTGGCTTGGTCGGAAAACGGTTAATAAATAATAGTAAATAGTGTAGAAGTCATAATTGCGCAATGTCATCAAATTAATTTCGAATCGATCATGTTGAAACAAATCTTAGGTAAGTGAGTCATTTAAAAGTTGTAATTCTGCATACGGACTTTAATTATATTTGAATACGACCCTGCTTAGTGAACCATTTAAGCCCCGCCCAGTGGGGTCATTTTTAATAAAACGTATCATATGCAAAACAATTGCCTCATGGCATCTCCATTAGTATTATACTTCCATGCCTCAAATGTACAATTTGCGTTCGCTAATTTTGATAAGTGACAGTTGACAGTTCAAAACGTATAAGTGGCTGTTGACAGATCTATATCCTGCACTTTGACTTACAGAATGTAGTTGGAGAAATTGCACAACCACAAATTTTTATCACTTTTAAAGCATCCAGCGTCCATTATTCCAGCAGACTTTATCAAACTCCTTCGCGATGTCCAGGAAAAATGCAACGAATACTTCTTTTTCTTCAAACTATATTAGATCTGTAATTATATGGACTTGGATCTATTATGTACTATTATAAATCCGTATTAATTTTTTTTTTATCTTGATAACTTTAAATTTTTTCTAATATCATTGGTAATAGAGAAATAGGTCAGGTTTCCCAGGTTTCAGGATTATAACGACTTCCGCAATCTTCCCGGCTCTCGTATAAAGTTTTCATTTGTGAAAATTGGATTGCGTACCTATATCTTCTAAAAATAGCTAATAATTACATTAGTCGACATAAAAAAAATATTCCGGAAACAGTAACACGAAACCTCCCAAAATTGTGGGATTTAATTTGATAAATACGGAAACATTTGTTCTCATAAAAGTAACACATTGACTAAACTAGCAATTAATGCTTTAGGAGCGTTATACGGGTTGGGGCGTTCACTGTAATTTATTTCGACTGAAACCTATTAACGGAACCAAACGACGTATTAGATAAAATTATTTCATTAATAATTTCGTTAAATGGACAATCATTCTTGTATATTAATCGCTTTATTGTTCAATGATTATAAATCTGAATCCAGTGTCGGATTAAGCTGTTGTTCTATTGGTCCAAAGACCCTCGCAGTCAGTGGGCTCTCGTTCAGGCAGTGGGTCCTTAAGAAGAATCCCCTTGGAAAAATCATCAGTGTGCAAAGAGAACTTTTTTTTGCTTTTCAATAAATCGGACCATGCAAAAAAAATTGATAGTTGGGATCTTCTCCCTCCTTAATCAGTAGGCCCTGCAGTTACCAACCCGACACTACCTCAATCGTTTCAAAAATAATTCAATCTCGTTCCCTCTTGTATTATTCATAAAGTGTTAACAGCATTAAAAGAATCGTCTTTGATAAATCACAGAGCTCCTAGTTGATCGCATTATATTTTATTGACTACAACGTTTAATGTAGACAAGATAACAACTCCATTTTCGTCTATTTATAAATTATGCGACCGTTGGTTGCACAATGATGGTCAATTTTAACCAGGGAGTTTTATTACTGTCGTAATATTTAACGAAGTAGGTACAAGAGTATTATAATAAATGTGTTAAGGTCAATTGAATCGTTTATTATAGACACCCCCCATCTAAAGTGTCCTACATGTTTAAACGACCAAAGACCAACGAAAGTTGATAGACAAAAATTAAATAGTTGAAAGATGTAATTACTTTACAAAAAATTGAATAAATCAAAGTATAGGTATCTACCTATATGTATATAATTATAGTCTCAAACATGCAAGGAATTAATTACATTTTTTCATATCATTATTAGTTTTAAATAGTTTTAATAATTAAAACATATAATTCAACTGCATTTTTATAACGATAAAATTTAATTGGACGATATTTTCCATGTCAAACTTGGAAACCTGTCAAAATTGTTTGGCTTTGACAGGGTCAAAGATGTACCGGGTGTCCCTAATTGTTTTTACCTGCGCTATAACTTCTAAACCATGCAAGATATTCGAACTGGGCAAAAACCACCCAGTATAATTGGCGGTAGACTTTGAAACAAATGAAGATTTAACAACACTCCCGTAACCAGACCCTCAAAAATTCTTAATGACACCCCAATTTTGCTTCAAAATTTCAGTGTTTAAATATAATAAAAAAAATAATTACATACATTTTTACTCCAAGGTAGCTATTTATTTTGAAAGATAGGATCAATCTATATAACTTTATATCATTAGCCCTGTCAAATACATCAGGTAGCCCACCGGCAGCCACTTTGTTTGGAACATGGAGGTATAATACTAATGGAGATGCCATGAGGCAATTGTTTTGCATATGATACGTTTTATTAAAAATGACCCCACTGGGCGTGGCTTAAATGGTTGACTAAGCAGGGTCGTATTCAAATATGATTAAAGTCCGTATGCAGAATTACAACTTTTAAATGACTTACTTACCTTAGATTTGTTTCAACATGATCGATTCGAAATTAATTTGATGACATTGCGCAATTATGACTTCTACACTATTTACTATTATTTATTAACCGTTTTCCGACCAAGCCAATGCCAAGACCATAAAAGAGATTAATATTATTATATTGTTCTGTCCTCGCCGAAACCGTCCGATATATGACCTGTTCGAATAACACTGTGCATCAGATTTGTTAATCTCTTTGTGCTTTAAAACTAAAACCCGAACTACGATTTTTCGTTCAAGGACTCTCTTGTCTTGATCAAAGCTGCCAATGTCAAAATCTGACATGAGGAGAATTATGACATCAAATTACCAAACCAAAAACCAAACCACTACGTGAATTGTGAATAAATATATTTCTGTAAAAATACAGAAATGTAGAAAGGACAATTAATTACTTTTAAATGTAAAACATGTAGGTTTTTCTGCTGCAGATGACATACATTAAAAATATGACCCGCTACAGTCAAAAGTTTAAAAAGTCCAAAAATTCAGCTAGGTATGACTTTATGGTTAAAAGTAGATGGAAGAAAACCATGATCAAAACTACTCTGTCAAAACCAATCGGAACTAAAAAGACTCAGATAATAGTTGTTGGTTTTATTTATGTTTGAAATAATTAATTATATAGGGTAGGTACATATATTACTAAAATTGCAAGCAAGTACTTACTAAAGATTTCTATAATTGGTACCTATGTATAATAAACAACAATCTCACAGATGCACAGCATACAACTATACAAATGGAATTATAGAGATATTTATTTTAAAAATAGGCAACTATACAACTATACAAATGGAATTATAGAGATAATTTATTTTAAAAATAGGCATTCAGTTGCGATTTGTGATTACAAAAAGAAAACTTTAACCACTTTTTCTGATCAGTAATGTTAGTGTTATAGTGAAAAAGTTTCTAGAAACTGGTGTTTTTAATCCTAATAAAGCATTGTGAATTTCCAAGAAAAGTGCATGATGAAAATTTTTTTGACCAAAATTTTGAATGTCATGCCATTTAAAAAGAAACCCTGTGGCTGTGGATAACATTTGACACAAAATCTTATCCTAAAAATCACTGTTTGGTTGCATTGGAGGAATAATTTCTTCATTGGTACTTTTTTAGGGTGCAAGGATGACTTGACATTACTAAATTTAAACCTTTGTTATAAGTTGTCTTTTTGCTTTAATTTCTGATACACCTGTATTGTAGATACTTGAAAAATATAAAATTGTTCAAGTGGGAAGTTTATATACAAGGTGTCTCATTGAGAAAGGGATACAGAACAACTGAAGAGTCTGATTAAAAATAAGACTATGCTTAGAATGCGAATATTCTTCATTTTAATTTTGAAGTTTCTTATAAGTTCCCAACAAAATTACTTAAAAACATCAAAAAATATATAATTATAGTTCAAATAAGTGTAACGTATCTTATGACACCAAAAACTTTTGCCGAATTTGGTAAAATTATAGGTAACTCTTCAGTTTTTCTGTCCCATTCTTAATAAGACACTACAAAATTTTTTTTATTATTTAAAAAAGTATTTATTGACCTTTAAACATCACTATTTTGTTGTTTTGATGTCTTATGCTAGCAGCTTTATTAATAGATATGTTAGTCGGATACTAACATATTTATCAACTATGCACTTGATTAATAATATTCTAGGATTATCCAACACAAACTGGTCCAAACTGTGCTGCATAATATTCGAAAAGACATTAGAATTTATGAATTCTTTTAAAACTAATGTGCTGATGATATCAACTGATATATTTTTCTTAGAGTCTTTCATAATTTTTAATATTTTTTCACATTTTAAACAAATGTTTATTACATCTTCCGATGGATATTGCAAACCATTTTTATTCTTTATATCAATGAATAAAAATAGAAACAAATCTCTAGTTTTACTTATTAAAGCATCTAGACATTGTTCACAAATGATTTTCTTTTTTAAATAATAAACAACATATCCAGAAATGTAAGTGATTATATATTTAGAACAGGAGGAGACTGGATCTGGTAAATAATCATGATTATTTTCAATAACATTCACTTTCTTAAAATCGTCAATATTATCAGACATTGCATATTCCTTTGAAGTAACATTTAACTGGCTTGTTATATTGCACTTTAAAATAGTTAATTCCTCCAAAAGAATACAATTTCCACGGAAACTATCTCTTAATTCAACATGAACTAAAATTTTGAGATATTGTTGGTCTTTTGGAAACCTATAATAAAAAAAAGTTAAGCATTCTAAAAAAAATTCTAAGTACACTCCTTATACTTACTTATGAAAACTTAAATTAGATATTTTCTTACGCTCTTTCACTGAAGAGTTTTTACAATTAATTTTGGCACACTTAGTCATGATTTTTATACAAATTAATCAGAAAAAAAAAAACACTTATTAAGATAGAAATAACGTCGAAATATTTAAATTTGAACAAAGTTCTGACAGCTCTTTGACAACTATGACATGACCACTAAGAGAGGGGGAAGGGGTGTCGTTTTTTTTTTGGCATGTCATCTCCATAGTATTCAACCTCATTGGTTTGGAATGCCTAATTAGCACATACTTCGATTTTCTCATTATGTGCTAATTAGCCATTGCAACGACCTTTTAAACAATAGGTGCCAAACAGCAGGGCTGGTATATCTAAGAGGGTTGCGACCTCTGATTTGTATTAGTGGTTGCGACATAGTCTTCCATCTTTAATGCTATTTTTATTCAAAATAGTAGTCGCCGAGTCTACCGATTTAAAAAAAATGTATAAGTGGTCTTTAAAAATGAATTTTCATGGTGTTCGACATAAAATGGGCTGTTTTTAAGCACCATTACTCATGATTTCACGTCTTCTATTTAGAATACATGGTATGTTGCAACACCCATTCCCTTCGGCAGCCATTTTGTTTGGAATTTCGATATCCAAAAAATTCTGACATATGTCAAAATAATCACTATATTAGATATTATTTCTAAAAGTTATTCTTCTAATTTATAAATGGGAAGACACGCAGAAATAACCATTAGTAACTTTTAAATAAACCCATACCAGTACGAATATTGAATTTATGTCTGTGTGGATAATTTTATTGTCATTTCTAGTATTCACCGTTACTTATTGTGATATTTATTAGCTCCACTAACCTAAATGAAAAGGTATTTATCTAAATAAAACAGGAGACACGCCCCATTTCACAAATGAGGTCAACTGCAAATTATATGTGCATCGTGCATTAGTTTTTGTATTCTAAATTTGATGTAGATTCGTGAGAAACATTTATTACAATTAATTTAACCCAAAAACAAATAAAACATAATTTTTAATTTTCATTCGTTTGTAAATATAGTATATTTGTAAAAAAAGTTACTTCAAAAGGTTTTCTGTAGTTTTCAGTAGTGAAAACCTCAATTTTCTCTCTTTAAGCGCGAATTATATGAGGGACACTTAAAAAATCTATCTAAAATAATATGTTTCGCCTAAAAAATGTTGTGTGTTCATCCTGATTTGGCCGGAAAATATTAACTTGATACACTTTTTTTTTAATTTTTTAACAATTTAATGTTATTACTAAGTAAATTCAGATAATCCTGTAATTTTCTCGTACTAAAAAAGTACATCACGTTCGAAGGAAATGAACCAATAATATCCACACACCTCCTTATTATAAAACTAAAAAGGCATTGGATAAAACAATGCTCATCCGGTCAGGTAAAAGGAATGACCATAAAAACACGGTATTTAAGAAGTCAAAATTAAAACAAATTTAATAATAGGTCGGTTAAAGTTGATTACTTTTCAAACTATACGGGATAATGGGAAATACAAATAGATATGTCCCATTTAAAATAAGAAAGTTGACATCTACTTCTTGTATAAGCGAAAATGAACTGTCAAAATATTTTCGGTGGAAAGATCACATACTTGTTTTTGGAATTCAACGGAATGTCGTAAAATAATTAATTCGCAGTCTTTATTTGATACACGCGTGTCCCTATTATACCTTGTTCGATTCATTATAAAATAGTAGGTCGGTGTTTAAATGTCCGTACCTATATATTGTTTTATAATTCCAAAGTCATGGAAACAAGAAGTGTTATGTCGATGGCGGGACATCCATTACCCATTCACCTTCAGCAACCGCCCACCGGAACAAATTGGATTTAAATTTGATTCAAACCAGACACAGTGTCAACGAACGGAAGAATCAAGGCCGAAGGGCAGTAGGACCGAGGGAGGATTGTCAGGGACGGGCAGGGAGGGCGTTGATCGGAAATTCTGTTGTTGGATCAGGATGAGGTGCGGTGCTTTAATCCAGGATAATAGCAACAGGTTTTGTAATTTTCTAGATAATCCGACAGACAGGTTGCAATATTTTTTAAATTGTGATTGATGGGTTATTTTTTGTTAATCCATTTAGGTACGTATCTAGGTATATAAACTTATCTGCCAGTCAAATTTAAAATTATAACAAGTAATCTGTTACTCAGTGGGACTGAAAAAAATTTGAAATAGAATTAACCTTAACTGCAGCAGTTTCTTTTTTTAAAAGACAGAATCCTTTGAATGTAATATGAAATTTTTTATTTTTCCTTATTCTAATAGAAATATTATATAAGATGTATCTAATATTTTATATATCTTTCAAAAGTAGCCTCCCGTAGATCAGGCCACAAGCCGCCACTGGCTCGATGAGGAATTTCCGTAATTTTGCACCAGAGAAACTGGGACATTTCGGTATTACGAAATTAATGTAATTATTTACTTTAATTAAAACATTTAGGTCAACAGCTAATTGGTTCTCAAGAAGCACATCCCAAAATTATCGTAATTGATTTAAGAATGCAATCATATTTTAAAAGTATATGTAATAACCGTAAATTAAATGTTGATCAAATTTTTGTATAAAAAATCGATAGATACCTACTTTTTTTTTATTTCTATAAATACTAGTTACTATTACTGCATAACAATAGTAGGGCGCTACTGACCTATATTGTAGCCAGTAAGATCGAATGAAGGCGCTCCAAAACCCAAGTGCGCAAATTATACCCCAACATAGATTAATTTGCGCCAGTTGTACCTACAGTCTGTTCGCTATACCTACGCGGGTTTCGGATTAAAAATTTTATGAGTATTTCCAGGTAAGTACCCGAAAGTTTGACCTGTTCTTTGGGGAAATATCAACTGGTTAAATGAAATGAAAAATAATGTACCACTTTTTAATTAAATAATAATGGAGAATCTTTTGTATAATTGAGAGCAGAATTAAACTTCTTCATTAATGGAGTCTAATGTGGCTTACAATATACATACAATGTCAACACTTGCAAAGAATAAATTCAACTGCAATATTTGTAACAAATTTAGTGCCTACCCTAATGTTATTTTAATTTAAATCTGACCATTAGGGCAATTTTACCTAATTTCTTGGGAAGACTAATTTGCATAATTTTGTTAATCCGAAACCCGCGTAAGTATAGCGAACAGACTGTAATTAAAAGCAAGTCTACAAAACATGTTGCTTCAATTTAAATTGTATGTAATTTATTATTTTTAATAATTTCATTCCCTTAAAAATGATGTGTGCAGTATTTCCTGTTTGATACTAAAAAACCCTATTGAATGCTGTCTCTATGTACTATACAGGGTGTCACATTGAAAAAGGAACAGAAGTCTGTTCGAGTAGAAAAATAGATTTTTAGATAAAACATCTTCCCTATTCAAATTTCTATGGTTGGGGTTGTTGTACAAAGTGGTGAAATATGGTGATGATTTTTAGGTCAAAAGAGACAAAAATTGATTTCTCAGACACATTAGAAAGGATTTTTTAATTTTTTTCATTTTTAAGTTCTTTTTTTATTTTCATTTTCCCTTATTCAAAATTTTATAATATATGTTTCGTATTAAAATTTGAATATTTCGAAAACGAATAAACAAATTTCAAAATTTTTAAAAATGTGTCGTACGACCCGTTCTTTATTCAAATTTCAAGGGTTAGGGTTCCAAAGGGATAAAGTGATATAATAAAGATTGTTTTATCGAAAGATGTCTCTCTCGATACCAAAATTGATCTCTCTGAGCGCGTTTCCATTTTTTTTTATCTGAAAAGACTGGTTCCTTTTTAATGTGACACCCTGTATATGCTCGAAGATTGCACCACCAAAAATATATCTGAATAGTGACATTCAAAAGCTCCATTAGTCCTAAAAGAATAATTAATTTTTTTGTAATCAATTCTTGGCATCAAAAAAAATTGTTTTGATTAAAGTACTATCTAAAACGTTCCAATAACCCATATCCAATAACCAAATTTGCAAACTGTCAGACGATTATCTCGGAAATACATAAATCAATATTGTTTATAGGTACCATAATCATTAGTTGGTGGTAAATAGCTGTTATTGGCCGTATCTTGCCAAGAAGTTATTTCCACGTGGTCCGATACGAATGAAGGTATTTGACACTTGAAAACAGCCGTGTTACCTTTTATAACAAACACGTCGTATACCTGGGCTTCGTAGTATTGGTTCACCACTGTAAAGTAAAAAAATAATGGACGTCACATCAGGTAGAAATAAGAATTTTCAATTTTACAAAATAGTATAATCTAAAACCGCTTAGTTTGTAGTTTTTTCGGTAAACCTAGAAATTTTTTAGATCTATCAAACTGAGATAAATAGATATAATTTTGTGCCATTTACGACCACACAATTTAGAAATCTCAAGAATGTATTGTGCCTATATATAGTCTATTAAAATAATAACGCGTTCGTAATCCATAGGCGTATCACTTATTTTAGTAGACAGTTAAAATATTTTTTATTCCTCGAGTATACACTTATATTTTCACCTAATTAACCTGCTTATAACTGCTAAACAGCTGAAGGTAAAAAAGTGAATTTTTTTCTAAAATGTTTTATTTTTCCACAAGGTATGTTAAGAACATTGTGTCAAACGGGTTATGTAGGTATAAGGGTTTAAACTTTGACTTTTAAACAACCTTACGTTCATAAATAATAATTTTAATATAAAAACTACTTCTTACCTACAAATCCAAATCAGAATCGAAATCAGAAGATGAACTGTTCGCAACCAATATTTACAATGAGTGGCTCGATCATTTCATCAGTAATATTGTCCAACTTCCACATTTTCTCTTCTTCTTTAATCGTATGATTTACTGCCTTTTCTCAGTTTTCAGGCTTCACATTATTTACAGCCTCCAAAAACAACTGTTTAACATCACTCATTTTAAAAGAATTATTTTTTCTTGAAACTTATCCCTTTATCTGTGCCCATATCAGTTCAATCGGGTTTACTTCGCAATGATATGGTGGTGATCTAACCACCGTCATCCCACGATTTTTTGCAATTTCATCAATTTCATATTTTTTTAATTTCTCTTTATGAAGGGAACACAAATGATACAGTTCTTTTCTCACAGAACCGGGATGGAACTTAATATTCTTTGAATTTAGCCAATTCTGTAAATCTTTTTTTAACCACTTGGTTGTGGGCATTTGTTCTATAAGTCTCGAGTGATAACTTGCATTATCTATTACTATTATACAGTTCTGAGGAAGAAGATCTATAATTTATTCGAACCACTCTTTCAAGACATCAGCATTCATGTCCTCATGGTAGTCACCGGTACGAGTAGATTCAAAAGTCAATAAACCACCTTTAACAAAACCGTTTGAACTACCGATGTGTACTATTATTAGTCTGCGCCCCTTTCCTGATGGTGGATTTAAACCAGTAGATAAATTATTTAAAAAAGCCTGTCTTCGACTTGTAACAGTTTCATCTTGCCAAAATTTATTTGGTTTATGTCCCTCGTTGATCCATGTTTCATCTAAATAAAATATATTTCTTCTTTGGTTTCTCATTTCTTTTATAGTCCTTAGGTAATTTCTTCTCCATACTACAATATCGCTTCTTTCTATTAAAATAGACTTTCTGGAATGCTTTTTCCATATACTATTTCTTTTAAAAGTTTCCATAGTGTGCTTCGACTCATTTCAGGGTAATCCTTATCATCTCGAACCGTGGCAAGAACTTTGTCTACTGTCGGAAATTCTTTTCTAAAGAAGAACGCATGCACTTTCCTTCGAAGTCTTTCTTTCAAAAGATTTTCTAATTGAAATTTTGGTTTTCCTGGAGCTTTACGTGCTGTTTGAAACTCGCCACATTTCTCTTCTTTAACAACTCTGTAAATCGTAGATTTCCCAACACCAAGCGTACTACTAACTAATTCCACTGTTTCATCAACACTTTTACATAAATGTTTGTCTGTAAATGATTTAAAACAATTAAATATTAATGTTTTTTCATTAACTGTTAAAGGACCGATTTTTTGTCGTTTACGCGGCCCTTCCAAATTTTCCATGATCACACTAGAATTCACACTGCACCTTGCAAGTTGCAACTAAACGACATTTAGTAAACTGTCAAGAATACACAACTTGGACCTCCTTACTAAATGGAAAACCTATAATCGCATTTTCGGTGAAATTTGTTGGAAAGGTATTTATCTACTTATAATTCGATTACTGTAAGAAATTCTTGGAATTAAAATAAAACAAAATTGGCAAATAGGTACTTATTGAAAATAATCTTAAGATACGGCTATGTAATCTTTAATACACAGGGCTTTTGACCTATCCAAACCTTTTTCTATTGGTCTGTACAGCTTATATTTATAAAGGACCAATAAAAGACCCAAAACTTGTAATAGCTCAGGTACATTTATTACAATTTTAGGAAATATTTAGATTATTCTGTAAAAAGTTTTACATTAGAAATGCTGTTTTATTACTCTCTCATACATAAAAATAGACTATAACAAAATAATATGACTCCTATTTAATTCCAACACACGCCAATCAAAACAAACTATATCTGAAAACTCTAAGGTTATTTTCATTCATTCCCGCGAAAAGTTTGTCAAAAAAGTGACAAAAATAGTATTGGTTTGTTTTAAAAATACACTGTAACTTCATCTTACGGAAACAAAGCAAATGTTGTTTACAAAAGTTTTGTTTATATTGTTAAATAATCTTTCCAAATACTGTGCGATGTGAATTTTATTTTTTGAGCACATTTTCCTATGCAAATTTTCAAAGAAAACACAAAATGATCTCAAAAAAATATATATTCTTGTGGTATTACTTTTAAAAATATTTAAATATGTTTCTTATTCACAGCACGATTTTTGGACAACTCATATCATTTAAAACTAGAAACCAAAAACTACAATTTCACTACTCAAACAATTTTATCCATAAAATTGTCACTTTTCAAATCATAACGCTGTTCTAAATTTGAATATCTGGAAAATATACAAAAAAAAGAGGAGTAGAGGTAGGTTACTTTATAAGACATCTAAATTATTACGATGGTAAATTACCAAAATCATTCCCATTTTTCTGATATTTAAATACTGTATTATCATCAGCCAACCAACTTTCTATTTGGACGAAATCAGACACAAAACTGGGCACCGAGCATTTTAAAATCCCTGTGTTGCCTTTCAACACAAACTCATCGATCACTCGACTTTGGTAAAACTGTTGGACAACTGCAACCACAAGAGAGAAAAAGGAAAAGTTGAAAAGTGGAATATTTCGAGTCTTTTTCTACATTTAAGATGGAAGCACCCCTGTAGAACCCGTATTTTTTAGAATCATTGAGAATAATTCATTTGATACTAGGATTTGTGACCCTGTACAATGGTTCCAATCGTCTTAAAATACGGGTCGTGCTTCCATCTTAAATGGACCACACTGTATAAACATAGGATCGAACGGCGGAAATCAATCGTCACGGCTTTAGGGCGTTTGTTCAATGTATGTACCGTAATCGTCACTGCCAGGAAGATAAATATTTCCTTGGGAGTCCCTCCAATTTTCCACCAAGACGAAATCTGAAACGAATGACGGGACTTCGCACTTCATCACTGCTGAGTTTCCACGGATGACGTACTCATTGTCAGCTTCTACTTCGAACGTTTGTGCTACCACTGTATGAGTAACAAAATGTTTATTTTATTTTTAAGTAGAGTACACGGATTCTTTTCTCTAATGTGGTCAATTTATTCAAAGGAATATAAACAATTAAAACATCAAATACATTTATTAAAAAATTTTATTCTTAACGCATGGTATGATAATTTTTATTTGAGGCTGACTCATCTGGCCGACCACATTGCAATTCGCAGATGAGTCACCCTCAAATGAAAATTGTTATACTATAGTCGGTCATTATCAGACATAAATTAAAAAGGATAAATAGGTGGATAGAAAAAATAAGTTAAATAACTTAGTGTGTTCTGTCCTCCTATTTAACTTTTGTTGAGGTACGGTTCTTGATTGCGGAACACACTTTAACATCAGTCAGTTGTCAGTCGTAATAGAGCGACTGTCACTTTACGATGAAGCCATCAACAAGTTATATCGTATGATTAATATTGAGATATAATATAATAAAACAGAAAATACCTAAAGATTTTTAATAATTATTATCTTACATAATAATAAATCCTTCTCAATTTAGGACAATGTAGCGAATACGGCTTTGAATCCTGAAGCAACCATGTAAATTTTTATTTAATTTGCACGGTCCATTGTAGGATTTGATAGGTGTCGTATTAGCAGTAATTTAATTTCTGTTTATATGGCATCCAGATTACAAATCGCAATGCGCTACCGTTTCGATGATAGCAGGTGAAGTTTTCCGGGTTTTCCTCGCCTGTAAGTCAGATGGCACCATTAGTCATGTTTAAGTCGATCCGGAGCTCCACGACAAATAATAATAGGCCGTCCCTTTCCCACACAAGCTCAGTCGGCTTCAAGGGTTACATTTCACTTCTGAGGTAGTGAATTAGCGAGACTATTATTATTAGAAGACGTAAATGAAGATTAAATATAAACAATTCATTAAAATAACGATTGTATATGCTTTAAATTGAAAATTCAACGAATTAAAGCGTTCAGAAATCGAAACACCCTGTATGATAATAAAAGTTCTTATTCCCAAGCATTAAAATACATCACTTAGTGGTATCGTTCAACATATAGATTATTTTTTATGTAATGTATCTAAATAATAATTATGTTTGGTTAGTTTAGACTAAATTCCGAATATTATAATAATAAGATTAAAAAAGCGATGCATCTAAAAACTTAAAATAAGCAGGAAACCTTAAAAAAGAAATTGCAAGCAGCTTATAAGTGGAAACACGATACGAATTTAAATCGTACTTGAACATGTGGCTGGCAGATTGCGTGATAATTGATAATCAACCAGATTTAACAAACGTTCTAACTGTTAGATTAACAGGTTTAAAAGAAAACCTGTTGGAAATCTGAAACGTCAGCAGAGACTTATTTAAATATATCCATATTTACTTATATTTTTTTTTAATGACCTTTGTAGCTAGACTCTTAATTGAAATTGTCTATCATATGAGTAAATTATTTTTTATAGAAGGTACTATGATTTTGTGAAGTGAAGGGGGGTCCATCAGGTAGTGTCAAGTGTCATCTTCCGTTGATAACGAGACAACCACTGCAAAGGACATCTTTAATTAAAACTGCTCATTATAGAACCTTTTGAAGTTTTAAAATTATTATACTCATTATACCCCTTGCCAATGTTTCAAAGAATTCGACGTTGATAAAAAGTTTGGTATAGGAATTTGGGTTATTTATGGAAAACATTTACCACTCTTAATAAATTTATGGGACATGGAAAGTACCATAATCAATGTCGTCATTGTACTTATGTACCAGACCGTCATCCGAAATCCAAGAATCAATCTGGACAAAATCGGCCACGAAACTGGGTATCTTGCACTTCATCACAGCCGAATTTCCCCGAATGACGTATTCGTTTTCGGCCTCGGTCACATAGTACTGCGACACAACTAAAAAAAAAAAGAAGATACTCTCGTTACAATTACCATAATCTGTGGAAACCTTCATGACGTTGCCTTGATCATCTATCCACGAATCTACGTATACGAAATCCGCTACAAACGAGGGTATACTGCATTTTAGAACTGCGGTGTTGCCACGTATGACGTATTCCGTCAGTATTTCTGCTTTGTAAAATTGGTTAACAACTGAAAAGGTAACATGAGAAAAAGAATAGAAATTTAATTATTTCAAAATAAATAATTATAAAGAACAATATTTATTCCTTTTATTAATAATTAATCTCTCTACAAAAACATGAAATATTTTTTGTTGATCTTGGTAGGACATTTGACTAATGGCTTTTGTTTATTTTGCATTTAGAAAACACTGTAACTGTTTGTTTTATTAATCAATCAACATTTTTTTAATGAGTTTTATTTGTTGCCTCTTTAGACGAACCGCTACTGGTTTTTTTTAGTGATATCGTTTGATTGTACTTGAACAGGATTCCTTTAAAAATATACGTTTTATTTAGCCGATTACGGGTGGCCCCTCCGGAAATACGTTAATAAAACAACATTTAAAATAAATCGATATTTTTCTCGTAGATGTTCGCTTACAAATAATTCTAGCACATAGCATTTTGGTCTTCAGAAAAGCAAGAACCCCTGATTTAAAGAAAAATCGCCGCCTATGGAGGTGAAAGAACTAAAAATGCTCTCCCCTAAGCACTCCAGATGTTACTTATCAGTGTTCTTCTCTCGGTATTCGTAAAAAGGGCTTTCTTTCTCGGTAGTCGACCTTTTTCTGATGAATTTTGTCGCCCACTATGGCCGCATAGAACTCAAGTATTTATCGATTTGTTTTTGTGCCCTACTATATTTAACAATGAAACTCTAACCTAGTGTCACTTGTATGTAGCAAATATATCGCGTGTTATAAAAAAATAAGTCTCTAGGGCCAGGGGGGAGAATTCCTGTTTAATGGACGATTAAAATAAATGAAATAATTCAGATGGAGTTTACTGGAAAATAAAATTACATTGTTATTCAGAATTAACATCTATGGTGAAATACAAAAATTTGTGAATGTAATGTATTTTGTTATTTTCAGAGACTAATTTAAATAAACCAATCTTGTTAAGAATTTCCTTTGTATGTCCTAGTTATAATTTATGTCCTACGTTACATTTATTTTTATAACATAATGCTGCGTTGCCATAACAGCGGGTACACAAAAATATTGAAACTAGGGAAATTATTCTTGGTATTGTGTGTCAACTAAAATGCCTTAAATTATTTTTGTTTACAAAAACATTGATCAATGATAATAATTATATCCACAATTGCTTGTACAACAAACAGAACATTATATGTTGCCATAGTGTCTCTTTGGATTAAATCTATTAGTCTATTAATAAAATGGTTGCCTGTAGATATTGATATGGAAATCCTGTGAGCCTGTTGGATTTGACAGATTAATGGATTGCCATAGTAATGCCCACAACCATCAGTTTAACAGATCGTTGGAATGCCTGATTGGTTTGCAACGGTTTAAGAAATTTTACCTAGACACGGCTGGTTGATCCCATGATGGTACACAATGTAATGGAGTCAACATAGGCGGATCCAGAACCTTTCCAGAGGGAGAGGCGGGCAATTTGCTATAGTCTATTTTTATGTATGAGAGAGTAATAAAACAGCATTTCTAATGCCAAACTTAGTACGGTCATTTTAAATATTTTTACAGAATAATCTAAATATTTCCTAAAATTGTAATAAATGTACTTGAGCTATTACAAGTTTTGGGTCTTTTATTGGTCCTTTATAAACATAAGCTGTACAAAACAATAGAAAAAGGTTTGGACAGGCCAAAAGCCCTGTGTATTAAAGATTACATAGCCGTATCTTAAGATTATTTTCAATAAGTACCTATTTGCCAATTTTGTTTTATTTTAATTCCAAGAATTTCTTACAGTAATCGAATTATAAGTAGATAAATACTTTCCCAACAAATTTCACCGAAAATGCGATTATAGGTTTTCCATTTAGTAAGGAGGTCCAAGTTGTGTATTCTTGACAGTTTACTAAATGTCGTTTAGTTGCAACTTGCAAGGTGCAGTGTGAATTCTAGTGTGATCATGGAAAATTTGGAAGGGCCGCGTAAACGACAAAAAATCGGTCCTTTAACAGTTAATGAAAAAATATTAATATTTAATTGTTTTAAAACATTTACAGACAAACATTTATGTAAAAGTGTTGATGACACAGTGGAATTAGTTAGTAGTACGCTTGGTGTTGGGAAATCTACGATTTACAGAGTTGTTAAAGAAAAGAAATGTGGCGAGTTTCAAACAGCACGTAAAGCTCCAGGAAAACCAAAATTTCAATTAGAAAATCTTTTGAAAGAAAGACTTCGAAGGAAAGTGCATGCGTTTTTCTTTAGAAAAGAATTTCCGACAGTAGACAATGTTCTTGCCACGGTTCGAGATGATAAGGATTACCCTGAAATGAGTCGAAACACACTATGGAAACTTTTAAAAGAAATAGGTTTTCTATGGAAAAAGCATTCCAGAAAGTCTATTTTAATAGAAAGAAGCGATATTGTAGTATCGAAAAGAAATTACCTAAGGACTATAAAAGAAATGAGACACCAAAGAAGAAATATATTTTATTTAGATGAAACATGGATCAACGAGGGACATAAACCAAATAAATTTTGGCAAGATGAAACTGTTACAAGTCGAAGACAGGCTTTTTTAAATAATTTATCTACTGGTTTAAATCCACCATCAGGAAAGGGGCGCATACTAATAATAGTACACATCGGTAGTTCAAACGGTTTTGTTAAAGGTGGTTTATTGACTTTTGAATCTATTCGTACCGGTGACTACCATGAGGACATGAATGCTGATGTCTTTAAAGAGTGGTTCGAACAAATTATAGATCTTCTTCCTCAGAACTGTATAATAGTAATGGATAATGCAAGTTATCACTCGAGATTTATAGAAAAAATGCCCACAACCAAGTGGTTAAAAAAAGATTTACAGAATTGGCTAAATTCAAAGAATATTAAGTTCCATCCCGGTTCTGTGAGAAAAGAACCGTATCATTTGTGTTTCCTTCATAAAGAGAAATTAAAAAAATATGAAATTGATGAAATTGCAAAAAATCGTGGGATGACGGTGGTTAGATCACCACCATATCATTGCGAAGTAAACCCGATTGAACTGATATGGGCACAGATAAAGGGAGAAGTTTCAAGAAAAAATAATTCTTTCAAAATGAGTGATGTTAAACAGTTGTTTTTGGAGGCTGTAAATAATGTGAAGCCTGAAAACTGGGAAAAGGCAGTAAATCATACGATTAAAGAAGAAGAGAAAATGTGGAAGTTGGACAATATTACTGATGAAATGATCGAGCCACTCATTGTAAATATTGGTTGCGACAGTTCATCTTCTGATTTGGATTTGTAGGTAAGAAGTAGTTTTTATATTAAAATTATTATTTATGAACGTAACGTTGTTTAAAAGTCAAAGTTTAAACCCTTATACCTACATAACCCGTTTGACACAATGTTCTTAACATACCTTGTGGAAAAATAAAACATTTTAGAAAAAATTGCACTTTTTTACCTTCAGCTGTTTAGAAGTTATAAGCAGGTTAATTAGGTGAAAATATAAGTGTATACTCGAGGAATAACTGTCTACTAAAAGAAGTGGTACGCCTATGGATTACGAACGCTTTATTATTTTAATACTCTCTCATACATAAAAATAGACTATAAGTTCATAGTGTGGCTTATTATTTTTTTTTTTTTCATTAGATTTCAACGGTCAAAGGTATCAACTACTAGGATTATTAATCACAAACAGTATAAGGGAGCAATTGCCTCGTTGCCCCCCCCCCCCTTCCCCCCGCCGCTGGTGAGAACCAATAACAATTTGTTTTCTTGAAACTTTTAAAATCTCAAAAGCAAAAAATTATTTTCACTTCCGGAAATTAGGCGCCTATATCTGACGATACGATCGTTCTCTCAGAATATAAACCTATAACAAGTTTGGATAAACAACGGTTCACAAAAGCTCTGCATCGCTCGCTATTTTTAGCTTCTTTAGAAATATATTGCTGGTATCGGAGAGTGTGAAAAGTATGATGTTGCATTCTTGGAAATATCACGCTCCACATAGTGGCTGATTCTTTATTAGCCATTCATTGATGTCGAAGCTCGTTCCAGGGTTTTCATAAACCAGGGGAATTGTCTTACGAGTTAATTTAGGGATAGGTCTCTTTTTTAGACAAACTTGGAAAAATTTTTAGTTGAAAACCTATCTGGATCTCTTTGTGTTTTCACTTATTGGTAATCTGTAAATAAAAGTATTCTATATTTTAGACTGTCCATGTTTTGGTGATTTTGTCCACAGTCAATATTTCGAAAACATGTCAAAGAAAGTTAAAGCTTTTGGCACATCACATAGTAGAGATATGATTGATGAAGCATGTTCCAATAATTGTCAACAACAAAAACGTTTCTGGTCTTTGAAAATTGACGTTGAAGTTGACAGATGAATGTGTCGTAAATTAGAGGCATAAAAGTAGACTTAAAACGCAACTCTGTGTAATCCATGGATTTATTTTCTATATAAGTACGATTGTTCAAGTATTTAAAGATTTTTTTATACATTATAAACCTTTGAACTGTTTTAGAAATGGAAAAATTCAATGGAATAATATTTTTGTGTAAGCACCAATAAATTTTAAACATAAAAATATCAGCACGAAGTAAGGACATCTAGGACAATCAATAAAGATGGGAAATTTAAGGATTCGAGCAGTGCGCTTAAGGATTCTTACATTTTTATGCAAATTTTAAGTTCCAGAATATTTACTCAACAGAAAATGAACATTAAAATATCCATATTCATGAAACTATTTGTGGCATATTTTACTTTGAAATTAAACACTCATTTGTCTTTTACCAATGTTTAATGTAGAAATTTAAAATAATTCGTTTTAAAGAACGGTTAGGATAGATAGGTCAGTTAAGTGTGTAATTAATTAATCAACATTCAGTTTATTCCACGCAAACTTTTTCAAGATGTCTAATTGGCACATCCGCCGCTTGTTAATTGTGTAATGACTGCCCTCGTCTGGATTAAAAAATTGAAGACAAAGGTTTATAAACTGAAAATAATACAAGAAGCAAGCAGAATATCAAAATAAATGAATACTTATAAAAAAAACTTTAAAAATATAGAAATACAGGGTGCTCCAACACACAAAAAAAATGTAAGAAACCTATGCGATAATTGATACATTTTGACCAAAATGTTTTTACCATAATTACTATCGAAATTGTAAAGTGTACCATCGGATCCTACCCAAGCTTCTACTCTTACAAAATCGGAGACGAATGACGGGATATTGCATTTCAATACAGCCGTATTACCGCGAATTACGTATTCCGACACAACTTCGGCCTCGTAGTATTGGTTGACAACTGGAAAGAATTAAAATTAATTATACTAATTGGTACACGTTTTTGGTGGCCCATCCTGTATATGTAGTGACTCCTTTATCGCATATTTTAAACCTTGCTTTGTCTAGTGGAATAATAACATATTGAAAAATAAAATATTACTATTTTATCTACTTTTTAAAGTAAACTTTAAAAATATTTTTTGATGATCACTCCTTCGTTTTTATAAAAATATTAACATTTAGAGATCTTCCATGACTTTTATCTTAGTAGTGTTAAGTTGACAAACAATTTCATTGTAAAATCGTCAACTAAAAAGAGCATCAAGAACAACGCAAATTAATCAACCATAGATAGACGATAACCTTGTTGACAAAACTGTTAAAACTTTGTTTGCCAACCCCGAAGAGTGGTTTCAATTTTAATGAATCAAAAAATCGATTAAAAAAGTAAACGGAATTTTATTGGGGTAACTTCAACTTGTGATCAACAGGATAAAAATAGTTGTGAATGGATAGAATGAAAACAAATCAAATAGTACTAGAAAGACTTTAAAATTCATGAAAAACTGCTTTACAGTTTGAATATATTTTTAAAGAAAGTACCTAATCATGTCATGGCAAATTATATTGCATGATAAAGGAGTTTTGAAATAAAAAAATATGAAAGGAATTATTATCAGAGTGCAGAAGATGATTAGATACTTTTTCTGATTAAATTAGTCGAGAAATTAGTCTATATTCCAACACTATTAACATAAAACAAGTGATATATGCATTTTTTTATTAATAGAATGTCATTAAGTATATCAGTATCTAAATTATGAGTTTTTGTAAAAATGCAATTTATTAAAATGGATATTATGATTTACAAGGCAAGTTAAAGAACGCAGGATCAGTCTATTTTAATCAACTTTATTTATTGTTGGTTCAAAACTAACCGGAAATATTTTAGGCTAGCAGCAGCCAACGTTAAAATAACAAGTTGCTGCCGTTTTAAAAATAGACAATTTCTAATCAAACATTTATTAATTCCAGTAATTTGAATTACTAATTTTATACTCAGATCTATCGCTGTAAAGATTTGCATCAAAATTAATACAAACGAACTAAGACCTACTTAGAAAAGAGAATATAATAATTAGTGATAAAACTTTATCATCAAATAAAATGTTAATTTTTCGTTTTCAGAAGAAACATGATAAAAAAAATCATTTGTCGGGTGACATTTGATGACCTGTTGTGAAATATACACAAATGAATATTTGTAATAAAATAAAACAGATCATAATTCTAAGCAAAACTTTTTAACGATAAGATTAATAAAACAACAAAGAAGTATTGTGTTTTATGATATAAATGTTATATTTCCAACAATATATACGATGTTGAACACCACAATTGTTATTCTATATGCAGTTTATGTGAATTCCTTTTCTTATTGGAATGCCTTTTAATATTTGTGTAAAAGAAGAAGAAATCTACCATATATTAACACTTGATTTTTTCATTAAAATCCGACGTTCCAAGAATATGGTCATTTTTACAAGAAAAAGGATGAAAGTGGAACTAAAATTCTAGAGCTCTTAAACACAAAACTAAAGTTTGCATTAAAGGTGAAATACCTCAATCCTAGAAATCAGAGTCAAAACATTTCTTTTGGACAATGCCGCCGAACCGTGGGGCGCACCTAAATTTCTTCCTCAGTGTCGTCCCATCGACTTACATGGCCATCATAAGATATATGCCATCAGAACAAATTCCTGAAAGTTCTGAATGTGGAACAGAAACCCTCTATCTCTCTAGGAAAATGTTCAATTAAACTTTTATGTTCGTTACTTCTCTCATCTATATCCCTGTCTGATTGTTTTATATGGTTTGAATCGCAATATTTATAATACAATTGATAAAGGACCACGCACTTTTCTTATGCAAACGGAAGTACCGTCAAAATGTCTGAATTTTTGATATGTTAAATTACTTGATGTCCCCATCAAAAGTGTTCATGGGCCCAATCGTATCCTATGACTAGTTTTCCAAATATAACCTAATATGTACCAAATATATGAATTTTAAACAAAAAAAAACATACTGACATAAGTAGATAGGTTTCAGAGATATACTGTATATTGGATAATTTGACACACTGTGTTGGATTAGAAATATACCCCTTGTACTATTTGAGGGCAGCCAAAATTATTTCGTAGTTACAGGGTGATTGCGTTTGAATATGTAAGGTGAAAAAATCAACAAAATGTTGAAATTGTTGACAAAAAATAGAAAATAATTGCCTTTTAACTTTGGAGTTGTTTATCAAAAAAATCTTATTAGTTCACATACAGAGTCATACATTATTTCATTACAAAAAAAGTTCGTTATACGGTAGGTCTAAGTAGGATTTAGGGAAATGAATAACGATCGAATTAAATGTTTATTTTGACTGGAGTATTGGCTTTTTATATTACCTCTTTATGTATATTTATATCAGATTGGGAACTCATCTGACAATCCATGTCTTAGTTTAACAAGGAAAGCAAGTAAATCTTTTTGAGCAATGTTTCTTAAGTTACCATATTGTTTTATTAGTTCACAAAATTCATATAATACTTGGAAATTCTGTTTAGAAATTGAAGTTAAATATTTAAATTATTCTAAACTAAAAGAATTTTTGTCTTCCCAATTTTTAAATTATTATTAGCAGTAGCAGCCGCTCTTAAATTAACGACGAAGAATGGTCTATAAACAAAACGCAAACTAGCATGTAAATTAATCATTAGTAAACTTGAAGATTTAGATCAGCTGTACTTAATAAATCCACATAAATCTGTTTGTTATGTTACACGGGCCACAATATTTTTGGGTGATAACTAAAGTTGCAACCTTTTTGAAATGCAAATAAAGGACAATGGGTGAAGATAGGAATCCGCTTTAAATATTTTCTACAAAGAAAGGTCCTCATGTTGTTTTGATACAAGACTGAAGCTCAACCATTTCAGTTACTAATAATCGTGTTTCGGGCTGCACAAAAAAGCTTGGAGGGCCGCACACAACAGCTTGGAGAGCCGCATGAGGCCCGCGGGCTGCAGGTTAAGTATGGCTGATTTAGATGAATGTCACAAAAATCTTCAGATATTCGGGTACCTAAATATTTGAAACTAAAAAAATATTTGCTCTGCATACTGCCGATAGTTTTCTTACATTTACTTGTGAGTTACAAATTATACAATCACGAACTGAGTGGGGAGTCTTAGGCAATTTGGATCATTTTCAATATTTCAAAGTTTCTTTGTAATTGCGTGATAACAGTTTAAACATAATCTTACTTCTTGTAGATTATCGATTGCAGGATGTCCGGCAGCTTGTCTTCTTAAATTAGCAACGTTAAGTACATCTATATTATTGTTTTTGTTTGAACGAATAGTGAGTCGAAGTTGAAAGTGTCTATTGCAAATATAACAGCTTATCCTATTTGCAAACGCCATACTTGCAACAATATTTATTTAAAACACTAATACAGAACGGTCTAATGCTCACTTAAAGTAATACAAACGTCATTTATTATAAAAGTCAGCAATAGATGGATGTTCAATTATTCGGAAAATATTTAATCATGAATATATATAAATCAAATGTAAGCATGTTTATATATCCTATAAGGTTTTTGGCATATTCACCACTTTTTAGAATTTACTAATAAAATCTATCAGTCGTCTAAAACTCATAGGTTACAGGGTAATCAATTTTTGTGAAAATCTTCGGAAAAATTTTATATTATCACAGTAGATATAAAAAAGCAAAACTTCAGGCATGCAGGCAGTCTTAAGCTTTATATTTTATCATTACGAATATACAGGGTGATTCTTAACACGGTACCAGCCTTGGTTGTGTCGATTACAACAAGCTATGACACTTTACGTCTGAAGTGAAAAATTACGGAGTTACAGGATATTACAGAATAACTATATTTATGGCGATATAATCATTAAATACTTAACAAAACGACTTGCATGCCTTTGCATAATGACAATATAAA
Source organism: Psylliodes chrysocephalus (assembly GCA_927349885.1). NCBI lineage: Eukaryota > Metazoa > Arthropoda > Insecta > Coleoptera > Chrysomelidae > Psylliodes > Psylliodes chrysocephalus. Next base: position 13,241,270 of record OV651830.1, read on the forward strand.
AATAGGCCGGTGATTCGAAAATTACGAATATTTTGTTACCCTGTATTCATATCATATTGTTTTGAGAAGCCCTTGAAAAATCAAGAGAGGAACAGGTAAGCTGTAAACTATAAAAATATCAACAATTGTTTCGTGAAAATTAGAATAATATAGCTGCTCGACTTATTTTAAATATTTGAATGACCAATAACATGAAAATACTATTTCTTATATGAATGTGTACCAATAAGTAGATATGACATTTATACTTCATTGTGTGCCTAACTATTACTCAATGGATTTCATAGAAGAAAACTCGCAATGAATAAGAAGACAGTTAAGAAGTTGATAATTTCTCAGATTTTTCTGCTCATTGACTACTTTATTCTGAGGATCCATTAAATGTTTTTAATTTCTAGTTATTAAAAAACTATGTCAGTTTGACAAAGTTTGTTATTGCCTATTTAAAATATTAATGTAAGTATATTTATAATCATTTTTCAATAAAGAACTCACAAGCAATTTATTTTCTAATATTTGGGAATAATTTTATATATTGTTGATTTTTTCACCTTGTAAGTTCAACTGTAACCATCTTTTAGGGGATGCGACTTAAAACAAAATGTATTGGGGGCTTTACCTCATTGGTGGCGTGGAATGGAGCTTATAATCTTATTTAAATATACAATACAAATAGGCACTTACGACAATAGTCGAGCCAAATAAACCTGTAATCCGATCATAATTTTTCTACATCCTACTTAGACCTACCGTATAATCAACTTCTTTGTACTTGAATAAAGTATGACCTTGTATGTGGACTTATAATATTTTTTTGATGAACAACTCACAAGGTAATTATTTTCTATTCTTTGGCAACAATTTCAACATTTTGTTGACTTTTTTATCTTACATATTCAACCGCAATCACCCTGTAAGTACGAAATTTTTGTCTGTTTCCAAATAATACAAGGGTTATATTCCTAATCTAAACACAGTGTGTCAAAATATTTAATATAAGATATTTCTTTTGAAAATATCTACTTATGTCAGTATATATTTATTGTTTAAAATTCATTTATTTGGTATCTACTTGTTATATTTTGTGAACCAATAGAACAATATTATGGTAACTTAAGAAGCATTGCTCGAAAAGTTTTACTTGCTTTCCTTGTTAAACTAAGACATGGATTGTCAGATGAGTTCCCAATCTGATATAAATATACATAAAGAGGCAATATAAAGAGCCAATGCTTCAGTCAAAATAAACATGTAATCCGATCATTATTCATTTCCCTAAATCCTACTTAGACCTACCGTATAACGAACTTTTTTTGTAATGAAATAATGTATGACTCTGTATGTGAACTAATAAGATTTTTTTGATAAACAACTCCAAAGTTAAAAGGCAATTATTTTCTATTTTTTGCCAACAATTTCAACATTTTGTTGATTTTTTCACCTTACATATTCAACCGCAATCACCCTGTAACTAGGAAATAATTTTGGCTGCCCTCAAATAGTACAAGGGGTATATTTTTAATCCAATATAGTGTGTCAAAATATTAAATATACAGTATTTCTCTGGAACATATCCACTTATATCAGTATATTTATTGTTTAAAATTCATATATTTGGTACATATTAAGTTATATTTGGAAAACTAGTCATAGGATCTAATTTTACCAATAAGAATTTTGAACGAGTACATTGAGTACTATACGATAACAAATATTGAGAGACTTTGACGGTGATATTTTTTTTCTGTATTTTAGCTATTTTTGTTCGGTGGGAATACCTACTTTGACCAAAAAGGATCTGCCGAATCATTAATCACCCTGTAAGGGACAATATTTTAATTATAGTAGTTAAGTATGTATTTTGACTATACATAATGAGCAAAAAACTTCCAAAAATATTTTAGGGTGATTTATGATGTCCATTTTAAAGAACTAGGGATTTCTAACTTCAACACCCTGTATCTCGAAATCTAGTTATAGGATACGATTGGGCCCGTGGACACTTTTGATAAGGAAGAAAAGTGCGTGGTCCTTTGTCTTTTATTGCAACGGTTTTAGTTGATACCTTTTAATAATAGTAGTACCTTTTTAGCGTAACATCAACTGATATGTTTAAGGTTGCAAAAGATCGCTATGACATTAGGAAAGTTTGGGGAATATCGGAAAACGGGATATTAATTTGATATCATGATGGATATACCATAATTCTGATCGTTTAACCCATATTGGTGTCCATCGCTGTCAGTCCACGAAGTAACAGTAACGAAATCGGCAATGAAAGATGGTATGGAACATTTCAAAACTGCTGCGTTGCCTCGAATGACGTATTCATTATTCACTTCGGTTTGGTAAAATTGTTGGACCACTGGAAACATAATTCTGGGATTGATTCACTGTTTTAGGTTGTTTTTGATAGGACAAAGAAGCAAATACTGTAACAAGTTGCAATTTTCTGTAGTTATGGAAATTTTACTTTTTATTGGTTGCACGGGTATAATTTTTCAATGTTTCAGTAAAGCAATAAATCTTTGGACGATGGAGAAAATCCAAAGTCATTTTCTGTTTTCTGGTGATATTTTTGTATAACATACATCATTTTTATCCATATCCCAATTTGCCATTAATATTATCCCGTCTATTTGGGACAATGTCTTGACTATACAAGGTGAATTACTAGGAACTTGTTCTCTAATTTTTAGTTTAGTTTAGCATTGAACTGTTTGTCCTAAAAAGTCAAAAATCCAGGATCAGTTTTAAATATTAGTTAAGACAGTTCCATGGAGTTATAATGGAGGATACTAAGATGTCCTAGTGAATAAATAACTTAGATATCTTATGGGTTTCTTTAAAATGACCAGTCTAGGATTTTTTGTCATAAAAATTGCAACTAAATGTTTGCAATTAAAACGTTTGGATTCACGCTGTAAAATCTTCAGGTGAATACACTACAGTTGACAGCCAGTAATTAAGCAAAAAAGCTTGTGCTTAGCTGAAGAAATACAAAATTATTGCCTTTTCTTTTTTTAAATTTAAAAGATGCTTACAACTTGTTACATGATTTACTTTATAAAATAGGAAATATTTTAAAAGCATAATAACTGGTTTAGGTACCGTCAGGTGCGTTCGGATAGAAATTCTCGTTTTGATCAGTATGCCATGACACCACGCTCAAAAAATCGGCTACGAACGAGGGTATTTGACATTTCAAAATTGCTGCGTTGCCACGTATAGCGTACTCTTTATTAACGTCGACATCATAATATTGAGTAACGACTGAAAGACAATATTAAAAAAAAATGTTACCATCGATCAGAATTCAAATATCAAATTTCGTCCACACTGTATATAAGACTGACTATTACAAATTAATCATAAAGAAGTTTTATTAAGTTTTATTTTAATGATATATTAAGTTATTAATATATTGCCATTGTAAGTTTATTGACACACCCCGTATACTAGAACTCCTAAAATATCATGTTTACATTTAATATAGACAAAAACGTGAATCAAGATAATCTTTGAGGACTAGGACTCCGACAATAGGATTCTAGGTCATTTAAGGACATTTTAGGACGTTTATCTAACAGCAAAAAAAATATGTAAGTACCAGTAGGATCTTCATGAAAAAAATTCTCATTTTGATCAGTATGCCATGACACCACGCTAACAAAATCGGCTACAAAAGAGGGTATTTGACATTTCAAAATTGCAGCGTTGCCACGTATAGCGAATTCTTTGATGACATCAATGTCATAGTATTGAGCAACGACTGAAAGAGAATATTAATAATAAAAGTTTTAAAACATTTGTTGTGTTATCACATTTGGATTGAGAACTAGTGGCTACTTGTTTGTGTATCTGTACATACAAATATTATTTACTTTGGAATGATTCTTAAAACTGAAAGTTGTCATATAGCCTTCAATTATGAAAAAATAATTATCTATGGAGCACTAGTAAACTTAAAAAGTGTGGTAGATAAGTTATAAAATTTCTGAAACATAAATATTCTCATCACAAGCCTCATTATACAGGTTGTCCCAAAAACATACCGATTAAGGGGTGATAGGAAGCATCAAAACAAACTTTTTTTGTTTAATTAAGTTTGTCGATATGTTTTTGAGACACCCTGTATATTAACCAATCCTGGATAATTGTACGTTTTCAAGCTTGATTTCGGAATTATTCGATTTTTACGATTCATTAAATATCTATCAATTTATCAGCTAAAGCACGAATGATTCATCTTTAATTAACGGCTTAGAACTGACCTAGAACAAATGTGAATGTGTTGGATATCTAAAAACGGCACCAATTGAGAAGATTGATGGATTGTTTTTTTAGTAGTTGAACAATAATAGATATTTTCTGGTTTACTACTACTTATATTCAATTTGGTAGAATAATAAATACTGTCAACTGATTTCGAGAAATTTGCAATCAACAAACACCCTGTGTATTTATACTTTATATCTACCATTTATTGCAATATTGCCAAACATCAAATTCAATGAAATTAAACCAGCTTAATCTCTGTAAAAATAATAAAGAATCTAAATAAAAAAAAGAGTATAATGATGATTGCAACTTGCAACTCAACTGAGTTTATGGCACTTAGGTACTTTTTTCTTTGCAATAAGAAGTGATTTCATACTTTATATAAACCTTTTTTATTTCTTTTCCATTTCAGTCCGCAAACTACAGTCTGCGTTTTCAAATAAATAAAACAAACTACTTGCCATCCGTTGGAATGCCAAACCAAAAAAATAAAGTCGTCTCGCTATTCAGGAAATTTAAAATCAACTGTATCGTCCATGTATAGTCTATTTTTATGTATGAGAGAGTAATAAAACAGCATTTCTAATGCAAAACTTAGTACGGTCATTTTAATTATTTTTACAGAATAATCTAAATATTTCCTAAAATTGTAATAAATGTACCTGAGCTATTACAAGTTTTGGGTCTTTTATTGGTCCTTTATAAACATAAGCTGTACAGAACAATAGAAAAAGGTTTGGACAGGCCAAAAGCCCTGTGTATTAAAGATTACATAGCCGTATCTTAAGATTATTTTCAATAAGTACCTATTTGCCAATTTTGTTTTATTTTAATTCCAAGAATTTCTTACAGTAATCGAATTATAAGTAGATAAATACCTTCCCAACAAATTTCACCGAAAATGCGATTATAGGTTTTCCATTTAGTAAGGAGGTCCAAGTTGTGTATTCTTGACAGTTTACTAAATGTCGTTTAGTTGCAACTTGCAAGGTGCAGTGTGAATTCTAGTGTGATCATGAAAAATTTGGAAGGACCGCGTAAACGACAAAAAATCGGTCCTTTAACAGTTAATGAAAAAACATTAATATTTAATTGTTTTAAATCATTTATAGACAAACATTTATATAAAAGTGTTGATGACACAGTGAAATTAGTTAGTAGTACGCTTGGTGTTGGGAAATCTACGATTTACAGAGTTGTTAAAGAAGAGAAATGTGGCGAGTTTCAAACAGCACGTAAAGCTCCAGGAAAACCAAAATTTCAATTAGAAAATCTTTTGAAAGAAAGACTTCGAAGGAAAGTGCATGCGTTCTTCTTTAGAAAAGAATTTCCGACAGTAGACAAAGTTCTTGCCACGGTTCGAGATGATAAGGATTACCCTGAAATGAGTCGAAGCACACAATGGAAACTTTTAAAAGAAATAGGTTTTCTATGGAAAAAGCATTCCAGAAAGTCTATTTTAATAGAAAGAAGCGATATTGTAGTATGGAGAAGAAATTACCTAAGGACTATAAAAGAAATGAGAAACCAAAGAAGAAATATATTTTATTTAGATGAAACATGGATCAACGAGGGACATAAACCAAATAAATTTTGGCAAGATGAAACTGTTACAAGTCGAAGACAGGCTTTTTTAAATAATTTATCTACTGGTTTAAATCCACCATCAGGAAAGGGGCGCAGACAAATAATAGTACACATCGGTAGTTCAAACGGTTTTGTTAAAGGTGGTTTATTGACTTTTGAGTCTACTGGTACCGGTGAATACCATGAGGACATGAATGCTGATGTCTTTAAAGAGTGGTTCGAACAAATTATAGATCTTCCTCAAAACTGTATAATAGTAATGGATAATGCAAGTTATCACTCGAGACATAGAAAAAATGCCCACAACCAAGTGGTTAAAAAAAGATTTACAGAATTGGCTAAATTCAAAGAATATTAAGTTCCATCCCGGTTCTGTGAGAAAAGAACTGTATCATTTGTGTTCCCTTCATAAAGAGAAATTCAAAAAATATGAAATTGATGAAATTGCAAAAAATCGTGGGATGACGGTGGTTAGATCACCACCATATCATTGCGAAGTAAACCCGATTGAACTGATATGGGCACAGATAAAGGGAGAAGTTTCAAGAAAAAATAATTCTTTTAAAATGAATGATGTTAAACAGTTGTTTTTGGAGGCTGTAAATAATGTGAAGCCTGAAAACTGGGAAAAGGCAGTAAATCATACGATTAAAGAAGAAGAGAAAATGTGTAAGTTGGACAATATTACTGATGAAATGATCGAGCCACTTATTGTAAATATTGGTTGCGACAGTTCATCTTCTGATTTCGATTCTGATTTGGATTTGTAGGTAAGAAGTAGTTTTTATATTAAAATTATTATTTATGAACGTAACGTTGTTTAAAAGTCAAAGTTTAAACCCTTATACCTACATAACCCGTTTGACACAATGTTCTTAACATACCTTGTGGAAAAATAAAACATTTTAAAAAAAATTGCACTTTTTTACCTTCAGCTGTTTAGAAGTTATAAGCAGGTTAATTAGGTGAAAATATAAGTGTATACTCGAGGAATAACTTCAGAAAATATTTTAACTGTCTACTAAAAGAAGTGCTACGCCTATGGATTACGAACGCTTTATTATTTTAATAGTCTCTCATACATAAAAATAGACTATAGTTTGCTACGACTTTATTTTAGAAATAAAATCATGGGCGGCGAACGACTTTTTATTCCAACCCTTAATTCAAATCTATAAAACTACCCCACAATTTAAGCTTAATTAATATTTTCCAGTTTCAATTAGATTCGAATTATGTTAATTTAAAAATAGTAGCGTAGGTTGTAGACAGTGGCGGTTCGTGAGCAAAATATTGGGGGTTCACAATGACAAAATATAGGTCTCAGTACAGTTGTAGGTAAAAAAAACTTTTAGTGTTTATTATAAGGTATCGTACTGATACCTATATTCTGCCATTATGAACCCCCAATATTTTGGTAGCGAGCCGCCACTGGTTGTAGGTACTATATTGTATAGGACACTTGTTAAAAAAACAAATAAATAAAAAACTTGTAGAATTAATTTCAATATTTTTTTTATGAAAAAAATTATTCTTTCCCACAAATAACTGTTTACAAGACAGGTTTACATTATTAGTTCTCAATCCAAGCAATTCATTTTGAAAATTAACAATTCCGAGTCTTACAAATTGATGATTTTAAAACAGCGTGATTATTATAAACAAAAAAATTTCACTTTTTTCTATGTTAAATTTCTTAAATTCCAAATTAGTTTCATAACAAATGGGGTTACATTATACTAGACCCACGTACCACCTACTATAATACGAGTTTGAACTCAATGTTGTATCTGTATAGAACATTCTGATTGAAATCACTGCTATTAAAATTAATATTGGAGTAAAAATATAAGGACTGAAAACAAGAACAAATGATGCGTGTACTGTCATGGTAAAATCTACAATACTTGTATTATTATTTTTTTATGTATTATATCCACTTTTCTTTCTTTGTTCAAGATAATATAACTTTAGAAGGTTTCGCATATCACATGATATGAATAACATTCAATATATGTGTACAGATTTGTGGTTGACTGGTTGAATCATTTGATTAAAATGCATTCAAGATTATTTAGCTTTAAAAATATCATAGACTATAAAGGAAATAAAATGGTTGTTCATAAAATAACCGTTCATTTAAAAATATTCTTCCCAGGTTTATAAATATCCCATTAAGTGGATGTTCTATATATATTCATGTATAGGACGATTCAGAAAAATGGCATGAAATAACGCAGATGTATAGCTAGTTTTGATAGTTTTTTGTTAAAAGAAATTTAAAAAAAATATATTTATTTGTTTTAAAGCAACTAAACCTTGAAAAATTGGCTCAGGAATATTCGTGTATTTAATTTCGATCAAACCTCGATCTTTCTAATGAAGGAAAGATGACAATATTTGTTACAATAATCTCCTTTTTATAGTAAGATACCAAGTTAATAGTACTTGTAGAAGAGATTTTTTATTAAAATTTAATTAATCTTCCGATAAGTATTTTAATTTTTTTCTGAACCAAGCTGAATGTAAATAAGTATGTATTAATATTTTCAGAAATGTTAAGAAAAAACAGTATTAAATTTTAAAATAATTTTATCATTTTATTCACCTATATATTGATATTGATGTTGATGTTCAAAATATTCAGAGATGGTACCGAGTTTTTAAAAGTACAAATTTTAAGAATATACATAGTGACCACTTTTTGGTTGACGCAAAGTTGGTTAAAAGGGGAAAATAATGTATATTTCGAAGCCCAATCTAATGGAACCAATTTGTTTTCTATCAAATATCTCGTAAATCGGCCCTGATATTTTGGTTTTCCAAATGTTTTCAGATTGGGATTTGAAATACACAAACTTGTTCCCCATTTAACTTTTTGTTACAATTATAAAGTGGTACCAGAAAGACATAAATATTTTTAGGGTGCAAATCCGTAATAATTTACTCTTTCTGGTATGTCAAAAATTTAAAAATGAAGTAAAATGTCAAAAAGTGACAAAAAATGTTAGCAGATGTTCCTAACATGTCATAAAAATGTTAAAAAATTGTCTAAGTGAGAAGAAGGGTGTCAATGAAATCTATAAAATGTAATATCATGACGTTAAAAATCAAAAAAACTCATAAGAATTTAAAAATCACCAAAAATGTAAAAATTGCTATATGTAAAAGAAGTAAAAATGTCAAAAAGTCCCAAAAAAAAACGGTCAAATGACGTTAATAAAATATTAAAAACGTTAATACCTACTTAATTTCAAAACGTCAAAACTTAAAAAACAAATTAATATTAAAAGAGACAAAAGTGCCAAAAATGTCAACAAATAATGTGATAAAAAAAGTTAAAAACTTATTTAAATGTGAAGAATGATGTCAATGTTGCCTATCAAACGTTAATAAAGTCAATATGTCAAAATAAATAAAATTAAAAAGGGCAAAAATGTAAAAAATATATAAATAGTCAAAAAGTGTCAAAAAATGTCAACAGATGTAAAATATTAAAAATAATAGTCGAAAATTATAAAAAAATATATCAAATTTTCTAAAACAATATTAAAAAGTAGTATCATTTTTATATCCTGTTGATGGTTTACATTGTGAAATCGTATATTATAGTTAATTTTTCCACTTTACAGCATTAAATAATCATCCATCATCGTAATATCTATCTAACAAAACGATGTCCAAATATTTGTCCCCTAACAGTTCATCTACATATTATATTGAGAATATCCTAAAGAATGTCTGTAGAGAGAATAAAACAAAACTTCATCAACGCCTACCTGCTCTCACGTTGACATCTCTCGAATGAATAGATCCTTCGGTGTTCTTAGCGAGACAAGCGTACACCTGAGCGTGGACTTCCTGTCTGTAATCCTCCGCTCTAAACGGAGGAAATACCAGATTACCATTGGCCAAGACTTGTCGAAGACCAGGAACATCGCCTACAGCTGATCCGTCTGCGCGCACCCAAATAATATCGGGCGGGGGATTCCCGCGGGCACTGCATTCGACTACGGCGCCGGTGGTGTTGGAGAAGTCGACGCGATTGGGGGGTTCCTTGAGGAAAACTGGACCGGCCGTTGTGTCATCGTCGGCACTGACACCTAGCGCGAACAGCACGAAGCAGAAGGATCCTAGAAGCATGGCCGCGAGTGCCTGGATCCGAAGGGACCTGCAACAAAATAAATAAACCATTAAATTATATGTACCCTCAACAAAAATATCAGGATAGTAAAGAATTTATTCTAGGACAGCCCGAGAATCCCGGATGGTTCAGAATCCAAGGAAGGAGCTGGAATATTTGGACCTAAGACGAAAACAACGATTTCGCAATGTCTAGGAGAATTCGCAGGCCGAATTAGTAGCCATGCAGCTCTGTGCAAGAGAAATAATAAATCAGCAAGTATCAGGAAAAACTATTAGCATTTGCTATTATAGACAAGCAGCTCTAAAGACCGTTCTCTCATCAGATACTCAATCACGACTGGTAAAAAATTGCCTAGAAGACTTATTAGAGCTCAGTAGTTAAAACAAAGTAACCTAAGCCTAGGTACCAAGCCATAAAGGATATCAGGGCAATGAAAAGGCCGACGAACTAGCACGAGAAGGTTCAGATAAGACCATGACAGGTGTAGCTGCTATAGCGAAGAAATCTAATCTTAAGTTCACTCAGTAGCTGGGGAAACAGGGATATTAAATTTGGGAATGATATTAGTTTGAAATCTTTGGAAAACCATGACTCTTTATTGGTATAACATAACTCTTCGGTAGAAGGCATCTATCAAACAATGAGTGCAAGAGTCTCAGGAATTGTAGAAAAACTATCCAGGATTCATTATAGAATCATCGGTCATCGTCACGAAAGATATACTGGATGAAAATCGACAAATCCGTAGGGTAACAGTAGCTCTTCTTAACCATTAATAAAAGTAAAAAATGGGAAATGGTATAGCTATAAGCTGGATCCTTGTACAATAAAATTAAATTAACCAACCTTAATATTCGTTTCAAAACTAAACTTATATAATTTCCCAAACTTAGGTTAGCCCTTATAGCCCTTATAGCCCTTACAATCCTTATCCTCAATTAATTTATTTATTCCTGATGATTTTGGTATGGTTGTGTTGACTCTAGAACCATTCAAAATCGTTCATGTCATTCTGTCCGCGTCACTTGTCAGTATCTTATTAATACGTCATGTGTCTATCACCAGGACGTGTTGATTCTTCAATAAATCAATCTTAATCAAGATAATTTGTGTATTAAAATAGTAATAGTTTAACTACTGTATGTTTTCGTAATGCTCTTATAGAAAAATATATTTTTATGACCCCCGATTCAACCAAATAGGTACTTGACAGTACAATTTTGAACAAAACCAGTTTTAACCATTGATGTTGTCATAACGCGTTTAACCTCACCCCAGTTGTACAAATAAATCAGTGTATTGTTACACTAAGATTATTCCTCTCCCCTTACTATTTTTGTTGTATATTTATGAGCCTTCCGCATTATTTGTTTATTTCCTTTATATAGATTTATATAGAAAATTATGCCAATTTAAAATGTCAATAACCATTTATAAGATTGAAATTACTGGTGTGCATATTTTTATGTTTTATTTCTTAATTAGCCAATTCTTTACATTGAACAGTGCTAAACAGTTGTAATTTTTTTAAACATTAGATCATCTGTTGAAATACTCATATATATAGACATAAAATTGTTAATGTCGCCATCATGATTCATCGTTCTGGTTAATATTGTAATCACTATTTTATTTTACACGACCTGCTGTTATTTTGATAGAGAATCTATTAAAAATGTTTTCAAACACAATTTAGTGTATATCTTCTACCATGCCATTGCAAATAATATTTGTTACCAAAAGTTTTGAAAATGTTTCTTAATTGTAACAGATTCATATTGCATTTTTCGTCAATATTTTTTACTCGATCATAAATGAACATCAAAATGGACTTTCTAAACATTGTTAATTTTCAGAAATTCTTGCAAAAAATTAACAATAATTAATTTCATTTAATAGCATTGTTTATGGATTTTTTTTCTTAAATTTTTATTTTAAAAATTATGATATCTTTCATATACCTTCACAATTATTTTTTTTTTAAATTTCACTACTCTATTCTCGTTTTTTTTACTATATCTCTAGTTATGTCAATTATTTTTGTATTCTTAAGTCATTTTGGTACCTATATAATTATATCATTCCTTTACATTACATATTCCTATTTCTTTTTGTTGGCTTAATTGATACCTCGCTTTCTATTGGTTTTGATATGTTTAATTGATTATTCAATACTGTACTGAAGGCATAAGATTGAATTAGTACATACACAAACTAAATTAAAGAAAGCATAATTATTTTGACGTTATCATTAGAAGTATATTGTCTTTTAGCATTATAACATGTTCATTAGATACTAGTTAAACATTTTTTTCATTGATTGCTGACACTATTATTTATCTTTTGCCCTTAATGGCTCTTCATTATTTGTCAATAGAATAGTAATCAATACCAAAATGTGTGTTAAATTGATAATTGGGATGGTACATTAATTTTCCTCAGTAATTTAAACTTTATTTCATATGTTTTCTCCATAATTATTTTAGATATACCTAGACGGCAGCCTCTAAAATGATAACAAAGAATTTTTCTCTATTTGAATTGAATTAATTGCCTTTTCTTTAAGGAAATAAAAGTGTTGTTGCTTCCATAGCTACCCAAAGTAGGTAAACACAGTTGATGAACGTCTAATTTAAATTGTTATTGACTTTGAAAAGTACTAAAAATAATAATAATAATATACTATTTTTAATCAGAGAATATTCAGTTGTTCAATGTCCCATTTTTATTGAGACCCTGTATATTTAGGAATATTCGTTTAAATTTGTTTGTTAAAATATTATGTTTAACATTTATTTCATATATTTTATTCTGTAAAATGACAATAATTTTTTTTGAGTGTATGGATGGCATTAGACAAGTAAGTTAATTTATCACAGTACTTTATAGTTCCATATATTTTTTAAATAATGTGTAGTACTTATGTAGGCGTTGCTACTGTTTCCCAACTCTACTTTGGGAACCCACCAGATTGGGGAATCATAGATATGCGTCATAATTAATAATTATTATATTAAATAATAATAAAAAAAAATCCTGATCAACCGCGAATTCTTGGATTCGATGTTAATAACTAGAAGATAAGAGTATAGAAACAAAATAAAAAAATCCAGTCAGGTAGCTAGACAAATCACGGAAAGAATATCAACGTAAACACCTGGTCATTATATTTTTATATTTTCAATAAGCTGGACGTTTCGGTAGGCAGGTGGCAGATATGCTCCGTCGAACCTTAAGAAGAATACAGCAGCTGCTGTACCATTTTTCGATATTTGATTACCCACTTCTAAGAAAGAGACGGCATAGTCAAATCTCTCCAGTCCTTAACACGCACGCATTAAGCTTCTTATTATAAACACTTCCTTTAGGGGATAAGAAATAATAACTTTGCTCTGACTCGAATATTAATTAGAGGAAGTAACATATCATAAATAAAATATTATAAACAAATTCTTGACCTTACAATCCAAGGAAATAAAACTACGTATAGATAGGATTTTATATTATTAATCAGACTACACAAGGGCTCTTCATATACCAAATATTGACATTGACAACCCCCTAGTCCACCGGCGTGGGAGGTTTTTACGGGCGCAAATCAACCACAAACGATTTCCTAACTTAAACGCTCACTGAAATCGCTCACCTAAAGGGATCACTACGGAACTGTCACACTAGTAACGCTAATTTTTCGGAAAAACACCAACAAACACTGAACTGTAAATACAACCGGGGATTTTTTTACGCATACACCCGCACTACCGCAAGCTGACTAAATGGCACCAAATAATGACAAACTGAACGAAACGCCTAGCGCGAACCTGCACGAACGAGGGGAACCGAGGGCGAAAAAGCCCGAAGTTGTAGTATAGACGGTATACTCAAATACAGTCGGCAGTGATCCCCAAGGGTCAGTTTTGGTGCCTTTTCATTTTTTTATAAAGGGAACTAAAAAAAATACGCTTCTTTTTTTAACTCAGTTTGGTTATAGTACAGGGTACGATCTATAAGACGAACTAAAGTGTGTATTTGTTTATTGGTTTCATAAAATCTCCAGTTAAAGATTTTAGTTAACCTAGCTCTGAAATTAATAGTATTCCCACTTTTTCCGAATCTTAAAAAACTGAAACCCCATTTGACACTGATACTTTACCAGCATTTTTATTGAAAGATTGTGTATCAGTTCTAGCCAAAACTTTATGTTTCATTTCAATAAATTTTCCTAATATGTGGAAATCTGGACGAATTGGGAATAAATAACAAAATATGAAGTTGAAAACTATTGATCCATTATAATAATTTGCGACTGTTTCAAAAATTTTAAAAATCTCTTACGCGATACTCTTTACTATTATGCAAATCCGTATATACAGGGTGTCCCTATATTCGACCGACAATGCACTACACCTAAAAGCTTTCGTTAATAAATGCATTTTGATATAGGAACATGAACCCTTAAAGGGCTTTAGGGTGTTAAAAGTTTTGAATCAAAATTTGACATAAATCAAAAAGGACCTTAAATATTTTTTTCGAATTTTATTTACCAAGATCTATTCAAATACACGAACTATTAAAAAGTTGTCACGTACCTACTAAAAATATTGAGTCGTTACAAATTATTTAATTACATGCAGACTGTTTAGTTTGGTTCCATAACAGGATATTACTTTTTAACTAAAACAAAAACAAAACTAATTGTTACAGTGGCGTAAAAAATAGGGAGAATTGCCACTGGTTAAATTTTTCAAAATTTAGTTTGTGTCACAACTTTCAAATTTAAAATTAACTAAATCATTTGTTAATTTCTTTATCACATATTTGACTGAAGAAAATTGTTAATTTGAAATTGACGTTGTTTCTGTATTTAAACACGATATTTAGATTGAACCGGGCTTGTCTGGACCAATCAAATCATTAGTTGCGCTCGTTGGTCGTCGGCGCGTAAATTTAAATACAAATTGAGGTAAACATAAGTAAAACGAAGTACAAAAGACTGCAGAAATATTGTTTTACCAACTACCTCCATCACTGTATTTCAGTGTTTTGTTGGTTGCGTTACCTATCCTGCTTCGACATTATGTTTTGTGTACAAGAGAAAAATCAATTTTAGCAGGATAAATCTGCATACGGGGTAAATTCAGTTAGTTGCAGAGGGCAGTTTGAAAATTTCGATTTCAACGGGAGAGCATGATGGAAACTATCAGTATTTTTTCCAATTCTACGCAAAGTCGCAGAATACTAAAATCATTGAAAAAAAATATACGCAACTGTATTTTTGCTCTAAGAAGGCAGTGTCACATAATAAAAAACCTGCGGCGTTGTCCCATAAAAAAACACGTTTAAAATCACTATGTGGTTACTTCATTAAACCTCGACGTGGATTATCTTTCATATTTTTAAAATTAATGTTTTTTAAAATTTTCCATAGTGGCGATATATATTTAATTGTTTAGGATTCCACTACCCACTAAAAACCACCTTCTATTTGGCAGAGGCCGCTTCTCTCTTCTATCATCTCTTTTTGCTTAAGAACTTCAATACTAAAGCAATGTCCATTTCTCCATTTTTCCTCTTCGCCTAGCATGTAAGTATCAATTCGTTTGGTCTCATTTACTCCATATTAAAATCCAGGACTGACCTTCCGCTGCTCCATCTGTGACACCGGAAAATGGTGAGCTCAGGATCGTTCACCTCTTCATTGCAATAAATACACCTCGTGTCTGGGACCTTACCAATCCTGTGCCTGTACGATCTAAAACGTCCATGCCCGCTGAGAAATTGGGTTAAATAGTAATCGATGAGTTTGAAACGGCGGCATTCCAGCCAAGCTGTCAGATCGGGTATAAGAATCTTTGTCCACTGGGCTACTCTTTCCAACCCTGCCCATCTTGGCCTCTATATTTCATACGTCACTTTTAACATTTAGCTTCCCCTGAACATTAAATCATGGAGGTGGAGGTATAATACTAATGGAGATGCCATGAGGCAATTGTTTTGCATATGATACGTTTTATTAAAAATGACCCCCACTGGGCGTGGCTTAAATGGTTGACTAAGCAGGGTCGTATTCAAATATAATTAAAGTCCGTATGCAGAATTACAACTTTTAAATGACTTACTTACCTAAGATTTGTTTCAACATGATCGATTCGAAATTAATTTGATGACATTGCGCAATTATGACTTCTACACTATTTACTATTATTTATTAACCGTTTTCCGACCAAGCCAATTGTCGCCACAGCATTTTTAAAATCTTCAATATGTAGAACGTTCGCACAAAAATCTAAGGCAGTTGCGACGCTTTCGCTAAATTGCGACGCTTTCGCTAAATAGTTGGGTTGCAAGACGAACTTTCATTTTTTGTTTTTAAAAGCTATATGTTGCGAGTTTAGCTTATTTGCTAAGTGGAAAGATTCATTTTCCTGTAATTCGTGAAGTTGTTTGAAATACTTCCACTCAACAATTGTATTTTCTTCATTTACAAATGAATACTTTTCTGCTAAAGTATTTCTAATTAACTTTAGCATATGTGGCGGATCTAAAAATATAACAATTTCTTCATTATTTGATGGGTGCTTGAAACTAGTTTTTAAAGTTGTATGATGTAAATTACAGCCCAAGAGTTTGGCCATTGTTAGATTATTAGAAGCACCATCAAATGTTAAACTTACAACACTAACACCTACTTCATAACATTTCTTTAAGCATTCTAATACCAGCCCCTTTTTCTGTTTACCTGTCATACTTGAAATTAAAAAATATCCTACTGGAATTTTCCAGCTTCCATTTACACAATTTAATAAGAAAACAAGAGCATTGTTTGCAAGCGTAGTTTCATTTGCACCCGTTCCTACATGTACACAACCATAACTTCTACGTTCACTTCCAACAAACTCCTCATGTTGACGAATGGCCATTTCATCCATAATAAGTGCACAAATTATTTTTTCATTGGAAGAATTTGATTTAATTTGTAGGGCATTGAAAGCCTCACTTGTGAATCCAGGCTCACCTTTTATACTTTGATACCATCGACTGATTGTACGGATATGTGGTAAGCAAGTGTTAAATGTTCTCCTTACATAATTATAAGCAGCAGGTGAGTAATAGTGGAGAGTTAAGGAAAACACTTTTAGCTCTTCTGAATACTTCTTAGGCAATGGTAGGTTAGACTTTTTTTTTAATTGCCTGCTACATATCTCGATGGGGCCCCCAAGTTTTGACATTATATCTAACTCATCTTCCTGTATCAAACGTTTTTTACTTAAATCATTTAATATATTTTTTAAGTTGGCAATTTTATTCACTTTTCGAGAAAGTTGTCGTCTTAGCAATTTTAATTTTTGCTTTCTTTTTGCACTTGTTGCCCGGACAGAGGAGAGTGTATGTAATATTTTTTGTTTCTTTGGCGTCAGCGGTTATTCATATGGAATATTTAGAGAAGAAGTAGAGGGTACAGGTAATTCGATCCGACTGGTTTGATTTGCTGGTTTAATAAGAATATTTGATAGGATCCTGATTTTTGGAGGAGGAGGTGTAGGTATAGATGGGTTAGTCTGGAACAAGATTTGGTATGTTATAAAGCCTTAAATATAGATCCATGATACAAAAACTACTAGTTTAAGTTCCAAAACTACTAATTTTTAAATATCATTAACTTCGTAATATTTAAATTATATTTATTGTGTATTGTGAACAAAGTCGGCAGGTTTTTAAATTAAGGAACATCAATTTAATGTTCGTTCATTTAATATTAATAATAATTGTAATGTGGTCCATGAGCGGGCATATTATTTTATATCATGAGGATGAGGAGGTACATAGCAGTGAGTGATGGCCACAAATCTAATTAAATAATAAAAATACATCACCAGTATTTATTATTATACAGTATATTCATTATCAAAACGGTATAATAATAGGAAATTAGGATCTAATAAAAACTGCTTTTAAATACTTGAAATTTTATTCTAAATTATGTGTTACTTAAAAAGTTAGTCATTTAAGTGTAATTATAAGTTGGTTTTTAAGTTTAATTATAAGTTGGTTTTTAAGTTTAATTATAAGTTGGTTTTTAAGTTTAATTATAGTTGGTTTTTAAGTTTAATTATAAAGTTAGTTATTTAAGTTTTATTATAGTTATCTAAGTTTTAATATAGTTATTTGTCTTTATTATAAAGTTAGTCAAGCCAATGTTCTTTATTAAGTTAGTTATTTAAGTTTTATTGTAAATAAAGTGTATAGTAACTGTTACGTATTAGCTGGAAATCTGGCAACCATGTATTTGTTTTAGCGCTTTTGACAGCAGTCATTTTCATGTCTCTTTTTAGTCTGTAATTTGTTGCACAGTTGTTCTGTACTTTACAGGAATTAAAGTGTGTTAATCTCGATGATTGTTTTAATTCCAGGTAAAATTAAGGTACAAGACCTTACATTTTCTGGCGACGAGGATGGGATCCCGCGGATTTCATTAAATGTGTAAAATTAGTGACTCAACTAAACTAGTGTAATAATAGTACGATCAAAATGGCGATGCTCGGTAACATCGAACAATTTAACGCAAATGATCCTACCGGATGGGAATCATACCAAGAAAGAATCGAATTCTTTTTGGCAGCTAACGGAATCACGGATGTAAATAAGAAAAAAGCGGTTTTTCTTAGTGTTTGTGGGTCATCTACATACGAAATTTTACGTTCGCTAATAGCACCGACCAAGGTGATAAACAAGTCGTATGAGGAAATAGTGACAGTGTTACAACAACATTTTACGCCGCGTACTTCGGAGATCGTCTACCGATTTCGATTCTACAGACGGGACCAACAGCCCGGGGAAACATTTTCCGTGTATTTAAAGGAATTGCGTCATTTAGCTGAAAAATGCGGGTTCGAAAACTTAGAAAACATGCTTCGTGATAGGATCGTTTGTGGAGTTCGCGACGAAAACCTACAGCGCCGTCTATTAGCTGAGGACAAAATCACGTTCCAAAAAACTCAAAATTTATGCCTCGCCCACGAGGGGGCAGCCCACAGTCTAGCAGCGATACGTGAAACATCGAATTCATACAATTCGGTGGCAACGTCATCGACAGCTTCTGTAAACAAAGTCGGTAATTCCCACAATAACAAACAATCGCGCGGAAGTGGGTCAAGATCATCAGCTGTTAATTTTGCGGGACGTAAAAATAAATGTTTCCGCTGTGATGCTGAACATTCACCGGACACGTGCGGTTTTAAAAACGTAAAGTGTCGTTTTTGTAATAAAGAGGGACATATTGAAAAAGCTTGTTTCTCAAAGAAAAGGCAAATAACAAGAAAAAATGTTCATAACATAGATGGACAATCATCGTCGGACGATGAAGTTAATAACATTCACAATCAAATGGATTTTTCAATGAATAAAATTCAGACGGATAAAATTACGGGTAAAATATTAATTAACGTTAGAATTAATGAAAAAAATGAAAGTATGGAGGTTGATTCGGGTGCCGCATTTACAGTAATGGGAAAGTCCACTTTTCAGAACATTTTTTGTAATAATCCGCCTGTTATTCGCTTTTCGAATAAAATTTTACGGGATTATCAACACAAGATCATATCGATAATAGGCGAGTGCGATGTTCTGGTGAAATATGGAAGCAAAAGTGCTATTTTGCCACTCATCATTGTTGACGCCGACAGAGCCAGTCTCTTAGGTAGAAATTGGTTTTCAGAGTTAGGTTTGTCCATCACTGGGGTAAGTCAAATTTCAAATTTTACTAACTATATCAAAGAATACCCGGAAGTGTTCAATGAAAATTTAGGACAATACAAAGGTCCACCTGTTACGTTTGACCTAGACTCTACAGTAAAACCAATCACATTAAAAGCTCGAAATATACCTTTTGCACTTAAAGACAAGGTAGATAAAGAATTAGAAAGATTAATAGAACAGGGGGTGCTCGAACCTGTAACATATCCAAAATGGTGTACTCCTATTGTTGTTGTTCCGAAAAACAAAGACGAAGTTCGTATTTGCGGTGATTACCGGAGTACTATAAATAAAGCTTTACGTGCTGACACTTATCCAGTGCCGTGCGTGCAAAATATTTTGTCTGCATTGAAGGGGGGTACAGTGTTCGCAAAACTTGACATGGCTCAAGCCTATTTACAATTAGCTGTAGATCATACTGCAGCCGAAGCACAAACCATTATTACGCACAAGGGTGCATTTCTTTGTAAAAGACTTCAATTTGGTGTCTCGGTGGCGCCACAAATTTTTCAACGTTTTATAGACACAAGACTCTCCGGTATACAAGGAATTTTACCGTATTATGACGATATTCTGATAGTAGGTGTGTCGGATACGGATTTGGAGCAGAAAGTGCGGGCAGTGCTTTCTCGTTTTCGCGAGGACGGTTTACATTTACGGAAAGACAAATGTGTATTTAAGGCCGATAAAATAACTTTTTTAGGTTTCGAAATAAGTGCGGAAGGCATTAAACCTACAAAGGACAAAGTAAGTGCTATAGTTAACGCACCTGCGCCTACAAATAAAACGGAGTTACAAGCATTTTTGGGGCTTCTAAATTTCTATCACATATTTTTGAAAGATAAAGCTTCGATAGCTGAACCACTTCACAAACTTTTGCATAAAAATGTAGCATTTCAGTGGCGTGCGGAGCAAAGCAGGGCTTTTGTGAAACTTAAGAACATTATCGCGACAGAACCGATCTTGGGACATTACGACGAAGGTAAACCTTTAATTCTTACGTGTGACGCAAGTCCTTACGGAGTGGGATGTGTGTTAGCTCAACTTGACGAATACGGGGTGGAAACTCCAGTGGCGTTTCATTCGCGAACACTCTCATCCTCTGAGAGGAACTTTGCCCAAATCGATCGCGAAGCTCTAGCAGTGATTGTCGGCATCAAAAAATTTCATACCTACGCCTATGGCAGACATGTGCTCATAAAGACTGACCATAAGCCATTACTCGGAATTTTTGGCTCAAATAAAAGTATTCCTGAAATACTTTCGCCGCGTATGTTACGTTGGACTCTTTTATTGAGTGCTTATGACTATAATATACAGTATGTCCCTGGAAAACAAATAGGAAATGCTGATGCATTAAGTCGTTTACCGCTTAAGGTAAATGCTCCCGAAGCACCTCTTTTAGACGACGTTTTGATGCTTGAAAACATCCCTGAAAAGATACTTTGTGCTAAAGAAGTTGCAGCAGAAACTAAGAAAGACCCAGTTTTGTCTAAAGTTTTACAAATGGCTTGGAAAGGTTGGCCAAAAAATAACGAGGGATTTCCCGTGGAAATCTCACCCTATTTACAAAGAAAAAATGAAATAAGTTGCTATCAAGATTGCCTGTTATGGGGTACTCGGGTAATTATCCCACCAGGGGGGAGGAAAAGAATATTGGAAATCTTACATTCAGCACATCCCGGCATAGTTAAGATGAAAGGACTAGCTCGCTCATACGTGTGGTGGCCGAACCTGGACAAAGAAATTGAAGACTGCGTCAATTCTTGTCATGAATGTCAAGAGGCAAGAAAAATGCCAAATAAAGCACCACTGCACCCCTGGGAGTGGTCACGTGCCCCATGGACACGTTTACACGTGGACTTTGCGGGTCCCACAGACGGAAAATACTTCCTAATAGTCATCGACTCGTTTTCAAAATGGCTGGAAGTCCGACAAGTTCCAACTACATCTTCTATAGTGACTATAATGGTTCTCAGGGAATTATTTGCTACTCATGGGATACCTGATGTTTGTGTATCGGATAATGGAAGTTGTTTCACGTCGTTGGAATTTAAGGAGTTTTTAAAAAACAATGGCATTCGCCAAGCTCTTGTGGCACCTTACCATCCTAGCAGCAACGGTCAAGCTGAACGCATGGTACAAAATGTTAAAAACGCTTTGAAGAAAATGACCGGGAAAGATATTTCCCTCAAACTATCTCGCTACTTGATATCTCAACACATATCACCTCATGGAATGACGGGTAAATCTCCTGCGGAGATCTTGATGGGTCGAAAGTTAAATACACTGCTTGATAAAGTTTATCCTGATTTTTCCAAAGAAATGGTAGCCAAGCAGGAAAAACAATTGCAAAACAAACCAGTTAGATCTTTCGTAGAAGAAGACCCTGTATTTTGCAGATCTTTTGTCCCAGGCCAAAAATGGTTACCCTCTACCATTGTAGAACCAACAGGGCCATTAAGTTACAGAGTGGCCACACCCGATGGTAAAATAGTAAGAAGACATACCGATCAATTGCGAAATAGACATACGCCTTCAGTTCAGCTGGATAAACCTAGTGTACCAGAAATAGAGCCCAACGAAGAGGCTGAATCCGAGGTACTTAATCCAAGCGCCTCCATGACGCCTGAGGTTTCTCCTGTGATTGATCCTGTGGATTCTATAAGACGACCCGCACGTATTAGACACCCTCCAAGATATTTAGAAGATTTCATTCCCTAGGTATATTCAAATCCAAGGAGGAGGAGTGTTACGTATTAGCTGGAAATCTGGCAACCATGTATTTGTTTTAGCGCTTTTGACAGCAGTCATTTTCATGTCTCTTTTTAGTCTGTAATTTGTTGCACAGTTGTTCTGTACTTTACAGGAATTAAAGTGTGTTAATCTCGATGATTGTTTTAATTCCAGGTAAAATTAAGGTACAAGACCTTACAGTAACTAAACATTCATTTATTGTCTGAACAGCATTCTTCTTCAATCTGACCCTAAACTCACTCTTATCAAAAAATTCTTCCTTAAAGTGAATAGAGCACAACATGCTATTCGGTTAAGCTCAAATTGGTCTTTTCCCACAAATTTAGACCAAATTTTTTGATATTGTGGGTCTTTTGGAAACCTATAATAAAAAAAAGTTAAGCATTCTTAAAAAAAATTCTAAGTTCACTCCTTATACTTACTTATGAAAACTTAAATTAGATATTTTCTTACGCTCTTCCACTGAAGAGTTTTTACAATTATTTTTGGCATACTTAGTCATGATTTTTATACAAATTAATCAAAAAAAAAAACACTTATTAAGATAGAAATAACGTCGAAATATTTAAATTTGAACAAAGTTCTGACAGCTCTTTGACAACTATGACATGACCACTAAGAGAGGGGGAAGGGGTGTCGTTTTTTTTGGCATGTCATCTCCATAGTATTCAACCTCATTGGTTTCCCCTGAACATAAGTTTAAATCGTATTTGCTCTTAGTTTTTTTCGTGTTATTCCGTTGACAATAGAAATAATAGTTTAATTAATACTCATTTGACTTGTGTCAAATTAAGTATACATTTCATTAAAGTATCTTTTTTGTCAGAAATGTATTGAAAAATAAATCAAAATTCAAAAAGACGCGACTATGGGGTAAAAGAAAGTAATAATGAGTAACAAAACAGAAACTAGCGAAGTTAAAGATGACAAATCAAGGAAGGTATTAAAAAAATCAAAATTTACAAAAATATAGGCTTAGGCTTCCTTTCGTTTTAGCCTTTTACATCTTTAAAGATCATTATGGCTGGTTCAGTTTCTGGAATCATTTCGTCAGTGTTCCTGCAACCTTTCAACGTATTAAAAACCCGTTTGCAAAATCCTCAAACGCCATTAAAAGAGTAAGTAAGTATGTGTCTTTCAATAAATGTTATAGCATATGAACGTTTAGTCTAGGTTATTAATATTATTTATTTTTAGATTAAATTGATTTATCTCTGATTTCAGTTGCAAACATAATCGTCATAGAATAATTTCCTTATTGTCTCACATAAGAAAACATGAGCATGTATCAGTTTTATGGGCTGGTACGGTCCCTGTAAGTAATTACATTTTCGTTTTCTTTTGGTACCGTCTAATCATAAACTTTTATCTCTAATTTTGTAGACCATCATGAGAAGTATACCAGGTAGTGGTATATATTTTTACATATACGACAATATTAAAGAAAAGTTCTTTCCTACAAGACCTCCAAACACTCTAGAATCTTTAACAACTGGTATGGTAACACGAGCTCTCACAGACGTTTTCGTTATCCCATTGACAGTAGTAAAAACTAGGTAAGTAATATTTTTTGAATCGATTTTAGATAATTTATACTTTTGATTATTGAGTTTGTTTCTGCAGGAGTTTCTGATGTTCAGGAGGAGTTTGGAAATGGTTTTCTGACTGTCAGAAGCATCTGCAGAAACATACCTATTAAATTCGTTTAGATTGTTTTAGAGTGGAAAGCGGCGTGTACAAATACGACGGAGTCTTTACAGCAATCAAAATGATTTACCAGAACGAAGGAATTCGTGGACTGAAATCGGGATTACTTCCAATTCTTATCAGAGATTGTCCCATGTCAGGAATATACGTTATGTTTTATAATCAAACCCAGAGATTAATACCACAAGGTAGTGTTATGATTTAAAATTAGAATGTTTCTTCTTCATTTAAGAAGTATCATGAATTGAGGGCTCGTCAGTATTTTATAATTATAACGTTCATACGTTTTTTGAAGTAATTTAAAAAGTACCAGTCTTCACTCTTCAGAATGATCAAACATATTGATGTTGGAGTTAGTTGTATGCAGTGCTCTAATCTCTAACTTGCAATTACTTCAAAGTTTACTGAGAATGATATGAAGGTTTTCTGCCTGGCCTTTACATATCTCTAATATTAAAAAGTATATTTAAAGTGACACCTTTTGGAAATTAATCTTTTTTTTTTAATGTATTGCTTAAAATTCAGTTTCTTTTATTGCCTGTAATATGTTTGATACAGTTTCTATTATCCTTAACTAGATAAAATAAAACACTAGACTCCTAAAAATACTTTAATTTATTTTTAAAATACTTAAAACTATTATTTCAGAAATATCCATGGAACACCCTTTCTACGTACACTCGAGTTGCGCAGCTCTTTCTGGAGTCCTGGCGTCGATTTTAACTCACCCTTCTGACGTCCTCAAAACCCAAATGCAATTGTTTCCAAACAAATATCCGAATCTGAGGTCCGTCTTTACCAGCATTTACACCGAACACGGCATCCAAGGGTATTTCCAAGGGGTGATTCCCCGACTACTCAAAAGAACGGTTTTCGCTGCCATATCTTGGCCCCTGTACGAAAAAGTGGCATTTCAAAACAAGAAGAACCAATTAACATAAAATACAATAAAATACGTTTTATATTAAAGTTGAAATAAAAGATCCTGCCTAGCTCTATATAAATGTAGTTTTTTTTTCGCTAATCTTTTGAAGTTGCTGTACATTATAGTCAAGTTGATAATGTTTAAATTGAAATTAGATACAGTGTATACAATTAGATACAACCAATATAATTTTTTCTTCGCCAAAAGTAGATGATTTCATCGGAAGACATTGCCGTTGCAAGGTTAATGCAAGAGCTTTACATCTATCAGTTTACATAGCAAAATAGAAGCAAAATTTTATTTCAAAAGAAACTAAATTATAATTTCGGAAAAATCTCTAAGCCAGATTGAATTTTCTAGTTCCGGAGTCGGTTCATCGCGTTGTTTGAAAAATTGAACTATGCCAGATAGGACATCATTAAAACGTTTCAGCACCCGTCCTCTACTTAACCATCGGACTTCAGAGTGAAGGAGTAGGTCCCCGTATTGACAGTCAACTTCATCGGCCAAGGTTTTGAATAATCTTCTTTGTAACGCTTGAGCTCTAATCTTGTTCACAATTTTTACCACCAGTTTCATAACGTTATTTAGTTTCAGGAAATTTCCATATA
Organism: Psylliodes chrysocephalus; assembly: GCA_927349885.1. NCBI lineage: Eukaryota > Metazoa > Arthropoda > Insecta > Coleoptera > Chrysomelidae > Psylliodes > Psylliodes chrysocephalus. Next base: position 13,267,038 of record OV651830.1, read on the forward strand.
ATGCTTGCTGATGGATAATGCAGTGGTAACAGAGAAATTGCGGAAAAGTTTCATCTTTACGACATAACGCCACTAGACCCTTATCACAACCCACCATAGTTGGAGCGCCATCGGTTGTCAAGCCTACCATTTTCGATATTGGAATTTTCTCGGAAGAAATAATATTTTTTAAATGAGAAAACAACTCCTGTCCAGTAGTGTGTCCTTTCAGTGGAATAAACTTCAAAAGATCTTCTTTAATCGTAAAATCACTAAAAACCATCCTGACGAACACGGCCATCTGGACAGTGTCATCCAGTCGAAGTGAAAAATAAACACAGTTATCTAAGTCAGCTCTTAACTGTAAAAAAATATCATTGCTCATTACTTCTACACGTCTCATCGATCACTGTATTAGCAGAAAGTTGCATAATGTTATAGCTGAAACTATCTCGTCTTTATTTCTAAAGTTGGCAAATAACGAATCAGCAGCTTCTAAAAACGTCTGTTTTATCATTTCCCCGTCTTCATAAGGTTTCTTTTTTGTGCAATTATCTGGGACACACGGTACGATGTTTCAGTTGCAGCCTTATTTTTGTCGACTGTTCTTAAAAATATTGATTGTTGTCCAATTAACTGCTTTTTTAGCTGTTTCAGTTTCTCCTTTCTGGCGGCAGAATGTAGTAGGAATGATTTTTCAAAATTAGAATGTACAGTTTTATGATGTCTCTCAATATTTCCTTTTTTAGCAACGGAGACCGAAGTATTACATAACAAACACACATTTTTATCTTTAACTTCTGTAAAAAAGTATTGTTCTTCTCATTCCGAATGAAAGTGGTATGTCTTTCTTTACCTTCTTACAACTGCTTGCCATAATATTATTTTTTGTTGTTCTCTACTAACCCAACCGCTGGACATTGGTTACGCTTTCAGTTTTAAACTAAGCGAAATGTCGCCGCGCCGTGCGTATTTATCCCGTTTAAAGCAATCCTGATCGTTCTTGAACACTAACGCGCTGGTCCGGCTGGTCGGTTCTAGCCGATTCTAGCTTGATGGCGTCAGCGGCAGATCGCTCACCGCAACGTTGCCGCTGTTTATGTTTAATATTATGACAATTAGATTTTTTTGTGGAATTTTCGGAATCTTCTCTGATTTTTGCAGGGTGTATTTTTTAAATTAAAATCGTTGTGAGAGCTACCAGAATTACCTCCGCGAGCTACCGGTAGCTCGCGATCGACAGGTTGGCAACTACTGCGCTAGACATATTGCCGAAACGACAAATTTACAGTTTCCTTTGAAATAAAATCCTGCTTCTATTACTTGCTATGTAAACTGATAGATGGCGAAATCTCTTGCAATAACCTTTTAACGGCAAAATTTATTTCAATGAAAACATCTAGTACTGGGTAAGGTGCTGGGCGACTGACAAACCTTTTTTTTTAATCAGTGACTTGCTTTAAAAAATGGCTTGCTTTTCCCGGTAATTGAATTCAGGTCGCGTGATCCAAAGTTGAGTGCGTAACAACCTGAGTAGACTCCTTCTTCGAGCGCACCACCGCTGCTGCGTCTACCAAAGTATTTCCATCTTCTACGGATACATTTTCTTATATTTCCGATTTGGATCTTGTAATTTATGAATACATCATGTGAGCAAGCCACTATCTGGTGTTTTTCGACATACCAATCACTAATCCATGGAATTTAAAAATACATTTTTCTTTCCAGAAGTGGTTCCATCGTGAGGATCTTGTTTACACGCAGGCTGACAGCTGGTAACCAGAAGTCGCAGTTCTTGAGCCAAGGTAAGTTTTTGATCTAGATCGCTAATATGTTTTTGTATATCAATAGCTCCAAATCGGCAGCTTATAAAATATAAAAGTAATTTTAAAAACGTCTCCAAAAGTGAATACATGATGATTTGTTCAGTATGCTAAATTATGGCGACAGTAAAATTTGTGGATATAATTATTACTTATTTATGGTGTAAGGGGTTTTCTCGCCACAGAGAAAACGATTCCTTACGAATGACGCTGGTTACGGGCGGTTCTCGAGCGCCAGATTTTTGGTGATGGTTTACTCCACGAACTTTCGAAACGGCGTCGAAAGTACTCGGGTAGCTACAGATGGAGATGAAAAATTCCAGGGGTCAAAGGTCACTTAGACACAGGTAATAGTAGGCCACAAGTAACGGGCTTTAATAGTTGCTTGGGCTGGTACAGAATTAATCACTTGCTGAAATATAAGGGGGAAATAAATTTAGGAATTAACAACCAGTAATACGGCCAGTTAACATTGACATATTGTTTTAAAATATTTACAAACGAAAAGGAATAATTTAATGTATTTCAAATGTTGTTCCTCAAAATATATTTTGTGAGTCGGTTCGGCGTGGCTTAGTGGTCCAGGATGGTGTGGCGAAGATGTGACAAGAGGTTAGGTTACCTTTACGGTGATGGAAGTCCCTCGAAGTCAATACCTTCGTGGGAGAGATTCACGGGAAAGAAACACCTACAAAGTCAATACCTTTGCAGGTAAGGGTCGGGACGTCGGGAAACCCACAGAGTCAATACCTCAGCAGGAGAGGAGAGTCTTGCTAAGTCAGTACCTTAGTTCGACTGACGAGAATTAAATTCGGAGCTCTTTATATACTTGTCTCTGCTTGGCAAAAACGGCTACATGCTGAACCATAGGCGTATCTAAAACGGTGTTACTGGGGAACATCGTTACAATGGCGAGTGTGTTATTCAGAGTGCGTCTGCTGCATCGGCATTGTACAGTGAACGCTTTCCCTTGAAAAGTGCAGACAACATTACGGAAAGATGTAGAGTACGATTCAACTTAGAAGAAGCCACGAGCGTCAATATTCCTTCTCCGTTGATCCAGATCGATATACCAGTGGCGTAGGCTCTTATTTAAATAAGAATTAACGCAGTTTCCCAACAAAAAACATTTATTGGATTAAAAAGTTAAATTTTAATGATTTAAACATTTGTATATTACCTAAATAACTAAACTAAAATAACATTACATATATTTTTCGACTTTAGACTTGCAAAACATTCAGTGGGAAGTAAATAAAAATAGCAACACAATTTTGTAATTTAAGATTTTTATTACAATTAAAAAATAGTTATTTATGCAACTAGTGCAAAAAGTGAAACTAGAGGAGTACATCCTAGTTCGATTGTTAATGAACTATTATTAGTACTCTCGCTGTAGTCACTTTCTTCCGATGAACCCGTATTTTTGTTCGTAAGTAAAAGCTTGGCAACGCCGAAGTTTGGCTCACAATAATAAGGGATCCATGTTTACGCGATAGCTTCTGTTCGAATTATATTCTGGACCATGCGGCAGTCGTACAGCGTTGCCAAATTATTAAGCAATTTTATCTATATATTAAAAAAACGAAAAAGATCGCCAAAACGCCACTGACGCTTAAATGGGATGGACCTGAGAGAGAGGCAAATTATTGCGGCCTCTGTCAGGTATGATGTGTGTGGCTTTTTCTTAGTTGAATCGTACTTTATCCCATTTGCGCATGTACTCAAGCACTACAACTTGAAGATTTCCCCCGCAAAATTCAAGTGAATAGTTCTGTCAACATTTTTCGACAAAAGTTCTAACACCTTGTATATGGGACTGTCACTGGCTCCTTATGTATGTAATGACCACGGAGCATGACATGATGTGCGTTATTCATCGTGGTAATGATAAATTGTCAAAGTTTTGTTATATTTTAGGTTACACATGTCTAAAATACTTTCCAAATAATCATCAAAACTAAAAATAATGTCCGTTTTTTTAAAAAATTACCAGCCCCATTGAATTTGCGTGGCCGAATAAGAATATCCTCTCTGTTTTATGTTGGTACCTGCATTTATTTCATGATTTCAATAATGATTTCGAAAAAGAATTTAACTGATTTGAACCCATAGTAAATTTTAAAATATCTTTCGTTGGTTATGGGTAACAATGATGAACAAACTAATACATCGCTGAAAGACAAAAAAGGTAAAGGGGTAAGTTGATTTTTATAATCGATAAGAGTATTATTCAGTTATTACACTTATTAGTTTTGTATTTTAGCATTATCCTTCAATGACGGTATTCTTCACTGGTTCTTGTTCTGCGGTTCTGTGTTCTATTTTATTGCAGCCTTTAGATGTTTTGAAAACGCGATTGCAAAATCCTGATACCCCGCTAAAAGGGTAAGTAATTATTGCTCTGATCAGTTGAAATATGGTCAAAAGCGTCAATTAGTACAAAAAAATTAGTTTTTTTTTTTTTTTATTCGTTAACCCAATAATAATAATAATAATAATTTTGAATGATGGAAACTCTTCCTGGAGTATTTTGTATCCTCTCACAAAATTAATCAATTGATTCTATCTGGTATTTTGCGTTTCTTTTAGGAGTTTCTTCATATTTTTCCCTTCTTTTTGAATTGGTTTTATTTTCCAATTTTGAGCAATTCCATGATAATCCGGATTAGACTATCAGTAATTTGTGAATAAATTAAGATTCATTCATGCAGTTGCTTAGATGATTTGCAGCTTCAAGTTCGTTGCTTGTCTTTAGGGATAGGTCAGATTGAGGTCATAGGTAATTTTTTATGTATCATGACTTTATCATTAATATTCTTATGTTACCAAATAGTTTAGAGGAGTATCCCCAGCAAACATTTTCTGTAACATTAGTTATAACTCGACTTTGTTAAAGACGAATTTACTTATTGAGGTAATTATTACGTAAAATTGACTAGAAAAATATACCTCTAATGTAAATTTACCAAACGGTTTTAATTTATATTTAAATTTACGTAAATTATACCAAGAAATCTACCTTTTACACAAATCTGCTTAAAAGTAACTTTAACCATATCAGCAAGGGAAAAACTACTTAAAAAAATAACCAACAATTACTTCAAAGTTAAATTTCCTTTGTAGTAAAATTAGGTGCCATATTTAGGTAATATCTACCTGTTTGGCAACTAAAAATCGTCTTTATAGTAGAATATCCAACTAGGTAGATTTGGTTAAAAATTCTACGTAATTTTATGCCTCCATAGTAACCTATTTGGCCGCTTTTATTTACTCTCCTTTAAAGTAATATTAGGTCGAGATCGTAGCAAAATTCTACCTATTTATCTACCTAATTTCAATCAAATAGTCGAATACTCATTTAGTTGACCTATAAGTCATCTTGAAGAAATATTTATTAACTTTGTTGTAGCAATTACCTAAAAAATGTACCACAAAGTAAATTCGACTAAAAACCACCAATTTAAAAAGATTCATACATAACCTATTTGTAAAATTTATATTATTTAGGTTATTTTAACAATTAGGTTGTTTAGTTACTGTCTTCATCATTATTCTTAAGAATTTCGGCCATTTTAAAAAAACCATTACAGTCGTAATCTTAATTTACGTGTGGTGTAGATAGAGCTTTAAATGAGTGCGAAAAATAATTAATAAAATGAGTTCGAAAAATAATAAATCTTATCGTTATACTTCCGATTTTTATCGTAAAGTGAAACGTCTAAAATCTCAAGTGCAGAACAACGTGACCTAAATATGTTATATTTACCTATAGGTAAATTTTTTATAGAACCTATAAGTTATTATTTCTTTAAATAGGTAAAGTTAACTAATATGTCGTGAAATTGAAGTTAATTCAACTTAGTAAAAAGGTATTTGTAAAATACGTAGATTTCCTTAGTCATAATAACTTTTAGGTCGAATTCGCACAATACGCCATATTTTCTTAACGTAATTGAAGCACGATTCCAAATTTTAAATTTTTAAAATGACCATAACTAAAACATACGAATGAAAATACCGAAAAACGAAACATTATTGATTTTCTAAAGAAATACACAACAAACGTAACATAGTTTTAGCTCATAATATTATTATTATTTTTTTACACGATCATATTTTTTTCTTATATTTTTTTAATTAGAGAGTATTTTGGAAGGGCATTGTTATTTTTCTAAGTAGAACTGTTAACATGCACGACAAAATTTTCTTCGCATTAATTTCAACAAGCGTGAACTGTATATTCACCGCAATTACATTACATATATTTTTGTCACAGACATTTATTTATTTTCAATCTTTCATGTGAATTAGGTATATGTTTTAGTTGTGTTGGTGACTTCTTATAATATTTCTACTTATATATAGATAAAAATACCAAATAAGTATAAAATTTCTTTTCGGACACTTGGAGGCATACGTCATCTGCAAATATTTTGGTAGTTTCTACCTAAACTTAGTTAAATCAACGTCGAATTAACGTTATACTGACGTCAAATTTCCCTAGAGAGGTATTACTAACCAAACGTACTGGGCTACTACAATGTGGATTTAGATGTAATTCTACCTATTTTGGTAAATAAAACCAAATTTCGACGTCGTCTTATTCTCCACTTATGTCGAATCCACGTCGAGCCAACGTAAATTTTACTTAATTATGGTTAAATCTAATTTTGCGACCAAATTTATTATATATAATTTAGGTAGTATCGACGTCAAATTACACCAAAATGTTTGCTGGGTCTGTTCAAAAATGACGTACATTTTTTAACAGATACTTTAGTTATTCTCTTTATGATCCACCTTCGTATAAGTAATGTAAAATAATTCTATATAGTTAAGAACAACAATATATTTCTTTATTAAAACTACCTAAATGAATAATCTTGCATAAAATAAAAATTACGTTTCAATTACATAAATAATAATCCAACACTGGTAAATATTGTTCAACATATTCCGAATGACTATCTGCCTGGCAACAAGTTAACTCGAAAGCAGTTTGAACATCTGGACGCTCAACAATTTGTAACACATCACTCAGCAGACTGGTATAGAACACGTTATTTCCTTAAACCATTCACAGACTATTAGACTCGACATGAAAGGACATGTTTTTAGTTGAGAATCATTTGAACATCCAAGCGAAACAGTCGCAAATTTAACATTAAAACAAATGATGTATTTATAAAAGATTTTTTAAACCGGCATGTTTTGTGCTCAGTTTGTTATATAAAATAGTTTCACAAATAAACTATTTGTTATGCGCTTGTTAAATGGTATTTAAGAAGATAAAATAAAACCAGTTATTATTAAAAGCAAGGTACTTTAATTTCTGAATTCCACAGCACATTTTAATCAAATAGCAAGACTTTCTACACGATTCGTCATTTAGTTGCTACAGTCCACCCTTTACTTCATACGACGATGATTGATGAAAAAATATCGCCGATATGTGACAGTCTATATATTGTTACGTTTCTGTTTTTATTTTAAACAGTTTAATTATTCTGATTTATATTCACTAAATACACCAACTTATTTTATAACTAATTTATTTTTACTCAAAACTACATTGATTTATATTTACTTAAACACATTTATCTTTATTTGACAACATTTATCTCTAAAACTAACTCAGTAAGAGCAAAATACACCACTTACTTATATACAAAAATTTAACAGCCTAGAAAAATCTAGTTCAGTCTCAAAGAATTTCGATGCTAGTCTACACGTCTTGATATCCTTCCTCTATGAGTCGATCCGCGCGCAAAGAATCTTTCAGTTGCTTCTCGAGTCTCGAAGTCGGCAGCGAAAATGGATCTCTGTCTTTGTGAACGGCGATAAGCATAAACAAAGATTAGAGCCAGGCTGGTTGCACGGCAATATCTATGAGAGATACTGCGGCATTGAGAAGGCAGATAAAAATCTTAAAAAAAAAATTAAAATGGCAAGGATTTTTTTAAAATTTGTAATAATATTGATGCTCGATTCTATGACTTCTATTCCTTCTTATTTATTTATTTAATAATAACCACATTTTGTTCTAGTCGAAGTAGAAAATTTCGCATTATAAATATTGTCCAGCATATCTATAGGCACGAAAACATAAGAGCCTTTTGGTACGGAACATCTGCTGTAAGTATTTATTTTATCTTCATTGTCGTATAAATAATGAAATAAGCTGGATCTAAAAAAAGTAGGAGGGTGTGCTAGGCTCTACGGTACTTGGGATTCGTTAAATTCATTTCCCGAGAAAATTTTACATTATACAAAGAATAATTGCTATATAACAATATGTATGTGCAATGAACAATACTTCCTTATTGATTTCTCTGCACACGAATCCTATACGGATACAAACTTTATGTCTCTTTGTGCAGAATGCATATCGCGTCTGTATTTGGTGAACGTTGAGCACTATTACTCTCTAAAATTTCAAAAATCTTGTATTGAATTTCTAAATTGACATATTCCACTCTTCTCTTCACTGCGTAATAATCTTGGCGGCTTTAGCTATATAATATCTGTCGTACTGTATAGGATATCTATAGTTTTATGTGTTTTTTTTAGACAATTTTGCGAGGTATTCCAGCTGGAGGTTTGTACTTCTGCACTTACGATTGGTTAATAACAAACCTTGTTCCTGATCTACATCCTACTACGATGCAACATACTGTCTTAGGAATGTCGGCACGAGCAGTAACCGACATAACACTAATACCTTTATCAGTAGTTAAAACTAGGTAAAAGCAATATCACAATATATCTGTGCGGAGTACTTTTCTTGACATAATCCTTGTTCACTATAGTATCACTTAATTAACGCCCAGTGGCGTAGCCACGGGGGGATTTGGGGGGTCAAAACTCTCCCCTCCATGGAGGGTCCTCGGGTCACAATTCCCGTTATAGTATTGGCGTTGACCGCTATTAACTATTTGTTTTTATTCACTTTCTTAATGGAACCCCTCCCCCCATAGTCCTCAAGAACCCCTCCCATGAAAAATGGCTGGCTACGCCACTATTAACATCAGTATATTATAGTCTATTTTTATGTATGAGAAAGTATTAAAATAACAAAGCATTCGTAATCCATAGACTTCTTTTAGTAGACAGTTAAAATATTTTTTGAAGTTATTCCTCGAGTATACACTTATATTTTCACCTAATTAACCTGCTTATACCTTCTAAACAGCTGAAGGTAAAAAAGTGCAATTTTTTCTAAAATGTTTTATTTTTCCACAAGGTATGTTAAGAACATTGTGTCAAACGAGTTATGTAGGTATAAGGGTTTAAACTTTGACTTTTAAACAACGTTACGTTCATAAATAATAATTTTAATATAAAAACTACTTCTTACCTACAAATCCAAATCAGAATCGAAATCAGAAGATGAACTGTCGCAACCAATATTTACAATGAGTGGCTCGATCATTTCATCAGTAATATTGTCCAACTTCCACATTTTCTCTTCTTCTTTAATCGTATGATTTACTGCCTTTTCCCAGTTTTCAGGCTTCACATTATTTACAGCCTCCAAAAACAACTGTTTAACATCACTCATTTTAAAAGAATTATTTTTTCTTGAAACTTCTCCCTTTATCTGTGCCCATATCAGTTCAATCGGGTTTACTTCGCAATGATATGGTGGTGATCTAACCACCGTCATCCCACGATTTTTTGCAATTTCAATTTCATATTTTTTTAATTTCTCTTTATGAAGGGAAGACAAATGATACAGTTCTTTTCTCACAGAACCGGGATGGAACTTAATATTCTTTGAATTTAGCCAATTCTGTAAATCTTTTTTTAACCACTTGGTTGTGGGCATTTTTTCTATAAGTCTCGAGTGATAACTTGCATTATCCATTACTATTATACAGTTCTGAGGAAGAAGATCTATAATTTGTTCGAACCACTCTTTGAAGACATCAGCATTCATGTCCTCATGGTAGTCACCGGTACGAGTAGATTCAAAAGTCAATAAACCACCTTCAACAAAACCGTTTGAACTACCGATGTGTACTATTATTAGTCTGCGCCCCTTTCCTGATGATGGATTTAAACCAGTAGATAAATTATTTAAAAAAGCCTGTCTTTGACTTGTAACAGTTTCATCTTGCCAAAATTTATTTGGTTTATGTCCCTCGTTGATCCATGTTTCATCTAAATAAAATATATTTCTTCTTTGGTTTCTCATTTCTTTTATAGGTAATTTCTTCTCCATACTACAATATCGCTTCTTTCTATTAAAATAGACTTTCTGGAATGCTTTTTCCATAAAAAACCTATTTCTTTTAAAAGTTTCCATAGTGTGCTTCGACTCATTTCAGGGTAATCCTTATCATCTCGAACCGTGGCAAGAACTTTGTCTACTGTCGGAAATTCTTTTCTAAAGAAAAACGCATGCACTTTCCTTCGAAGTCTTTCTTTCAAAAGATTTCCTAATTGAAATTTTGGTTTTCCTGGAGCTTTACGTGCTGTTTGAAACTCGCCACATTTCTCTTCTTTAACAACTCTGTAAATCGTAGATTTCCCAACACCAAGCGTACTACTAATTCCACTGTGTCATCAACACTTTTACATAAATGTTTGTCTGTAAATGATTTAAAGCAATTAAATATTAATGTTTTTTCATTAACTGTTAAAGGACCGATTTTTTGTCGTTTACGCGCCCCTTCCAAATTTTCCATGATAACACTAGAATTCACACTGCACCTTGCAAGTTGCAACTAAACGACATTTAGTAAACTGTCAAGAATACACAACTTGGACCTCCTTACTAAATGAAAAACCTATAATCGCATTTTCGGTGAAATTTGTTGGGAAGGTATTTATCTGCTTATAATTCGATTACTGTAAGAAATTCTTGGAATTAAAATAAAACAAAATTGGCAAATAGGTACTTATTGAAAATAATCTTAAGATACGGCTATGTAATCTTTAATACACAAGGCTTTCGGCCTGTTCAAACCTTTTTCTATTGTTCTGTACAGCTTATGTTTATTAAGGACCAATAAAAGACCCAAAACTTGTAATAGCTCAGGTACATTTATTACAATTTTAGGAAATATTTAGATTATTCTGTAAAAATATTTAGAATGACCGTACTGTTTTGCATTAGAAATGCTGTTTTATTACTCTCTCATACATAAAAATAGACTATAGCATGTTACAAGCATACTGTAAATGCTTATTCTACTAGTATCAGTAAAATTGTAAACATTCGAACTAACTTTACTCTATAAGAAACTGTAGTATGATGCCATCTTCCCCCCCCTTACATGATCATCAATCGATAAAATTATTAATTTATTTTTAAATTACTGGCAACAATGACCACTAAATTATTTTGAATTTATAAGTTCCGCGCTAAGTAACATAACCTTGAAATATTTAGGGAAGTCAAAAAATTATACACATCAGTGAAATGTATGCCGTACACTAAAACAAAAAGCAGGTGAAACGAACCATATTATAATTCGGATACTCCTTTTTTTTGGTTTGTAGGATAGAAAGTGGAGTTTTCCATTACGACAACGTCATAACAGGACTTTCGCATATTTATCGAAAGGAAGGAGTGACAGGACTGACGTCTGGATTGATTGCGGTTTTGGCGCGAGATATTCCCACGTCAGGAGCATACATGTTTTTCTTCAATGAAATCCGACTGTTAACGCCCGACAGTAAGATTTAGGTCTATAATTTTCAATGTAGTAAATCAGCCAGTAGAAACCTTCGTAAATAATATTGATTGATGTATTTACGGCATAGGACCTCACAGTTTACCAATCGAAACTGCTAGCGAAACAAATTGAGCTATTCGTAATTTCAGGTATTCGCAAGGCAAATGAACACGTTGTGAATTCTGCTAGTGCTGGTATGGCTGCAACTTTCGCATCGCTCATTACACATCCGCCCGACGTTATGAAAACTCAAATGCAACTTTTCCCAAAAAAAAATCGAACTCTATTTGCAGTTGTTAGGAATACGTACAAGGAACACGGCTTTCTGGGATTCTATCAGGGAATACTTCCGAGAATTATGAAACGTACTATATTCGCAGCAATAGCTTGGACTCTTTATGAAAATGTAAAAACCATTAAGCATAAAATTAAAAAATAATGTCCCTCTAATAGTTTTATTTAATGAAGCAATATTGAATTGACTTTTATTGCATCTAAACCACTGATCTGTAATATTTTCTGGATAGGATTTTAGGCTATATTTGTGCCAACAAGAAGACCAGAAGTGCCACGAGCTGGACGATTTGGGAATTTATAGCAGGCAAATTTTAAATTCAATACAAAGCAATAACATTAATTTTTTATGCATAAAAATTACTATTTAACTCTTAATAAATGTTTACAATGTCAATCAAAATATAAAATGTTAAATTTTACTTGAAATAATAAGTTTCTATTGTAATTTGTCATACCTAACGCAAAAAAGAGGATAATCGATAATCTTTAACAGATACAGATAGCACTTTCCATTATTTTTACCATTCTGAAGACAGCTGTCTACCTAATTAAATGTTCTAAGACAGTTTCCTGGACTAAAACATAATAAAAACTTGTCGTCTTTCGTAAAACGTCAAGAAATTTGAATTTATGAGTGAACAAGCCCATCGACACAAACCTGACAAACAAACAAGCCCATTAATAACAATGATAAGAAATCAGCAGCTGGTGGCCTGACGTTTCTCGCATACAGTGTTGTCGATTATTGCGATTTTTCTCATTATTACCGATTATAATCAATGTAAATATCAGAAGTTCGTCAGTATAATAAATTATTTATGCCAAAATGATTGGAATATGGATTTGCTATTATATAATATTAACGTTTATAAAATTATATTCAGTTTAAAACTCCGAATTAGAAACTAAATGTCATACAAATGCTATCAGACGGGGACCGGGTATTCAACAAATCAATTGGCAACGTCACGCTTACGTTTGACGCATAGTCAATGTTGCCAAACCTCATGATAAATAATGAGATATCGCGATTATTATTGAATTTTACGTTTTTCCATATTTTTTAACTTTACTGTAAAATAAATATTGCTCTAATCCAGTGGCGGTTCTCGTGCATGAAAACTCTTGAAGAATAAATAATAAGTAGTAACACTGAAATCCCATATCCAGCTAGTTCTTGCGATTTAAATACTTTCATTTATTTGTTAAAAATTTAATTTTTTAACGCCAATTCAACAATCTAGAAGAACTGATAAATTGCATAGCAAAAAAGTGGGAAAAGATCAATAACTCACAGCAAATTATGCATTTTTTTTATTGTAGAAACCAGTTTGTGTTTAGACGTAAAAATGGATAATATTTGCAGTGGTTTCTTTTAAAATATATTTAGAAACTGACACTAGAGAATTTATTGAGCAGCCAAATAATAAAACTAATTAAAAAATTGTAAATTGAGTGCAATTTACATATTGCAATTTAATCTTATCTAAACAGGTGATTTATATGATAAATTATCAATGATAATAGAAAGCGAATGCTGAGAAAAATACTTTTTGAATAGGTCTATTTGTAGGTGTATGTAAACTTTCATAATAATTTAGAAAATATTTTTCTCAAGTTCTTTTTAGGTTATTTGTAATTTTTTTATATATTCAGGATTTTCATGTTGATTCACTTGGCAACTCCGCTCGTTGCGTACAACAAATAAAATCTGAAACCAGATATTTAATTTAAATATAAGCTTGGCACATCGGAGAAATAGTATTATTTAATTAATAAGCTATGTAATTGCCAGTGATGCTTTAATTGATATTAATTTATGCGTAGATATTTGCGTATGTTTACAGAAGTGCTGTAATATCGATCTAAATTATAAAAATTTTGTAAACAAGTGTAATTCGAGGATTCGAGCCACTGAGTGTCCATTGATATTTACGCGTGATTTAAAAATATAGAAAGTGCTAAAAATGATTTTTTAGAATCTTAAAACAGTATTATTTCCATGGAGGTATCTTATGAGAATAGATTCAAGCTTACTCGAGATGCTAGTGATAGTAGACATGTATTCAAATTGGAATTGCTTCAGGTAGGTATCTAACTTACTAAATTAATATTAAAATTTTTACCTAAATAATTGCTACGTTTACTTCTATTTAAATATGATCACTTACTAATATTTTATTTGATTTCAGAATTCAACGGTGAGGGCTTTCCTATCTGGATCAACATCTGGAGTAATTTGTACAGTTTTATTACAACCTCTTGACGTTATTAAAACCCGTTTGCAAAATCCAGCTTTATTTAAAAGGTAATTCAATTGTTTATCACTATTACATTGAATTAGCATAAAAATCTAATTTGGCGAATTTTTTTTTATAATTAATACTGCTTTAATTTATATTGTTTGGGTACTACCTAGGTATCTATCAGTGGCGTAGCATATAGGGGGCTAGGACACCTTCTGCGTTTAGGGCATCTTTGACGCCCTCTACAGAGGTTTGGACGTCCTTTCCACCCTTTGGCCCACGCTACGCCACTGGTACTTATTAGTAAATTGAGCGGCACTATACGCTATATTAGTATGACGAACTTGGCGGAGCGCAGGGCACGAGGGGGTTCTAGAATAATTTTTATTATTTTGTATTTTGTTATTTTTATTTGAATTTTTTTTTTGAGATTTCCAAACAATTTATCATTCTATTTTCCGGAACTTCTAAAACCGATTGTCTTACTAGCTTTGTTTGCGTTGTAACGTATATTGAAAACTTAATACATCACATAGGTACAACCTGGGGAAATGTTTTTCCAAGAAGATGCTGTCCAGTAGTTTGTTGAAGAATTGAAAATTTATTTTAAACGAGATTGGATCCGAAATCGTATATTCATCTTAACGATTGGGATGTCTCTGATAGCTCAGTTGGTAAGAGCGGTGTGCGTAGAACACGAAGAGTAGGGTTCGAATCTCCCGTGGGCAGAATTTTTTCAATTTTTTATTAAATTTGTTTGTAACTTACGAGTTCAAAAATAGTTTTCATTACTTACTTAGTAGTGGTAATTTTGGAATCTGTTTTGAGATTTCCAGGAAATTTATATATTTTTTATGTAGAAGCTATAGACAAAATAATTTTTAAATTCGAGTAAAAATGTTACTTACCGTTTGAGTTTTGCAAAAATCCTCAATTTCTTCTGTACCGTTTTTTTTAAACATTGTATAAAATAATAACCTTAAGCATCGCAAAAAAGTAGAGTACGTAATCATGACGATTTTTTCTTGTTTTTATTTTGTAGCTTGCACAATTAAGTTTAGCACATTTAGCAATGCCAAAATAATAAAAATATACTCATTTTTGATACAATTAACACTAAAATATTCAAATTTGCAACTCATCTACAACTATGACATGCCCTCTCCATATTATTCAATCTTATTATTCTACTGTCATTGGAACACAAATTACGTCATCACTAATATAGCGTATTGATGGCGCTAGGCCGTATAGGTTAAGTTAATTTAATGTAGTTTTTTTAATTGATCTTATACTATTGTTGATAGTGCTGCACACATATTAGGTAATTTACTTAGTTAAATAAACATTTCTAACAATTTTCTATAGGTCATACATAAATCTTAGGCCTATTTGATTAGGAAAACTTATATATTTACATAAATCGTTTTTGTTTTAGTGTAACACTTGGCAGACCTGTAATAATTGGAATCGTATCAGACGTTATTAAAAATGAAAGTATTAAGGGATTGTGGAAAGGAACTATACCCGTAAGTACAATTTTTTTGCTCACACATATATTCATTCATCCCATTTTTTATTGTCTTAATTTAGATAAAGTTAAGTAGATATAATTCAAAAAATGGTGAACTAAAAAATGCGTTCATAGGAAAAAATGTAAATACAAATTTTTCTTTCTCTTTATATAGGGAGACTTCATATACAAAATAACTGTCTTTATCAGCTATTTTTATTATTAGTGATGTCAACAATGTGTATGTATGTTTATAATAATATGTACCCCCAGCAGTGATATCAGTTAACCTCTGACATGCATTTATAGATTACTGATTCAAAATTACGAATTGTTTTTATAATCTATTTCAAAAACACTTTGTTTTTAAGTATATGTGTACGAATGTTGTAATTATACCATATAGTTGCTATGTTAAATAAGAACGGAAATTTTTTGCGTCAATAATTATTGCGAATTATATTATTATTCATACCTCAAGAGTATTACGCTATTATATAGTTGTAAACAAATCTCTTACGTAAACAGTATTAGCAAATATATCTGAAGGAGTTTGGTATAAAGAGGTTGCAAATTTTATGCGACTTTCCATACTTTCAAATTGGATTTAAGAAGGCAGGCAAGGAAAGCTAAACTATAACTTTCATCTTTGGTTAACGTTGACTCGCTAGAGGGAAGAAAAGAAAAAAGAGGTTGTGGTTAATGAACTTTAAAATCGGCTATTTTATAGACGGTTCCACCACTCCTATGACGGTCAAAACAGAAATCTAGCACGTCTATAGCAACTGGTTCTTTTGTAAGACCTTTAACTTCTGCCAGAATCCTTATACACTTCCATTTGAAGCAACGATGCCAATTGCTTCTTGAATGGATGATGATATTGACGTAAAGAATGATCTGAAGCCTTTATACTACTAATTTGCTATATTTAATACAAATAACATATTTAATTGGCCAAACTTTCTCTGGGTACATGACCTTACAATCCTTACTCTATTAAATTATTTATAGCTTTAACGTAATCTTTCTTAAAACAATTTTTCTGAAATTAACGAGTGTATTTTTATTATTATTATTATAAGAGTCTCTAGTCATAATATATTATAATATAATTTAATATAAATGGGTGACCTCTTGACATATCCAAGAGACAATCTGTAAGTATTGAAACGAAATTTAAAAAAAAAATAGGATTGAATATGTCTCCATTGTTGAACATAGAAGCTATAGGGGGATACCATCAACAAAGTTAAATATTTCAGATAGGATAATTAACGACGATCAGCGCCTTTCGATAGCGCCCCCAAACCCCCCGTGGCTACGCCCCTGACAAATACAAATAAACCTACATAAATCTACATTCTCCAGCCCTGTGCAAATTCTAAAAATTAAAAACTCATTGAAATGGTATTCTAAGAATTCTTAATAAAAGAAATGGTACAAACTTATTCAAGGGATAATTTGGTTGGCTTAAAAATATACCTGGTTTACCCACTTAAGAGAATATTAATATAAGTAGTTCCTACATTATCTCTTTAAAAAATGAAAAGGTTTAGAGTTAAAGATTATCTAAAACCCAAACGGATTAATCAGTTTATACAGAATTTATTTTAAAGTTATTTTAGAAATAAATGGCAGATTTGTGTAAATTTAACTTTTTCAAAGAAAAGATTCTATATAGTTACGTCATAATTTATATAATGAATGTTTCAATCATGAGAATAATTATCATTATTATCGTTTTTTTCCGATTCTAAACATACAGGGTAGCGAAAAAGTATTTTAGGTTGATAAATGGGACTGTATTGCAATAGTAATATGGTACCTACTTTTTTTAGTATTCTTAAAAAAGGAAAAAAATAAGCTTTTCTCTGATATATAACTCGACCCAAGTTGCCATTTAAAAAAAATTCAAGATTACGGCGGTCCGCTAAACGCTGACATTAGGTATATAAACTGTATGTCCTGTAAAAAATGCAAAATACATTCCCATTCATCACCCCACAATTTCATAATTATACATTCATTTGTTTCAATGAAAATACCTTGTGCCAAGCTTTTTCGGTACCCTATATACTAAAAAAAACTGCTTGAATATTTGAACCAACATATTTATTATTAATTCTTTAGAAATATTCCTCTTAAAAGGCAATACATGTACTTTTTCTGTCAATCCACCTTTGTCTGCAAGGAACAGAAAAAATCACAAGGATTTAAATCAGGTGAATAACATAGCTTTCTAGCAACATTTCCACTTAAAGAACCATTTTCTCACCAATTACCTATTTATAAAAGGGAGAAACATAAAATATTTCATTTGAAGCGATCCTGCTTCGAAATATTCGTATTCCTTTGGACATTAATACTGTCTACCCCTTGTATTATTATCAGTATCTCAAACGTGTATCCATCTTTCGGAATCATACTTTAGAATTCTTATCATTATTTTGGCTACATAGCAAAAATGTTTATTTATTCATATTGCAAAAGAATTTGACCCCCCGGTCTAATCTCGTAACCTCCAGTCCGTTGGTGGTCCTAAGTCCTATTTAGACAGAATAAAGGAAAACTACCGGAAAAATAAAGGAATTTTCTTATGTTACAGACGTTGGTGAAAACGGTGCCCGGTATAGGATTATATTTTGGTCTATTGACTCATTTTAAATCATATTTCTTCAAAAATAGAGTGCTAGACCCAACGGAATCCGTACTGGTTGGGGCAGTAGCACGTTCCATGGCTGGTGCAGTTTTAATGCCTCTGACAGTCGTTAAAACAAGGTAATAATGATTGTGAATACTTCAGAGTACACACAACCAAACTTATATGGAATCATTCCAATATTTTACAGAAATATTTTTTTTATTTTAGAGTTGAAAGTGGAGTTTATAATTATAGCGGAGTTACAGTAGCATTGGGAGATATATTCAGGACTGAGGGTATCAAGGGTTTGACAAGAGGATTGGTACCTACCATATTTAGAGATGCTCCTTATGCTGGATTGTACTTCATGTTCTACACGCAATCCAAGTTGATGGTTCCTAAAGGTAAATATCTTTCATTTTGATTTCATAATTAAAACGAAAACGTAAAAATTCCCGGATATTTAGAAATGGTACATTTGAACTACTTTCGTACGCATTTTTAGAAAGCATTTATATGTTCATAAAATTACATTATGAACGTTTCCGATTCTTGAAAAGTGATACTTTTGAACTACTATTGAGACTGGTTAGAAGAACAATTAAATGTACAATTATTTTAGCAACGTCCCTATTGAATATATGAAATGTTTTTCGTTGAATTTAAAAAGATTTCGTAAAACTTTTTAGAGAACGTTTGCCGTGAATATGAAATGTTTTTTATTGAATTTGAAAATTTTACTTTTGAACTACTTTTTGGAAATTAACTTATCGACTGCTAATTGCTTTTTATAGCTGCTAAACCTATCATTAACCATCATTGAAAAGAGGTAATTTTCTCGAAAAATGTATTCAAATATTGTTTACAACTTATTGTAATGAAATAAATCTCAGAATTTTTTATTTTTATTTAAAACTTGTATTGTTGATTTCTGTAGTTGTGAACTTTATGAGATTCGATAACGGAATGAATGTTAAGATTTTCTTTAATTATATTCCGTATTATTCTATTTAAATATTTTATTTGCACTCAAACAAAATTTATATTTTTTGTTATTAAAAGTTATCTTTTATTGCAGATATCCATTCAAATTACCCATTGGCAGTTTATTTCGGTTGCGCTATAGCCTCGAGCACGCTAGCGTCTCTGGCTACCCAACCGCCTGACGTTTTCAAGACGCAGTTGCAATTGTATCCGAATAAATTCAACGGATTGTGGTCTGTGATTATTGACGTGTACGTAAGACACGGTATTTTAGGTTACTTTCAAGGTATTCTTCCTAGATTGGTGAGACGGACGCTGGTCGCCGGCATATCTTGGACTTTGTATGAGAAAATTATGCAATCGTCTAAGCACAAATATTAATAATGTTTTATAGTATTGTTTTTACTGATAGGTTTGTAAATAAATATTTATTTATTCTTATTATATTCGTTTTGATTAACTTTAACCATTTACCAAGAATTGAGATTAAAACAAAATTCATTTTACTAAAAATATTTTATTCCAAAATGCTTCCATCTTTTATTAATTCGACTTTGTCTATTAACCCTAATGAAACGCAGGCCACAAGTGCTGCTCCTTGTTCGGCAAACTTTTTGTTTTTCTCCCTAAAATAGAATATTTAAAAATAAACAACTCTGCACAAGCTAATAGATTAGAAGAATATTATTTATGATAAACAATGGATAAAGGATATAGCAAGACGGTTAGGGCATGTATACAGGATACTGCAGAACAGGATGGTAAGAAAATCCAGGATGGGTGGGGAGGGACTGAAGAAATAGTGGCTAGATGCAGACTTAAGGAAAGTAGGTGTTTAAGCCTTTAGGCTTATAGAGTTGATACATATAATGGAGACTAGTCATATACATAGGTGCTTGTACCCAACAGTTCAAACTATGTGGAGACAAAGGACTTACCAATATGAGGAACTATATTTCTTGTCTTCCAAAGTAGCTACCGCCCTAAATAGTTTATCTTCATTAAAAACCTTGTACTTGGGCGTTTTGAATTTGTTTTTTCCGCAGTAAGCCATCAATCGCGACTTAGGCAATAGCGGATCTTCCGCGTAATTCACTCTGATAAAAGCGCAATTCAAACATACGTCAATATTTTCGTCGTCCAAATCGGTCTTTTGTTTTTTACGTTTCGGGTCCAAGAATTCGGGCATTATTTCTCTGCGACCTATGTTGCCTCTCGATTGGTATTCTAATTGTTTCTGTCGACAGTAATCACTTAATCCCCAAATATTGCTAAAAACGCCCGAAACGTTAGAGGTTTTATTTTTAAAAATCGTACAAATTTACAAATGGTACATTTGAACTAATTTCTCAAAACTTGTTAGAAATAATTTAAGAGTTCAAAAATTACTTTAAGAACATTTCCCATGATTTTTAATCGTTTTTAATTAGATACATTTGAACTACTCTCATAAACTACATTTAGAAAAAACATTTTAAGTGGACTTAATTTTGGGCGAATTTACTAATAATGTATTTGAGATACTTTATTTACATTTCGTTTGAAATCATTTATACATTCGAAAAATTACTTTAAGAACGTTAGAGATTTTATTTTTAAAAATCGTACAAATTTACAAATGGTACATTTGAACTAATTTCTCAAAACTTGTTAGAAATAATTTAAGAATTCAAAAATTACTTTAAGAACATTTCCCATGATTTTTAATCGTTTTTAATTAGATACATTTGAACTACTCTCATACAGTGTTGCCAGTCTAGTACAATTGTACTAGATCTAGTACATTCTCTGAGAATATGGTACTCTAGTACACTCGAAGCAAAATCTAGTACTTTTTCTTTTTTCAGCGAATGTTTCCATTTGACGTGTAAAATATATTGTTGGGGGTCTTCCTTGTTTGTTGTGTTAATGAGCACATTTCATAATTCGAAAAATCTGGTATATTTTATGGAATATGGTCCATTTTTATGGAATCTGGTACATTTTTTAGACAAATCTGGTACATTACAAAAATATATTCTGGCAACACTGCTCTCATAAACTACATTTAGAAAAAACATTTTAAGTGGACCTAATTTTGGGCGAATTTTCTAATAATGTATTTGAGATACTTTATTTATATTTCGTTTGAAATCATTTATACATTCGAAAAATTACTTTAAGAACGTTAGAGATTTTATTTTTAAAAATCGTACAAATTTACAAATGGTACATTTGAACTAATTTCTCAAAACTTGTTAGAAATAATTTAAGAATTCAAAAATTACTTTAAGAACATTTCCCATGATTTTTAATCGTTTTTAAGTAGATACATTTGAACTACTCTCATAAACTACATTTAGAAAAAACATTTTAAGTGGACTTAATTTTGGGCGAATTTACTAATAACGTATTTGAGATACTTTATTTACATTTCGTTTGAAATCATTTATACATTCGAAAAATTACTTTGAGAACGTTTCTTATGAATTTTTTTTTTTTTTTTTTCACTGAATTTACATAACTAATTTCCAAAAAATCAAAATATCTTCATTATTTCATAATAAGTGTTAGGTGACGTAAAAAATTCGAAAATAACTTACCAAATTTGTTCTAAAGTTTGACATTCCAAAAACCTTTTACCACGTGGCGTCTCTTGCAATTCCTTCAACATATTTTGAACGCAATATTTGGTATTACTTGGCGAATTATCGTACTCTATACATTTCTTCAAATATTCAATAATGACATTGTCCATTGATTTCATGCCCTCTTCTCTAAATACGGAACAGTTGTATTGCGCCGTTCTCGCTACCATTACACTGCTACATCCGCATTGCTCTCTGAACTTCACCATATCTCGGTAGTTTTCAATTTCTCTAGATCCGCCGCTGAAGATAAAACATCGTTATGCAATTTTTAAAATCAAACTACATTGTCTAGCAGCGACAAGAGACGTCACTGTTTACCGGGGACAATTATTATTAAAAAGAATGTTTATCTGTTTAACAGTAGGTTGTCCATCTTCCAGCCAATATTGGTGAAATGATTTGTGAAGTTTTTATGAGGGGAATGTGTACCATAAGTATTGTTAGTTGAAGGTCTCCATATTATTTTGTATTAGACTTGGATTAAGGTAAAATGATAGAATATTTCATTACATTAATATATTTTCTTAATACATACAATGATTAAATTATTTTTATGATTAATTACATACTTTTATTGTTACTAATAACTTACTTAGCAATCACAGGAATCTTCAGGGTTTCAGAAATTTTCCTAATAGTTTCATTTCTATTGAGATGTTGGGGCCTTTCTGCCTTAGTCCGTCCATGCACGGCGATTGCCTTTATACCTGTCGTTTCCAATTCTCTAACTAAATTTAAAGTATCGTCAATATTTTCAAACACTCTAATTTTACAAGTTACCGGAATGTTTATATTTTTGACTAAAGTTAAAAGAATCTTTTTGGCCTTCTCTGGTTGAGACATCAAAGCTGCTCCCATACCTCCTTTCAGAGAGAATTCTTTGGGACAACCCATGTTGATGTCAATTCCAGATACATCATTTTCACTAAAATGGAATGGCCGGGAAAAGTTAAAACAAAAATTGTACTTTAGTTTTGTGAGAAAATGGTCAGAAACTGCTTTTCACAGAGCAAGTTTGTTGTAAGAAATGCTGTAATTTGATGTTTGTTCAGACTACTCTGATAGAGGTGACTGAAAAACAGAGAAAACTTACTTTAAAAATGAGTGGAAAATAGTAGCCAAGAAAAAATTGAACTTAGGAAATGAACATGAAAATAAGAAAGGTAATATATTTGAGGTTTCACCAACAGATGTCAAAATATAGTTATTTAATTTTGTAATATATCCCTAAAACTTGCACTATATAAAATAAGGCAGAGTCAAATATTATTACTTACAAAATAATCATCTTAATACAAGTAGTTGCAATAAATATTGTGGGCAAAAGACACTATTTATAATACTTGCATAGGTCCTCACTTTGATTATTACTCAACAATATAATACTTGTTTAATTAAAATTAAATGAACAGACTTCAAAAATTGCAATACAATACTATGCAGATAATACTGGAATGTTCTTGGCTTATACCAATAATGTAATTTTTAAAATCTTTATTGTTATTCATAATGTAAATGTTTCCTAATTTTTTTAACTTAAGACATTTTTATTTATACACTTTGTACCTAATTAATTAGTTAGTGACTAAATAAATGATTTATATATAATATTGTGCAATTGTCATCTTGTAGATATAACAGTTAAATTGCTTAGTATAAAACTTGCAACAAACTGCATTCCGTTTCGTGAAAAGCAGCTTTAAAGTGATCATTACTCACATTAACTTTGCTACTTTTAAAGCCCTCTCTGGATCACTTGTGCCTAATTGGACAACTACTTTTCCTTTTTCTCGTGGACATGTACGAAAAACGACAGTTCCATCTGTTAAATCTAAATAATCAACAGTTCCTAAAACATCTAAAAATTTTGTTACTTTTAGCATGTTGCTGACATTAAAGAAATAATTTATTTACCATTTTCGCGTCTCACAGATTTCAAAAATTTCCAATCGATTAGTTCTTCGGAATATACAATATCTGCACCATACTCCAAAGCAAGTAAACGCATTGGTAAAGTACCAACTCTGACCATAGGTGCCAAAATAAATTTATTTTCGAAACTTAGTGACATTTCGGAATATTTTTTCATAATGGCATTCAAATTACGTAATATGGATTACTGAATTTGTAGAATCAATAAATACTTACCCTCGTAAATCTCATTCTGTTTTGAATTTTAATTAGAAAATTAAAAGGACCGTGTTGTTTTGATACTTTGACAGTTTATTTAGAGGTTATATTATATTCTTCTAAGATAAGTGATCAGTCCGAAGTTAGGCACATCGTGTGCTTTGATAGGGTCAATGATATTATAGTTATATGGATTGCTCAAAATGAGCCGCATTACGGATTTTTACGTTTTGGGGTCCCCTGAATCCGTTTTGACAGAAGAAATTTTTTTGAATAAGTTGCTTGTAATATTATTATTATCTATAAGTTTTGTCCTATACATAATTTCTTTAAAATGGACTTACTTATTCGAGATATTTGAGAAAAAGTGCAAATTACGAATTTGAAGATAACTCAATAATGGATAAAGGGGTCTATTCTGTAACAATTAATTTATATTTAACGGCCTTTAAAAATATTTTCTTCTTTACTTCTGTCATTATTTAAACGGATCTTTAAAATACATTAGAGGACTATCTTAAAGAAATCTGTTTAAATAATGACAGAAGTAAATTAACGAATACAAACATATTTTTAAAGGTCGCCAATATTTTTAAAGGCCGTTAAATATAAAGGAAATTCTGTAACAATTCCTTTATATTTAACGGCCTTTAAAAATATTGGCGGCCTATAAAAATATGTTCGTATTCGTTAATTTACTTTTGTCATTATTTAAACAGATTTCTTTAAGATAGTCCTCTAATGTATTTTAAAGATCCGTTTTAATGACAGAAGTAAAGAAGAAAATATTTTTAAAGGCCGTTAAATATAAAGGAATTGTTACAGAATAGACCCCAAATAGAACACCAACTTTTAAATTTAAGCTTTAATCCATCCTGCGGTGAACTGATTAAATTTTGGGGATCGTCGGAACATTTGGGGAGGTACTTTTTAGCGAGTCGTTTTTCTACTTTATGGAATATTTACGTTTGCAGAAGAAAAATCTTCAAAGTCTCTTGTACTTTTATTCACTAAAATTTTTAGTTCATACATAATTTTTCTAAAATAGTATTCAACAATTTTAAAAAGTTCAAAATTAATTTTTAAAAAATTATTTAAATAAAAGTTGTTTGCGATAGTCTCTATCATTTTTGTTCCATGCATCTCTAAAATTGACCCCAATAAAAAAATTTGAGAAACTAAAATTTTAATTTTTCAGTATTTTCGTTGGCAATGAATATATACCTATATAAAAAAATGTTTCAAGTCAGCTTTTTTACGTTTCATAAATGAGAAAATGTTATGTATAAATAAAACAATATTTGTAAATCACGCATTTATTACAAACATTTTCACCCTATTAACAAATTGAAAATAAATTAAAAAAATGTACAAACATCTCTAAGTCTCTAAATTTTTGGTTTAGATATTCATAATTCTGTGTGTGCAGAATGTGTATGTCTAGCAGCTAAATCAGGAGCATGTAAAAATACACCTTCAGATGCTTGCCAGTGTACAGAACCTGTGGAAGATCGTATTCCAATAACTTCCATTTGTCCATTGATGGGTCTACCAAATGTTCTACCTGATATTGATAGGTACATATCAGTGTCTGTATGTTTGAACATCACACTGTCATCTCTAAGCCAGCTATCACCTTAAAAATGATAAAATTGAATAAATGTAATTACTTCAGTAAGCATATTTAATTATTTAGTATTTGAACTATACCTGAGCATATCACTGCCCAATTATCTCCAGAATCTCCTTCTCCATTATCACCATAACAGCTAATTTCTTGATTACCACTCAAAGGGCTTTGAAAATGATGGGAATGTAAATTTTTCTTGGTTTCTACGTGTTCTAATCTAATAGATGATCCGCATTTGATCGGTTGCCCCCTTTCAATGGTCTTACCACTGCCTGGTTTTATTAACCAGTGGCTGTTGATGTCTTCTTGTAGTTCAGTGGCAGTAACTGATTGCTGGCCACTACCAGTACCATATTTAACATCGTGAGAATGCAACCTAACTCTATAATCTGTGTTTAATAATTTTAAGACTGACCCGCAGGTTACATACTTTTGTGTAGAAGCTAAAAACGTGTAATTTTTAAAAATGAGATAAGTTTTTAATGAAATTCTTACCGTTTATGTATTGGAAACTATATGTTAAATATATTAGGAATGTGACAAGTATATCAATTTTAAAAGTGAACATATTTGTATAATATAAATTACACGTATTTTTAATATATTATATCAAATCCATCGATACTCAACATACCACATCAACAACCTCCCTCTTTAATTGTCAAAGTCAAATTTCAAAAATATTCGTGTCAGTTTGTCATTAGCTGAGCGCGTCCTTGAACGAAAATCAAAGTTCGGGTATAAGTGCTCCAGGAGTTCCAGTATTGCACTAAAATGGACCCGCGATTATCAATGATATATGCATACATATAGATTGCTCATCCTTAATCCTTATGTAAATCTGCAGTGTGATTCTCTTTCGATACATCTTGTATGGAGACACCTATTTTCGTTCGACAGACTGCGATTCTTATGTAATGTCTCTATTCGATACGTAACGTGTCGAGTTCACACAAAAGAATCCCTGTGCAGACGACAATAGTGAGTTGCATTGAGCGAAGTGAAGTTTCCTCTTTATCTTATACATGAAATGTTTATGTTTTGTCTTAATTTTGAGTGTTTAGTTGTTCAGAAACGGTTTAGAAGTTAAAATATTACTGCATTAAGGACCGATTCCACCGTTGTGTTAAACGAAGTTTAAAATGACATTTTTACATTAACAAAGTCATTTTAATATCCGTTTAACACAACGGTGGAATCGACCCTTAAATATCCACATCCGATGCATTTTTTATCTCTGGGGTAGTATTCTCGAATCACGAATACCGACATTCGCATACGTGTTTTACAATGTGTCTCACTTTGTTGAACGAAGACCAAGTGAGACAAATCATAAATCTCGCATGCGAATCTATATTCGTGACTCGAGAATACTACCCCTGGGGTAGTATTCTCGAATCACGAATACCGACATTCGCATACGTGTTTTACAATGTGTCTCACTTTGTTGAACGAAAACCAAGTGAAACAAAACGTAAATCTCGCATGCGAATCTATATTCGTGACTCGAGAATACTACACCTGGGGTAGTATTCTCGAATCACGAGTACCGACATTCGCATACGTGTTTTACAATGTGTCTCACTTTGTTGAACGAAAACCAAGTGAGACAAATCATAAATCTCGCATGCGAATCTATATTCGTGACTCGAGAATACTACCCCTGGAGTTTATTCACATCGGACTCATCTACTGGGTGGGTTCAGTTCTTCGAGCATATATTACTATATGCTCGAAGGTTCAGTTACAAGTTTATCATTTGTGACCAATGAAGAATGCTTTCATAAGTCATTGCGACAAAGTTTGGAGGTTACGAGACAGGGTGTTTTTTTCAGTGCCGCGCATATATTGCAATTGCTTTTATGACACTCTTCACATATTCTTGGCATTAACTTACTGTCTATTATTTTGATATTCGGCTATAGATCATTTTTACCACGTGATCAATACGTCTAGACCGTTTGTTTACATTTAAATATGATCCTCTATCACGTGATAAAACATTTCGGATGCATCCGATGTGGATATTCAAACGCAACACACATCTCGGATTTGAGCCGTCCGCGCTCTACATATTGGGCTCATCACAACACATACGCTTCGTTCGTAAATTTGAAGTCGAATCAGATTCAAACTATCGTTGGTACACACAAATTTTCGTCCATCTCATCTCTCTAAATTCTTCTTAAACAATGTCAAAAGAATGAGTTTTTAAAACACATTTGGGCCAGAACGGTTCTGTTCAGTTGTCTTATTTATAGAATAATATATCATTGGTGATTATAGATATTTAACAGGGCTACCACCACAAAAGTAAAAGAAAGTAATAAAATAAAAAGCACTGCTCCTTTACGATTTACGTAATCTCTCAAAAAAGTAAGGTTAAAAATATTTAAATATTTAAACAAAATAATTATTTTCTTGCTGGTGTCTAAAATTACATATTAGTTCCATTTAGAAAATGTCAGCTGCGCCAAGCAAAGGTTTGATAGGCCTATTCAAGAGGGGTTGGCATGAAATTCCAGAAGTAGTAGGCAGTACATTTTTCTTATTCGCTGGATTGGGCTTTGTTGGAGCTTCTTTGTACTTATACTCCCAAAAAGATGGAGATAACAGAAGATATAAAGACCAATATACAGTTTATAGACATGATGATCCAAGAGTGTGCAAAATAAAACAATTTTAAAATAAAAATAATGTAAAAGATAGTTTAGAATTTGTTCATATTTATTTTTTGTTTGAAATAAAATCATTTTATTATACCATAACAGTGGTTCATTATTATTGAAAATTAAACCCCCGTTTTATGGTGGATGGGGTTTTCCCTTATCTGTAAGTCACCCTGGAGCGCCACGGCAAATAATAGCCATCCTTACCTAGCTACTTTTCATATATAAAAAATTCGATTACATGACATATTGATAGCCTGTCAAAAAGGTATCAATATGAATTAAGGATTGAAAATAAAATAAAGCAATAATTTGATAACTATATTCATTTAACTTTTTCTTATAAATAAATACAATGTTTAATAAAGTATTTTTATATTCAAATATACAATTAATAATTTTTTTACATGTTTTTCAAAATATAAATATAATTACATACAAATAAATGATTAAGTAATATGATTAGCTTTTTTTAAAGAACGCTTAATATATATATTAATTTCCCATATAAGTCGAATCAATTTACCAAGAAAATATTTAGAATGTATAAACAAAAGTGAATAAAGTAAGGGAGAATCCCAAATTCATATATACTGTGCTTACTTTTGGCCTAACTAAATAGTATTACTGATGATTTGGTTCAATTAATGAATCTCAAAATTGACGGGACTATTAATAAAAAAAATATCCACCATAATTATTATTCTAAATGTCTTTTTAATTTGTTCAATAGATGATTTTTCACTACTAATTTAAAAAACTTATATTTTAAATGGAATGATTCAAGTGAATTATGTTCATCAACTAAAAGCTAACCATGTTGATAGTACAAGTAAGAAAACAAATCGATTAAAATATTATTATCACTTATATTCAATCACTTATCTTAAAAATAAAAAAAAAACACATCAACAGAAAGAACTTTTTGACTTAACACCAAGAAAAAAACGGACTTTTATCTTGGAAGCGTTGTGTAAAATTGAAAAACCTAGTTGTATGCTGACCTTGTGACCTAAAAACAAAAATTATTATTCATATTAAACATAGGGGTGGGCAAAACAATTATTTATCGATTAACTAGTCATCATATGAAGGTAGTTCACCCTGTATATTAAATTAATATTTTAGAAAACAGTAAAATAAAATCCAGTTTTGGGAATTTTTAATAGTATTGCTTATTTAGCTAACGAATAAATGCATTACTTTGTGGACAAACTGTAAAAACTTCAAAATCAAACATTGTCATGAGTACTCTGGATAAAAAATTGAAATTATTTTTAATGTGAAATGTTAGGCTTACTTTTCAACAACGACGGCTGGCATCTGGACCAACTGCACTGGAGATTTGCTGTCTTTGAGAGCTTGAGTTAAATTTAATATTTGGCCCCTCATAACAGACATCTGACGTTCATATAAATTTCTATCAAAACCCTTATCTTGTTTAAAAAGTAAATATAAATCATCACAGAGATCCTACAAAAAAAAAAAATAGAAATTATTTAAGTACAAAGACATATAGGCAGCAATCAAAGTACCTGCACAAAATTCATATCTGACAGCAATGGTAACACTAGATCCTTGGTAATCTTGCTGAAGGGTACCTTGGCTTGGGGCAACCATGCCCAATGGTAAGGGTACGCCCGCCAGCTGTCTGGGTGTTTATATGGAAATGCCAAACCATTATCTATAGCTGCTATACTAATTTCAGGCAATTGGACCAAATTCCAATCCGTGGTATCAGCCAGTTCGACTTGAGCACTTACTGTAGTTTCTAAATAGAAAAAATATTTACATTATTTTGTTTTTGTTTTATTGAATAACAAACAAGAAATATCCATTACAATAAAAAATATAAAAATCAAAAGTAATGCAATGGACAGCATTATGACTGAATTTTCCATAAAATTACATTTTCATTTATGTTTACATATGAGAGTTAAGGATGTGCCCCTCTTGAAATGAAAATCGACCTGTTTTTACCCTTATTCAGACACCATGTGAGCAGGCTACCTACAAGCATGCTCAAACCACCATAAATTTTTTATTAAACATTATTTAAGTAAGAAATTTGGTCAGGTAATATGGCTTTTCAGTTGTAGAAACTAAAATACAATTAAGTCAATTTACTTATTATAATTACCTACCTGAAATATTTTAATATTTATTAGAAGAAACATAGGTTTAAAAAATTGTACAGCATCATTATTGTACCATGTTTTAATGACATTTTAAAATAAGACATTCCAGGCTTCCCTTATAAAAATTTTACCATCACTTAATATTATAAATACCAAATAGTTTCTATAAAAACATTGCCCTAAAATGTGTATTGTGGTCCATAGCATTGGACTATAGACAGCAGCAGCCCAACATAATAGAACCTGCACTTGAAATATGGATAGAATAATACAAGCTAAAAAAGTGTTTTCTGAGGCTAAATGAATATTTGAATTATTAGGCAGTATATCTACCTAATCACCAATTAATTTAATGGTTTTTGTTATGAAAATTGGGCAAATTCCGTCACAAATTAATTTATTATTAATTAATTTAAAATAATAAAAAATATGTTACCATTGGCAATAGTGGGTTGATCATAATTAATCAACCAATTATCGTTGCCTCTGTCCGTGTTTCTTATGATATAGTCTAACACGACGAGTTTTTCAAATTTCAACTGAAATTTCTGAGCCAAAGCTGCTGGCAGAGGTTCAACCTCAAACCGCCTCAGCCAATAATCGGCGTCCTTATAACCGTCTACAAATAACTGGAATGAACCCACCTACAAGTGAAAAGTGTAAAACATTAATAAAAAAAAAAAAAAAAAAAAAAAAAAAAAAAAAAAAAAAAAAAAAAAATACCAACCTTTGGTGGTAAGCCTATCCTATTGAACCTCAATCCAACATTAGGAAATTGTTCCATAATTGCCCTTTTCACCCTTGCTTTTTGCCTATCTATCCTTAAATAATTAAAAGTTTCTGATACTAACTTAACTACCTGAAATACATAAAATGAAAATGTCATAAATTTCACATTTTTTTTTTAATCTTATACTTACTCTAGTTTTGGGTACTATATTTAAACTGAGCTTATGGTCAACTAGTGAGGCGGCCGCTTCTGATAAATACCCTTGATTTGGTATGAGACAAGATCTACCGAAACAACAAGGACAGCACAATTTGTGCATCCATTTCGTCCATTTTGGATTCAGCCTGCCATAAGGCTCTTCATCTTTCGGTTTGAATACTCCAATAGTTTTCTAAAATTTAACAAAAATTACTATTCAAGTTAGAATACTATAAAAGGATGTATGAATGAAAAATATTCAAAATCAATATTTACTAAAATAAAAAATCATTAAAATAATAAATGAACACATTGGTATTCACAAAAAAATACCTATAATAAAATGAAATCAATGTAAGAACCTCACCAAAGACATCAACTAAACATAAAAAAGAATAGTGATGTCTCCCCTAGAGGCCCTCCAGTATTTTTTGATCTTTGCTTGGGAACCCACTACAAAAAACAACTTAATATTTGCAGTAAATGGGCCATAGCAGTATTTAAAAAATTTATTGAGGAATTAACTTACCCCTGATTGATTTTTAACAAAATATGATCCACTGGAACCTTGTGATATTCGTTCAGGAAAAATTCCATGATCAATAGCTGTCTCAGCTTGCCAAACCAAATCACTGAAGGCTGGATCATCTGCAAGTAAAATATAGACATTTATTGGATGAATATACTTACTCAGAAAAATAAATTTCTGTGTGATATTGTTTTGTATTTGGCATTTTAATTGTATAATGTAAACTCTTTTTATTCTTTTTTATATGTATATTAGGATTCTTGAATAAATATCTATAAATCTGTTTTGTAGTTGTTAAAGTTAAACTACCTAACTTTTTTACAAGGAAAACAAGTAATTGTTCTCTTATCAGCTAATGGTACTTTAAAAACTAGTATAATGTACTAGGAATCAAAAATGTTTATAATTTTATATCAAAGATAACAGTGACAATACTTAAGATAAAAATGTATTAATAAAAATATCTATAAAGCTTTTATAGTAATTCTAACCTGGGAACTGATTGTAAGAGACATCCAGCCCTCCCAACAAAGGCTGCGATTCTCTATTAAATCCTGGGGAATCCAATGTAGAGTCGAAAACCACTTCGGGTACAAGTGGTACGTCTTCGCCGTCACTACAAACTACAGACAAGGCCCCGTGTGTTTCGCCGTCTGAACTACTTGTATTTATCA
Organism: Psylliodes chrysocephalus; assembly: GCA_927349885.1. Taxonomy (NCBI): domain Eukaryota; kingdom Metazoa; phylum Arthropoda; class Insecta; order Coleoptera; family Chrysomelidae; genus Psylliodes; species Psylliodes chrysocephalus. The sequence goes on from OV651830.1 coordinate 13,299,535, forward strand.
AGATAGGAACAGTCTCACCACTCATCACCCAGAAAGAAAAGAATTTCGAAGAGATTTCAGCATTTAAAGTGCGATTTTTGTGATTTAACCTAATGTAGTATTTAATGACTTGTGTTAGTTCGTTTCGTATAATGTAATTGACCAGAATTTCGAAACACTCAATTTTTAATTTAATTATCTTTTTACACTAGTTAAAAAAAAAATAAATTGGGGATAAAGAGGGTGACATCATTTGATTAATGACAATGACAGATGACATTAGATGAAGTCGTTTTTTAAATGGCATTGTCATTTTTAGTTACTTTTTACATTCAACATATATATGACGTTATTAAATATATTTGACAAAATCCGAGCCCGAGGAGTTCTAATACTATTTTTTATACCGTTACAACAGTTACAGTTCAGTGGATTAGATAAAAATAAAGTAAGGCCAGTTTTTATGTCTGTTTTGAAACCAGACATTAGTTAATATTGGCATCACTGATTGTCCATGTCAACTTCAACATAAAAGAAAATATTGTTGATATTAACCTCATTTTTTGAATATTAATTTTTATAAAACAAGATATAGATTAAAAAGTTTCAAATATGGATGTAGGAGAGCTTTTAGATTACAAAGTATGTATCTTTTATTCTACTAATGATGTTCGAATAACTTAAATCGCTTTTTGTAGCCTCCCCAAGCCTTAAAGAGGCCAGCAGACGTTGACGAAGAAGTAGATAAGGTTGAGAAAACAAGAAAAATGAGGAGAATAGCACGAGCTAAGGCTAGTAAAATGGCTAGACCTGCATCTGCTACTCCTATGCAACCTCTAGATCACATCAGCGAAGAAGAAAGAGCAGAAATTTTAAAATTTGTGGAAACAGAACAGACACAAGTAACATTTTTAAGTCTTTACATATTACGATTTTATATTCCTTGCTCTTTTATTAGGGTGAAATAATAGATGAAACAGCTTTAAAGAAAATAATATTGAATTTTGAAAAAAGAAGTTTGAAGAACAGAGAAATGAGAATAAAATTTCCCGATTCTCCTGAAAAATTCTTAGAAAGTGAAGTAGAACTACACGAAATTTTACAAGAAATGAGAGTTTTAGCAACAGCCCCTGATCATTATCCATTATTGGTGAAACTACAAGTTATTCCCAGTCTTCTGGAGCTACTTTCCCATGACAATACAGATATAGCTGTAAGTTGACCACTTTTTCAAACATATTTGTATATTAAGGTTGGGTTTATATAAAAATTGGTGTGAACAAAATGCATGTAAAAACATAGACCCTTGTCCTACCAATTTATTTTATAAAATGATTTTGTATGTTTTCAAATTAGTTGACAGATAGTTAAAAGTAAAATTTTCCAAAAATCAACTGAAAAAGTAGTCAAATGAATTATTCAAATTACAATAAATATAAGACACTGATTATGGCATCCTAATTTAAATTATTATTGATGTCTGTAGAATATCACTGACTTTGTAACATATAGAAATATCCATTGCATAAGATTTTACATATTTCTGTTAATACCTTAAAAATAATTAACTTAATAATACCGTCTCCAGAATTTATTCTTGCCAGTTGGACAGTACAATTAGCCAGATAAATATTGTTATTTAATTGGAACATTCTATTTGATTTAATTTAGTGAAATGGACATGCTAGCAAAATCTATAAACATATTATTAAACTTTTAATACTTTTTAAAACTTATCATTCTGGCCAAGCCTTAAATAGGGTAAATATTTGTAGGTAGGCACAGTCGAATTATTACAAGAACTCTCAGATGTAGACATACTAAATGAATCTGAAGAAGGTACTGAAGCTCTAATAGAATCACTGCTGGAACACCAAGTGATTGCTTTATTAGTACAAAACTTGGAACGCTTGGATGAATCTGTTAAAGAAGAAGCTGATGGTGTCCACAACACTCTGTCTATCATAGAAAACCTCACTGAATTGAGTTCTGAAATCATAAATGAGGCAAGCAAACAAGGTTTACTGGCTTGGTTACTGAAAAGACTGAAGTTGAAAGCACCTTTTGATTCTAATAAATTGTATGCTAGTGAGATTTTATCCATACTGTTGCAGGATAATGAGAAAAACAGGTATTATATAGTTTGTAATAGCCAATTGAAATAAATTCAGTAGCTTAATTACTGTACATATTTATAAAAAATCTCCCTGAAGCATGTCAATTTTAGATTATAATATGCATCCTGCAATATTAAAATCTACCTTCAACTCCCTTCTAGAGTTGCAATCCTCAAATTTTTAAATAGGAAGTAGGGGCTTGTGTGATACCTCAATTGAAAGGTATCTTCATTCTCTATTCAAAAATGCTGTGATTTTCAAATTTATTGTAAGAATTAACTGTAAATTAATTATTTTGGGATTTTTTATAAATGAACACAGTAGTATTAATACCTGTACATATACATTTTTGATTGAATGATATTTTAGGTTAGCATTAGGAGAAATTGATGGCATTGATACATTATTACAGCAATTGGCTTTTTACAAAAGGCATGACCCCAATAGTTCTGAAGAACATGAACTGATGGAAAATCTTTTTAACTGCCTATGTAGTTCTTTAATGGTGGTGCCTAACAGGGATAGATTCTTAAAAGGAGAAGGTTTGTATTAATACAGATTCTGAAAAAAAAAAAATTGTCTTAAAAACAATGCAATCCTTACCAATGAAGAAGGGGGTGGGTATTGGTGCTAAGAGTGGGCAAAATTCAAATTTTTACTTTCAGATTCCTTATCAGCCATCTTGGAAAAGCCCTGTATCCAAAATTTTATGAAAATGTGACAATTTTTTAAATCTTTCTCTGCTGTATTGTTTTTCAGATATTTTAATTCATATTCTTAATCAGCAATCCCAAAAAAATCCTCAAAAATCCAAATGGTTCAGAACTTTTTGTTAAGAATAATTTCTTTTGTAAAATGTAAGATCAACTCTTTTCCCATTAGTATAAAATATTTTGGGTCACATTGTATAAATAAAAAGAAAATTATTAAATAGTTTTTATTAATACATCTATTTGAAATATTGTAAAACTTGTCTGCACAAAACTTGTTTCATTTAATAATTTAAAACAATATTTCTTTGTAATAATCAACTCTTAACTTGTTCTTGAATTAGTTTCTTAGTCATTTTTATTTCAAACATTTTATTCAACTTTTAAATTTTTTTAACAATAACATATATACATATAATACAAAAACATACTGTACACAGTTACAGTATGCGACCTTAAAATTACATAAATAAGGCCTAAGGCGATCTCTCCACCTGGTATATTATGCATCCATATTTCTTCTATTCTAACTGCTAAAAATAGCCGCCCTCACTCCTTACCCATGGGGTATTATTAAGGGATTAGGTAGGATTATAGTCGGGAATTGTATGTATTTATAGGTTTGTCGTGTCTTAATTTCGTTATTGTCACCTGAAACAGCTAGAAAAAACAGGGTTGTCGTTAGTGGCGTGTGATCATGTGGTAGTCTGTTGTTTTTTGTCATAATTCACTGAGGGGGTGGGCCATAAACCACCCGGGAGTGCCTCGGCCGAGTGCGATAAATCACTCCTGGCCGCGACTCCGTCTATAGCTCAGTCCTCCGTCGGACTAGAATTCGTAAATATCCAGTCCGTGTGAATTATTGTTTAGTATTGTTGGGAATTTGTCATGAGTCTAGTTTCTTAGTCAATTTGTTGGTGTTCATCTGCACAACTTTAAATGTTCTTTGACATGAAAATGAAACCTATTTTCTTCGATACTTTAACCCAATTTTGTGTACCTACATGTTTTTAATGCAAAAAATAAAACTTTACTTTTTTTATTTTGAAATACAGGTCTTCAACTCATGAATCTAATGTTAAGAGAAAAGAAAACATCAAGAAATGGTTCATTAAAAGTCCTCGACTACGCTATGTCCGGCCCGAACGGAAAGGACAATTGCAACAAATTCGTCGACATCCTAGGTCTACGTACGATCTTCCCGTTGTTCATGAAAACGCCGAAAAAAAACCGCAGGCGAGTGTTATCCACGGAAGAACACGAGGAACACGTTTGTTCGATAATTGCTTCGATGTTGAGGAACTGTCGCGGATCGCAGAGGCAAAGATTGATCAGTAAATTTACCGAGAACGATAACGAGAAGGTCGACAGACTGTTAGAATTGCATTTCAAGTATTTGGAAAAAGTGGAAGCTATAGAAGAAAGCGTTCAAGATGGACAAGAAGATGAAGAGGATACTGCTTATTTGAAAAGATTGGAAGGTAGGACATCGGAGAATATATTCAGCGAAAATTTGTGAAGGATTTAATAAATGTTAAAACCGTAAAAGCTAAAGAATTAAGATTTGGTAGATATTTTTAAAACAAATGAGAGCAATCGCAACTTAAAGAACAAAAAAAAAAACCGTTACAATAAAAGATCAAAAATTAGCTAATTATTAATTAAACTAAATTAATTTTAGGTGGTCTTTTTACCCTCCAACTGGTAGACTACATTATCGTGGAAGTTTGCGCAGCCGGACCGGCAGCCATCAAACAAAGGGTCATGCAAATTTTGAACCTACGGGGTGCTTCCCTGAAGACCATCAAGCACATCATGAGAGAATACGCCGGAAATCTGGGAGAGGAAGGGGATAAGGAATGGAGGGATCAAGAACAACAACACATCATTAATTTGGTTGATAAATTTTAATTTAAAGTAATTAAATGTATAGTTAATGAGAAAAACGTATTCTATATCGATTTATTTATTGAATTTACAAGGCATTCTCTATCTTTTTTGCATATTTTCAATCGGAACCCCAAAATCTTATGAACAACTAAAAAAGAATTTACATTTTCATTAATAACTCTAAAACGGCATGCATATTTTCATGAAAATTTAGATACCATATAAAAGAAAGCAAGAGAAATTTCAGGGTGTAGTCTTTTATAAAATTTGTTCTCATTTCCCTCCATTAATAATTTTTTAATCACCCTGCAGCTTTCATCAAATGTAGAAGAAAACTGATAGATTTGAATGCTTTTTACCATTCATTTCTATCTGTATCCATTTAGAAGTTATTCAAGTTTAAAATAAGTTAATCGCAGTGGTTTTCAAACTTCTTTTGATGGTATGCTGTAGAGTTATCTAAAGTATCTGCCGCCTAAATGTTTATTTAAAAAGAAATATGGATATGAAAATAACGAATCTTGTGTAATTAAAGGAAGTGCCACAATACGGAAATTAGTAAGAACTGATGGTTGTTAGTTCAAGACAGACTTAAGTTTTAACTGAAATTAAATTTTCTAAAATAAATAAACGAAATTCACTAAAATTTACTTCTATATATGTGTCCATTATTCCTTCTTTAATATAGCTCATGAATCATATATAATAATAAAATACCTTTTTTTTTTAAATAAAAATGCACCATGTAGATTATATATTTTTATTTTATTAAAAAACAAATTATTTAAACAGCCAATAAATATATATCTCATTTAATGTAACAAAAAATATCAGTAAATAAAAACAAACAAAAAATACTATAATTTATTTAAAAAAATACACAACAAATTGACTAGATCAATTTCAATCTAATAAAAATCGTCGGCTTACAAGTAAAACTAACCAAAATAATTTTTTTGGTACTATAATTTATTTCTCTCATACATATTCTCTTTCTTTATGAATTGGTAGATGATATTAAATAATCCTTCACAATAATAATACTGTAAGAAATGTAAATTATTGTATTTTGATTGTATGCCGACAATATTATTAACAACTTTTTTGTACTATAATATTTTGTAACTTTTGATTAAAGCTCGTCGTAATTTGTACAATATATTTTGATATAAATTTATGTAGGAATAAAAAAAAAGGTTTTGCTACTGCTGGGCTCTAAGAACAATTTTTTTATCAAATCTCAAAACTTTTTAGGTCCCTCTACGTAATATAAACTGATAAAATGTTAAAAGAAAATGATTTGTTTATTAATTTAGTAGGAACCAGGCAAACATTTCTAAAAACAATCTGCCATGATAAATCTAAGTATAAAAACCAAGTAACGAGATATTTTTTTGCAAAAATTTATCAGTGAACATATAATTATTAATATAAATGTTTGCTACTGATAAGCATTTAAATTAAATGGGAGATCTTTATCTTGATTTAATTACTTTTGAAAATTCAACTGGATATTTTGTTGTTACTCATTGTAGATTAAAAAGAAAACATTATTTAAATATTCTTTAACTTTTCTAGGATACTGTGTTAGTAATGTTTGGTTTATTCGATTATTTTTGTTTAGCTATTTTACTAAATAAAAAATTTACCTTTTTGTTATAAAGAGTAGTGTGTAATTATTACTAGGGCGGATCGATTATCAATATAAACAGATTATCGATTATTTAAAATAATTGATTAATTGAAAAAAAAAAAACAAAGATTTTTTTTGGAATAATTGATTATTTCCAATTATTCAATTAACCGATTATTTTGCTTACCCCTAATTATTACGAATCCAATATAGCTAAGACATTAAAAATTTTGTATCACCCTGTCGTCCATTTTTTAATTAACCAACGAATGATTTTTTTTAATTTCCATAAAACGTGATATGTTCAATAATATTGTATAAAATTTTATCCTCATCTCATGTATCTGGCCAATCTGGGATCGTACCGTCTCATCGTGGTATACCCCATGTCCCGATAACTACCCAATTGTGCCACGAAGCCCTGATTAGGGAAAACACATCGCTTCATTTTGACTTTTTCTAATGCTTCTTTAGCTGTTATGTTGTACTTCTTCATCAAGTACGCTATGACGACGGTCGCGCTCCTGGACACGCCCATTTGGCAATGCACCAATACGGCTCCGCGAATCATCCCCTCTCTGATAAATTCGTACGTTTCGTCGAAATACGACAACAAATCTAGAAAAGGAGTCATTATTACTCTAATAGTTTAAATTTTTTATAAATAAAACTTTTTTACCTGATGAGCAGATATCTGGAAGCCTTATATATTTCATGTTAAGGTGTGGAAGAGCTTCTTTGACAGTGGAAGTTAGAGGGAAGTCATTGATAGTCAATATATGAGTAATTTTATATTTTTTAAGTGTTTCAACGTTTCTTGCTTCGGCTTCGCCGCTAAGAAATAAGTTCGGTTCGATCATATCAAGGTTATCTGGGTAGCTCCTTGGTCTTCCAGAAAGACTGCAATATAAATTTGACATGAAAAATGGACAAAGTTCCATCGAGTAATCTGTATGTGCGCAGATTTTTTTTTAATACTCAAAAGTAACAATTTTATAGCAAAAAATATAGATATAAATATATTTTTCGAGAAAAGTAATTAAAATACTCAATTTTACAGGTTATATTCAAAAAACATTTCGTATTTTCGATTTTTTTAACTGTTTTTAAATATAGTACTGTTTTTTAGTTTAATTTAGTGTTTATTTAAGTTTAGTTTCTGTGCTTTAGTCATAAATATAATATTTATCATGTGTAGTAAATTTGTTGAATATCTTCACCCATCTTGATGATACATAAACATCTAGAAATATTTGTTTACTCTTTTATTATGAGGTAAAGGACATTTCAGGTACAAGTATCCTTATTGTAAGATTTTGAAGTGAACATTGTGGGACTTTGTAAACTGAAATAAAACTGTCATAATGCAGAATCCAATTTGATTCTAGACATAAAATGTTGCTAATTTTGCAACATTTTTAATGTCAACACTATCACACACTATAATAAATAAACAAATTTAATGTGCTCACAAATAAACAATAAACACCATAAACTTGATTAAAAAAAATATTAATGAACTGAAATTTAACAAAAAAATTTAATATAATTAAATCGGTTTTATAAAAAACCCTAAATAAATATAGAATATAATAACATATTGATAGACACGAACTTCCCTACTTAAAAAAAAAGTATCTTCTGCTAAAAGGTATAAAATCTGCTGACGTAGCGGAATTCTGTTAGTGTTGGCAACACTGGAAACAATCCTACTTTTTGCAAATTTCCTCCAGAGGGCGTATCGCTTAGCTGAATCGCGAATACGACAGATTGTTTTCAAAATTACAACGTTGCCAAGTTGTTAATGAAATAATAAATTTCAGGAAAAAATTTAAGTGATTATATCACATACTTTGATTTTCTTTTACTATACGGAGAATGGTCGCACTACGCAGCTTTCTGGGTGCCTTTTAAAAGGAGATAGAAAACTCCGCCATTTTGAACCCTTATTACGTGTTGACTACATCTTGGCGCAATATTTTTAATAGGTGCGTTTTAATCATCCGCTTCTGCTTCAGAATTGTCGGTTTTCTTGTTTTAATCTGACAGGTTAAAACGACTAAACCGACAATTCCGGAAGCAGAAGAGGATGATTAAAACGCACCTGATATTTTGCTTGCCGCTGTCAGTGTCAGTGAATATTATTTTTGGAGTCACAGTTTATTGCTAAAGAATCAGTTAGCTCACTCGGACCAGTTGAAAGTTCCAAAATAACATCCACTCCAGGGATACAAATCCAGGATACGCAGAAGACTGCTGTTTTATTATAGGCGGTTGTCATATATTGTATTATTTGAGTTGCGCAGTGTATAAACTGGAACATTGACATCAAAAGTGCCAACGCAGAGTGAGCGATCTGATTCTTTAGCTATAAACTGTGTCATAGGGTTCAAAATGGCCGCGCCCTATGTTGGGCGTGTCGGACCTCTCTCTTGCCCCGTATAGTAATCAAAGTATGTGGATTATATTTATTATATTTATTTTCTGCTTTTAAATCAAATATTGCCTTATTTATGATTGCAATAAAGTTCCCCTTTTTTTTTAATTTAGAGTCATAGGCATTTTTATGTGTTTCTCCGGTATGGGCAACTCTTGAAGTACAATGAAACCCAAATAACTGATAAATTACAATTTGACTTGGTTTTTTTTTTTTAGGAAGTTAGGGTGAGATTACAGAACGTCTGCAACTTTGCAAATATGGCGGACTTAACAAATGTAAGTATTCCAAAAAATATCTGCAAAAACGCAATATTTATTGTGGTTTATTACCCCCAACAACACTAAACCCAAATTTGGAATACGAAAACTTGATACTTGCATGTGTAAGTCAGTCATATTTGCAGATTTTCAAAGTAGCCGCCATATTTGTAGATCTGCAAAGTTGCAGACGTTCTGTAATCTCACCCTTACTATGTAAAATGACTACTTTTTATTATTGCAAAAAATATTCAAAATTTCTACGACCCTAATATTACATGGAGCCCAATTCTTAAATACAGTGATTAACATTCAACGATATGGCAACGTTGCAAATTCAAGGACCTTGTGTCAACAATTGACAATTTCAATAAATTTTGTTGTGTAAGAAAATAATGATAAAAGTTAGAATAGTCAAAATATCGCATTTTATTGTAATATAAATACAAGTAATAATTTTCCATACTTAATTATACTTAAAATATTACAAAAAGTAAGTTACGTACTTTAATATACTAGTGCTAAAACTTTGAAATTATGGTATTTTCTCGTTTATTATCATTTTCTTTAAGGAGAAAATTTTGAAAGAAAATTCTCCACCAATTTTGGTGAATTGGATTTCAATAATATGAATTTTTACGAGGGAGTAGAAAGTAAAAAATGTTTCTCAATATTTCTCTGTCCAATTTCAAGAATAGGCACCCTGGAGAATTATATAAAATGATTATAAAAATGACGAGTTTCCTTTATTCTACTTTAAAAATTTAACAAAACCATCCCTGAATGTTAATTTTAAACCATTATCAGTGTAAATTACGTTTTATTATTGCTGTATAAATGAAATTCCTTGATTTATACCCTTTATACAAAATGAAGAACACATAAACATGAATGATATTAAGTAAATATTTAACTTACGATGATATTCTCGAAAACACAGACATTTTTCGGAGTTGATAGTTGAGCTTTGAGCTCTTCCCTCTTCCCAAATCTATATTTACGACAAATAATAATCCTCCTCCTCATTTTTGCTATAAATAAACTGAATGGCACAGTGTTGCCAATCGCAATCGCGTGCGGAAATAAAAATATTTTAAATTAAAATTATCGATCTAACAAGTGTCTTCAAATGCTCCGAAAAAGGAGTATATAAAAACCTTTACATTAAATCGATTTATTTTGAATTTATATGCAAAAAATATTAGGCATTCCATACAAAATGGTTGCCTGTGGTTATTGATATGGCAACCCTGTGGTGGGCCGGATGCTATAATAGGGTCAATGATATATTGTTATATAGATTGATCATATGTTTTTCAAAATAAACATAAAGCTTATGCTTTGAAATAAAAATATAGGTTACATTTTTTTACTAAATTCAATGGCTGAAAATTGTTTCTAAAATACATTGGGGTCTATTCTGTAACAATTCCTCTATATTTAACGGCCTTTAAAAATAGTTTCTCCTTTACTTCTGTCATTATTTAAACGGATCTTTAAAATACATTAGAGGACTATCTTAAAGAAATCTGTTTAAATAATGACAGAAGTAAATTAACGAAAACAAATATACTTTTAAAGGCCGTTAAATATAAAGGAATTGTTACAGAATAGACCCCATTTTCTGTTGAACATATCTGATTCATAAGTACTTACGACTTGCGAGGCAATATATTGTACTATATATCATTGACCCTGTCAAAGCCAACAGGCCCACAGGGTTGCCATATCATTGCTTTTTTGATATAAAAAATGTCAAGGATTCGATGCCTAAAGACACGCAAAATTGTTATACCTACTGCCGAATATTTTTTGAGTTATATTAATCTCCAAATTGTTTACAAAGAACCTATTTCTACATTTATTTGCCTGCAAAATTTATTTTACTACTATTAATTCGAAAACCTCCAAAAAAAAACCTCTTCACGGTATCTTAGCCATATTTTATCTGACATGTTTTGTCTAATGTCAAATGATGTTATGATTATTATGTTTATAACCTTAAAAATTTTTGTCATTTACAATATTTAAAGACGTAAAAATGCTTGGCTGCAAATTAAAAAATTCCGTTCTATACGCGAGATGCAAGTGACGTTGGGTGTATAAATAAATAAATAAATGCAACTGTAGGTAATTTTTTAAATCATAATCCAAAAAATACATTCGCCCAGTTACATTTATTCACTCCATAGCAGACAGGTAAGTAAGATTTATCAATTTTAAACAATCTTTTAAATATTTTTGTATTAGATATGGACGCGGGACATAAAATTGATATTCAATTGGGTCCTATAAGTATTGACATGATTGAAGAAAATCTTTATTTGGGCGGTCTAGCTGCTGCAAAGAACCTGGAGGTCCTAAAGAAGCACAATATAACTCATATCCTGACTATAGATGTTTGTCCATTACCTAGAAATGTTACAGAACAGAAATATTTAGTTACAAGGTTTATCCAGTTATCAGATCAACCTAAAGAAGATCTGCTATCATGTTTTGATGAAACTGACTTGTTTATTAAAGAAGGTAAGATACATTGATATGTAAACAATTTAGATGCAGTTTAGCCAGGGCTGATTTAGATTTGTTCATTATTGACCAAAAATTATGCTATTGTAATAGATTTTATCTAGCAACATTACAAAATTGTTACATATTATGTGTATTTAACAATTTACATTTTTTTTTTTTATTCATTGCCAACCTTTTATCATTGACAGTCACCTTTAAATGTTGCAAACATTTTTATAATAGAGCTGCTTCTTGTATACTAAAAGTATAAAACTGAACTTTATATAATGGTATATTTTCCAGGTATGGCCAAAGGTAGTGTTTTGGTCCATTGCTATTTCGGTGTATCAAGAAGTGCCACTGTGGTCATTGCTCATATCATGAAAAAATACAATTTGAGCTATTTCGAAGCATTTGATAAGGTAAAGTCTAAAAGAAAAATAATTTTTCCCAATTTGGGATTCGTGTCCCAACTAAAATTGTATAAAGAGATGGATTATAATATAGATTATAAAAATATGCATTACAAAATTTATAAATTAACCTTAGCAGCAGACAGGGTGAGAAAAGTTAAGATTTTACCACAGGAATACCACAATTTGATCCAACCTGATCCAGATGTTGAACAGATTGAGCCAGAACCAAATGTGTACAGGTGCAAAAAGTGCAGAAGAGTCCTAGCTGCTGAATCGAATTTAATATTCCATCAAAATAATGGAGAAAATTGTAGAGAAACATACTTTATTGAGCCAATTACTTGGATGAATGTAACTCAAATGGACCAAGGTAAACTCTTGTGTCCCAAATGCTCTAGCAAGTTGGGATCCTTTAGCTGGATTATGGGGTGCCAGTGTCCTTGTGGAACAAAAGTGGCGCCCGCTTTCTACCTCACCCCTTCCAAAGTAGATTTTAGTAATGTTATTAAAAATGTTGAGATTACATGTTAGATTGTTTATTTTATTTTTTTAATTTGTGCTAATGTGAAAAAACACGTTTAGTATTATTATCTAAAAAGCATTTAATGTTTACAAAACCACAGAAATAAATACTTGATTCTACTTTGCATTTTTATTATTAACTTTTTTAATTATAATATTTGGGCAGGGATAGTTGGAAACAATGTCATCATGGTCTAGTGGTAAGAGCATTTATGTATATAACAAAGATGTCTGGGTTCGAATCCCAGAGGCGACAGGCTTTTTTTCAAATATTTCAAAAGTATGTGTTTTCACCTTTGAGGTGATTGTCTTAATAATTCATAATGGGATTTTTGAGATTTGTTTCCGAATTTTCAAATTTTTCTTTAGTTTTAATATTTTAATTTTGTGTACCATTTAGAATAATAATTCTGTAGTGTACCTATTTGAATAAATACAAACAAAATCCTTGTAATTTAACAATTCTATGTTGATAGTTTTATATTGTATGCTTAAGTTATTGTCTTTTGAATAATTGTGATAGTGTTACACTTCCTATCCCAATTATGTTAAATATAACAGAAAAATCCTTGTTTAAAGTTACTTTCTACCCTACTAAAGTGAAAGTTGATGTCTTTTCAACAGCTCAAAATGCTCTATGTTAAGTTTAATTAAATCAATTGAGGTAGAAGTTTCTAGAAAATTGATTACAAAATCAAATAATAATAGTTTGTGGTATAAAGACGAAAAATAGAGTTGACTACTCGAGAATTTCGAAAAATACTCGTTCGTTTCTCGTATATTAACAAAAATATAGAAAATTGTATCTGAAATGATCTGTCATTTTTAATTTTTCTTATAACTGCTTTTTCATTTAGATTTTTTCTCCATTTGTGCTACAAATAGGGACGATTTCACTAAATTTAAATTTTTTTATCATATCTTAGGTATTGTGTTTATCATTTTTATCGTAATTTTATTTTCTTGCTCTGTAAATGGATTTTATAAATCTTGTTAGGCAATAGAGGTTATTATTATTCTATACATTGCTGGGTTATAGAACCTAATCTAATAAGTGACTTACTTTTAAACGATTTACAATAGATTTAAAAAGGTTGAGAGTCTCCTAACCGATAAAAAAAAACTTTTATTTTTGGAAAAATGTATTTTTTATAATTCAAATTAAATATTAGGTACAAAATGTATAATTATCAACGAGTTTGAACAATATTAAAATGTAAAAACATATATTCGTTACTTAGGAATAAGCACTGGCGTAGCTAGAGGGGGCCACGGGCCACCCTCAGAATAGATTTCGGTCTTGTTGACCAGCTGCCTCTCTCCCAGGCCCCCTTAGATGAATACGCCAATGGGAATAATACTTAAAGCCTCACAATAAGCAATATTTATCTATATTATAAGTGAAGTGTACTTTAACCTGAGTGTTGAAGCAGAGTTAAGCATTTTAATAGTTATTGATTGCATAAGTAATTTTGTTTTAGGTAATAATTGAAGGTTACAACGTAAAATATAAGTTAACAGATTTAAAGTTTAGAAAACATGTCATATTTCCTCTGTCACTTTGTTTAATGAGTAATAGGAGATAAGTTTATACATTGCACAAAAACGAAAGTGTATACTGTGTAATGATAAAAAATTTATTTGTCAATGCAACCAATAATATTATTGTATGCCTGATATTTTTTATTTTCATATAGAGAATTCAAATTTATTTATTAATAAATGAAATTTATTTTATTCGGATTGCTGTCAATTTGCCTCATTGAGTGTTACCTTCTAGTATTTAAAATATCTTAATAGAAGGTATAAAGTACGTCAACTTTCCTTTCCTGAGTTCAATAGAACGGTATAGAAACACAGCAGTATTGATTAGAGAGAAATAAAATAATATGCTTGCCATCGAAAAAGCGTAGTTAAACCAATTACTCTCTTTAAAATCATCTCTCTATCATCCCCGGATGGGTTTATTAACGTACTGTATCTAGTTACTTAATTAATTTTTTTAATAAATAATTAAGGGTAAATTTGCTGTATAAAATAATTTTTTATATTTTAAGAGAAAGATTTTTAAGACAAACTGTCTCAGTCACCATCAATTGACTTAGGTATCGTGAAAATAGTGTTTTATAAAGAAATGTCACATTTATGGAATCGAAAAATTTGCGACATTTGCTAGAACAAATGTTCTCTTCTTCATATTCGTTAACCAAATTCGATTGAACATCGTTTATAGCCCACTATCACCGATAAAAAAATTTGTAACAAAGAGGTAAAAAAATATCACGTCCTCTTTTGGGCCCATTTGAAATCGTCCGCTCTGGGTTTGATTCCCGTTACAGTTTCGATGAGGAATTCCAGTGCGCTCCAGAAACGCAATTTTTCTAGTGGCCAGTTCAGCCAACCCGTCGTAATGCAGAAGTACGTTTCATGTGGCGCCACGTGGTGGATCCTGTGATGACGTCTGGGGAGAATTATTCGATATTCCTGAAGAAAAATTACCCAAGTCGGAAGGTCGAAGTACGTGTGAGACCATTTGTGAATCTGGAACAGTAGAAATCAAATTATTTATAAATTTAAATTTAGTCAGTGTTGGAAATTTATCCAACATATTTCGGTAATATCTAAGGCCAACCCTGCCCCTAAATCAACTTAATAAAGCGATTATAGATTTATCTACCTGATTTGTCATCGCGACGAATATGGCTAAGAGAAAAATATAGCAATTCCACGTAAATTTGGTTTGGATATCTTCTTTTGACAGCGTTAGAAAATCCAACACCATACGGCCCAGGAATGGTATTGTTACCATGAAATTGTCACCGTTAGTTTCGATGAAATCATGGCGTGTTATTGAGGTTGGATCAATATGGTGTTCTCGGAATGGTCGAAGAAAATTCTAAAACAATGAAATATACATAGTTTAGATCAGTGGTCGCCAACCTGTCGATCGCGAGCTACCGGTAGCTCTCGGAAGCAATTCTGGTAGCTCTCACAACGATTTTAATTTAAAAAATACAAACTGCAAAAATCAGAGAAGCTTCCGAAAATTCCCAAAAAAATCAAATTGTGATAATATTAAACATAAACAGCGGCAACGTTGCGGTGTGCGATCTGCCGCTGACGCCCATCAAGCTAGAATCGGCTAGAACCGACCAGCCGGACCAGCGCGTTAGTGTTCGAGAACGATCAGGATTGCTTTGAACGGGATAAATACGCACGGCGCGGCGACATTGCGCTTAGTTTAAAACTGAACGCGTAACCAACGTCCAGCGGTTGGGTTAGTAGAGAACAACAAAAAATAATATTATGGCAAGCAGTTGTAAGAAGGTAAAGATATACCACTTTCATTCGGAATGGGAAGAACAATACTTTTCTACAGAAGTTAAAGATAAAAATGTGTGTTTGTTATGTAATACTTCGGTCTCCGTTGCTAAAAAAGGAAATATTGAGAGACATCATAAAACTGTACATTCTAATTTTGAAAAATCATTCCCACTACATTCTGCCGCCAGAAAGGAGAAACTGAAACAGTTAAAAAAGCAGTTAATTGGACAACAATCAATATTTTTAAGAACAGTCGATAAAAATAAGGCTGCAACTGAAGCATCGTACCGTGTGTCCCAGATAATTGCACAAAAAAAGAAACCTTATGAAGACGGGGAAATGATAAAACAGGCGTTTTTAGAAGCTGCTGATTCGTTATTTGCCAACTTTAGAAATAAATACGAGATAGTTTCAGCTATAAAATCTATGCAACTTTCTGCTAATACAGTGATGAGACGTGTAGAAGTAATGAACAATGATATTTTTTTACAGTTAAGAACTGACTTAGATAACTGTGTTTATTTTTCACTTCAACTGGATGAATCAACAGATGTCGTTGACACTGCCCAGATGGCCGTGTTCGTCAGGATGGTTTTTAGTGAGTTTACGATTAAAAGATCTTTTGAAGTTTATTCCACTGAAAAGACACACTACTGGACAGGAGTTGTTTTCTCATTTAAAAAATATTATTTCTTCCGAGAAAATTCCAATATCGAAAATGGTAGGCTTGACAATCGATGGCGCTCCAGCTATGGTGGGTTATGATAAGGGTCTGGTGGCGTTATATCGTAAAGATGAAACTTTTCCGCAATTTCTCTGTTACCACTGCATTATCCATCAGCAAGCATTATGTGGAAATTTCCTGAAACTAAACAACGTTATGAAACTGGTGGTAAAAATTGTGAACAAAATTAGAGCTCAAGCGTTACAAAGATTATTCAAAACCTTGGCTGATGAAGTTGACTGTCAATACGGGGACCTACTCCTTCACTCTGAAGTCCGATGGTTAAGTAGAGGACGGGTGCTGAAACGTTTTAATGATGTCCTATCTGGCATAGTTCAATTTTTCAAACAACGCGATGAACCGACTCCGGAACTAGAAAATTCAATCTGGCTTAGAGATTTTGGTTTTCTCGTGGACATTACAGAGAAATTAAAAGAACTTAATTTGCAGCTTCAGGAGAGAGACAAAGAACTAGCGGAAATGATTTCTGATATAAAAGCATTTATCAAAAAGCTGGAGTTTTGGGAACAAAACCTAATTAACAGCGATGCCAAGCATTTTCCTATTCTTTCAGAAAAAATATCTCAAAATCCATTAGAACCCTATGACAGCAGATATCATGTAGAAATAATTTCTACCCTGAAGAATAACTTCAAAAATCGTTTTAAGGATTTCAACGAAAGGCTTTAGTAGCGCAGTTTGTTGTTTCACCCTTTATGGAAATTGATATCCAACAGTTTGCAACTTGTGTTATGCAGAACCTTGGCGAAGACATTGCTGCAACAGAAATGGAAATAATTGAGTTTCAAAATGATTTAGCCATAAAATCGTTAGTCTGAAGTACCAAATGTATCTGGCCTATTCTAAGTAAAGACAAATATTCAGTTATATGCCGTGTTGCCTTGAAAGTGAAAGCATTATTCAGTTCAACCTATTTGTGTGAATCTTCTTTTTCTAATATGAAGTTTATTGAGAACAAATATCGCAATCGACTTACAGATGAACAGTTGGATAATTGTATTCGAATGGCTGTATCAAATTATACTGCAAACATTAAAAAAATTATCGATAAGTCTGAGTGTCAGCCTTCTCATTGAACGTGCTTTTGTATTTTTCAATGTTTTTGTTCATGATAGTGCGTTACTTTTTTGTTGTTATTATTAACTATTTTTAAATCTTACGTGACATGCCGTTGTGGCTAGATAAAAGTTTGTGTTTTTTTTTCAAACACCTTCGTTTGGTAGGTAGGAATGTAGCTATGAACAAGTACGTACTAGTAATATTAGTTATTTTGTTATTAGTTTATTATTAGTACCTATGTATTATGTATTACTAGTTAAATAGTAAAATAAATACATATAATGATAAATTAACTGTGGATTATTTCATTTACGTTGCATTACGTGGCTTCCGTGTGGGTAGCTCGCTGTTTATTCCAAAATTAACAAAGTAGCTCAACACATTGAGAGGTTGGCGACCACTGGTTTAGATCTTTCAAATGAGGTGTTACTAACCAAAAAAGTATCAAATATGATTGCCATTTTTGGAATAAAAATATTTTTGTAACTAGTTTTAATTATTTGTAATTAGAACAGAAAAAAGAAAATATTTGCGTAAGTAAGGAAAATTTCAAGGAAATGTCCAAATCTCTTGAATGTCTGCTTCCAAAAAATTGAAATGATTTTATCGAACTTGAATTAGAAACTAATGTTGGCATCCTAGACAAATACAATGGACATTTTCTTGGGAAGTTTCAAATATGTACGGTGGATTTATTAAGAGACATTCTTTTTTAGAACCAGTTTTTAATTTGATAAATTCGTCATTAGAAATATCAAAAATATCTAAATTAAAAATTGCTATGGTAGTCCCTGATCCTAAGACAATAAACGTAAATAAAGCTACATTAGGAGTAATTACTCTTTGCTATGGTGATAGAGTCGATCGAAACTATTTGTCAATTAATAAAAAGTAGAAATGAAGAAACAAGATTGTGTGATCGGTAGACTTGTATTTTTTTTCATTTCTACTTAATCTACTTCGGAACACTTCGACATATGGATAATATTTGGAATTTAATAATAAAACTGTAAAGAGTGTAAGTAGTGCGACCCACTTTTCGTCGTCTTATTTACTGTATCTATAATTATATTGTTGAAACCTTATAATATATTAAGGTAGAAACCTTACCTTTCCTAATATTGGTAACTCGATTGAGCCCCACGTATCGGCTGCCCAATGCACGAACCCCGAACAAAAATCGGCGGTCACAATTCCAAAAAATGCCGCCACCAGGATCGTACTTAACTTTTCTAGGTGAGTATAATAGACTACGAACACGAAGTTTATCGCCATCAGGGTCAAACAAATGCCGACACAGATGCATTCCTGCGTTCTTTTACCTGAAAGTAAAAATATTTTTTTACAAATTTGGCTAAATTATTATTTTCATTTAGAGATAAAAAATGACAAGATGTATAAGAAAAGTTAAACCGTAAAAAACGAGTAGGTATGGGAAATGAGGAATAAAAGTATTTTAATAAAATAATAAACATTTTTATACGACCATTCAATTTAATAGAAAATAATAGAGATAGTTGTTATTTTCTTTTAGTTTTTATAAACTAATCATGTGTTTAAATAAAACAAATAAATAAACAAAAAGTAAAAGTGGATAAATAGAAAACCTAGAAAACAAAATCATGTTAGATATGTTAGTCTAAAAATAAAATTATGATAAATTGTATGTGCCTGAAACCGAAAGAGAATATACGGGCTATTACCTTATCTCAGTAAAAAACCACTCCCTTCGTTTATAATTAAAAACATGATAATCATATTGAGTGGTTGGTAACACTGGAAATGACCTTCACCAATATTTTTAGCAAAAACCACTGTCTGGATAAAATGAATCTATTCTAACCTTCATGCTACAGAGTTTGTACAACAAGAGTGGATATGTTGGGCCTGAGTGCTATACGAATAATCCACTCGAGTTGCACATATATTTTTTATCTAATTTAAAAAAAAAATTAAGAGTTATTAAGATAAAATAACTATTTTAAAAATAATGTATAACTTTTAGTCATAAAATAAAATGGAGACATTCAGGATAATGACTAAACTGCTATAACTAAATTGTATTAAGTAAAAGGAATGAGGGGAGGAGGGCTGCAAGGTATGGTATAGTCTATTTTTATGTATGAGAGAGTAATAAAACAGCATTTCTAATGCAAAACTTAGTACGGTCATTTTAAATATTTTTATAGAATAATTTAAATATTTCCTAAAATTGTAATAAATGTACCTGAGCTATTACAAGTTTTGGGTCTTTTATTGGTCCTTTATAAACATAAGCTGTATAGAACAATAGAAAAAGGTTTGGACAGGCCAAAAGCCCTGTGTATTAAAGATTACATAGCCGTATCTTAAGATTATTTTCAATAAGTACCTATTTGCCAATTTTGTTTTATTTTAATTCCAAGAATTTCTTACAGTAATCGAATTATAAGTAGATAAATACCTTCCCAACAAATTTCACCGAAAATGCGATTATAGGTTTTCCATTTAGTAAGGAGGTCCAAGTTGTGTATTATTGACTAAATGTCGTTTAGTTGCAACTTGAAAGGTGCAGTGTGAATTCTAGTGTGATCGTGGAAAATTTGGAAGGGCCGCGTAAACGACAAAAAATCGGTCCTTTAACAGTTAATGAAAAAACATTAATATTTAATTGTTTTAAATCATTTACAGACAAACATTTATGTAAAAGTGTTGATGACACAGTGGAATTAGTAGTACGCTTGGTGTTGGGAAATCTACGATTTACAAAGTTGTTAAAGAAGAGAAATGTGGCGAGTTTCAAACAGCACGTAAAACTCCAGGAAAACCAAAATTTCAATTAGAAAATCTTTTGAAAGAAAGACTTCGAAGGAAAGTGCATGCATGCGTTCTTCTTTAGAAAAGAATTTCCGACAGTAGACAAAGTTCTTGCCACGGTTCGAGATGATAAGGATTACCCTGAAATGAGTCGAAGCACACTATGGAAACTTTTAAAAGAAATAGATTTTCTATGGAAAAAGCATTCCAGAAAGTCTATTTTAATAGAAAGAAGCGATATTGTAGTATGGAGAAGAAATTACCTAAGGACTATAAAAGAAATGAGAAACCATAGAAGAAATATATTTCATTTAGATGAAACATGGATCAACGAGGGACATAAACCAAATAAATTTTGGCCAGATGAAACTGTTACAAGTCGAAGACAGGCTTTTTTAAATAATTCATCTACTGGTTTAAATCCACCATCAGGAAAAGGGCGCAGACTAATAATAGTACACATCGGTAGTTCAAACGGTTTTGTTAAAGGTGGTTTATTGACTTTTGATTCTACTCGTACCGGTGACTACCATGAGGACATGAATGCTGATGTCTTTAAAGAGTGGTTCGAACAAATTATAGATCTTCTTCCTCAGAACTGTATAATAGTAATGGATAATGCAAGTTATCACTCGAGACTTACAGAAAAAATGCCCACAACCGAGTGGTTAAAAAAAGATTTACAGAATTGTCTAAATTCAAAGAATATTAAGTTCCATCCCGGTTCTGTGAGAAAAGAACTGTATCATTTGTGTTCCCTTCATAAAGAGAAATTCAAAAAATATGAAATTGCAAAAAATCGTGGGATGACGGTGGTTAGATCACCACCATATCATTGCGAAGTAAACCCGATTGAACTGATATGGGCACAGATAAAGGGAGAAGTTTCAAGAAAAAATAATTCTTTTAAAATGAGTGATGTTAAACAGTTGTTTTTGGAGGCTGTAAATAATGTGAAGCCTAAAAGCTGGGAAAAGGCAGTAAATCATACGATTAAAGAAGAAGAGAAAATGTGGAAGTTGGACAATATTACTGATGAAATGATCGAGCCATTCATTGTAAATATTGGTTGCGACAGTTCATCTTCTGATTTCGATTCTGATTTGGATTTGTAGGTAAGAAGTAGTTTTTATATTAAAATTATTATTTATGAACGTAACGTTGTTTAAAAGTCAAAGTTTAAACTCTGCTTATACCTACATAACCCGTTTGATACAACATACCTTGAAGAAAAATAAAACATTTTAGAAAAAATTGCACTTTTTTATCTTCA
The DNA here is from genome assembly GCA_927349885.1 of Psylliodes chrysocephalus. Taxonomy (NCBI): domain Eukaryota; kingdom Metazoa; phylum Arthropoda; class Insecta; order Coleoptera; family Chrysomelidae; genus Psylliodes; species Psylliodes chrysocephalus. Next base: position 13,321,207 of record OV651830.1, read on the forward strand.
GCTGTTTAGAAGTTATAAGCAGGTTAATTAGGTGAGAATATAAGTGTATTCTCGAGGAATAACTTCAAAAAATATTTTAACTGTCTACTAAAAGAAGTGGTACGCCTATGGATGAACGCTTTATTATTTTAATACTCTCTCATACATAAAAATAGATTATAGTTGAGTACAGAATCGAAATAAGGTGTCATCATTGGAATAAAAATCGAGCTGTTTTTACGTTAACCCCAAACTTAAAACAATACGCATTTTTTTAAAAATCAATTATAGTTAAAATGGTAATTTAATTATAGTTAAAAGAGTCACGTTAACATACACTGCTCAATAATTAGAGTGGATTATTATATCTAATCGTTAATCAAAATTAGAATTTAAATATATGTTATAAATCATCAGGAGACATGTTTATTACATTTTCTTTCTTTTTATATACTGCTCTTTCTTTAATGAAAAAGTAGGAGAATTTGTTTCCAAAATTAAAACGTTTTATAGAGAAAGAAGCTGAGGGGCTATAATCGTGCGAATATTGCTAGTAATGAGAGATGGTAGATTAACAAAAAAATATACCTAACGTATATTTTTAGATACCTATAATAACAATCTGCGAGCCATTTTCAACTAGTTGGATCATGCTAATCCCTCTTTAGGTTATTTGAGTAATCATCTTTTCCAGTAACTAAAAATATTCAATGAAATAAGTCACTTCCGAAAACCTCTGTTGATCCGCCTGTGTTCCGCTCTCACTTGTCAAACAAGACACTCTGCGGAGAATAAGATGCAATCGGTGTACATTCTGGATTTTTTCTAGAACCAGTGCAGTGCGCAGCATTATGTGTATAAATAGGCTGAAGCTAGTAGACATTCGAATTGTTAAATTAGATTATAAGTGTGAAATATAAATCGTATTTAAATATAAATAAATTAATGTTCAGTGTATGTAAATAAATTATAAATAATAAACTGTTTTAAGTAAATCTTTTTTAATAATCGCCAAATGTTTATAATATTCACTTCCATTGTTGATCAGTGTATTTCCAATTCTGCCTTATTACAATACGCTAATATTTTTAATGAAACGTGAACACTAATTTTTAATAATTTTCTAATGGATAAATATCCGTCAAGGGAACGTTCCCATTATTTTCGTCGGCACAAAATTCCTCTGAGACTATATTTTATAAAAAAAACCTATATAAAAGATAACACGTGGATAACCCAATGTCATATAAAGCTATTTTTAAGTGCTGCAAGTCATTTACAAAAAAAAAAAATAATTTCGTTAATAAGTATATACAGAGTGGCTAATGTTTAATTGAACTAATCGCCTATCTCTTAAGAGGGAATTTGCACGCCATAATGTTCATACTAAAAACTATTAACTAAGTAATAATTCAAAGGTTCTATTGCGTTGGGCTTCTGCTGTCTAAATAATAATTTTATTTTTTCGTATTCGACTTTTCAAGGGATCTTTACGTTTTGGGATCCCTAAATCCGTTTTTGACTAATTTTGCGATATTATTTCGGTCTGTGGTGGGCCTAAATTGACATATCTAAAAACCCTCATTATAGTTCGTATATCGTTGGATATTTACTAATTTATTCAGGATGAAATAAAAATTTATAAAAACGGACATCAACTGAATAAATGATGAGCGCAATAAAATTATTTTTTATCAATAGATAATATAATTTCATTTCCAATAAATTTTAGAATATCGACCAATATATTTAATTCCGTTTCATTTCAGACATTTTTCTCAAACAAAAAAAAAAAAGAATATATCGTTATGTATTCCGGAAAACGATCTTGAAATTACTAGTCCTGAAATAAAATCGATTATTCATTGTTTCATGTATATTCCGCATTTCCTCTTTAACTAGCTTTTCTAGGTGCATAGGCGGAGTTAAGCTCTAATATATTGGGGGTGCTGTTTAAAAAAATGCCAATTGCTTTCTTTGTAGAACAATATTTCTCAGTGTATATATTTTAAACATACTGAAATAAAAAAATAATATAAAATGAAATATATTACTATAGGTATTATTTGAACAATTTTATTTTATTATAAAAATTAATGTGTTTTGATAACTCTTGCCATTGACACAAGTACAATCATTTTCATACTATATTGTAATTTGCAACTGGAAATGCAATTAAATAACTTTGATAAATAATAACTATAATGTCGTGCGCCCCTGTTCTTTGTTTACCTTTATCGCTGCTGTTACCGCTGACGTTAGCCGATCGAGAAACGACTGAAATGTTCTTTGTACGCAAGCCGACGCTTGGAGAAAGGCATTCGCGAACGCATCGAGATTCTTGGAGTCAGAATTGGAATTTTTGTAGGCTGTTACATTTTTGGTATATAAGTGGATTCTTTTGTCGTAATGAGTTAAATTTTTAAATAAATTTTATCGAGTAACGATCAATTGTTAAATAAACTAGAAGTGTGAAACATAAATAGTGCTTGAGAAAAAATAAACTAATTCGTACTTAGTGTAAATAAATTCCGTTGTTTCGGGATTTCAGCATTTCAACTTCAGTCAATTTTCCTGAAAAGTAATAAATTTGGACTTATTCCCTTGTTAAATAAATAAACTAGTTTTAAAATAAACAAACGTTACAATAAGATGGAAAAAATGATTTTCTTTTAAAAATTTTATAAATTTAATAAACTGCCGGTGAATTTAGGACTAATAGAATATTTTTTTGTATCTGGAATTTTGTACGATTGTCTTTATAATGAAGAATATGCTACAGAGATGAAAGAAATTTCTGGGCATTAATTTGGACAGTAATTTAAAAATGTAAGAACCAATTACAGAATAAACAAAAGACTTCCCTCTAGATGTTTTGCAGTCAGAACTGTTTTAAACCAGCTAAAAATGTATATTACACTTTAGTTGAGTCGCATTTAAGATTTATGGAATTGCATTTTGGGGAGCAAGACGATTTTTTATGTGAAGTGAACAATCTGGACACAATTTGTCAACCTCCTAGAGTAAGAGAATAATGCCATCAATTATAGTCGATGACATATTTATCGATGAAGAATATTTTCGAGAAATAATATAAGACTGCGTCTGACATTATCATTCATTTTATTATCGATATTGCTTTTACTTTGGATTTTTTATAATAAATTATTTTTCCATATTTAGATTCTGATTCATACCATGGACGTTGCTACCTACAATTGGTGACCCCGAATGAGCACACTTCAACAGCAAAGAACAGCTTTGGAGCATCCCAGACTAGAACCTAAGATCCCGAAGCAGGAACCCCGTGGGACTGGAGCATTTCCCCATCGAGAGTCAAGGCGGTACATTTGATTTTTGGACTAATATTCACTAATGGTTGATACCTTGGTTCGGGTAAGTAGGGTGTTGTTAGGATCATATATATGTTATAATATTGTTAAGAGTGAGATTATAGGCCTTTTTGACTGACCCTTAAGTCCACTCTTAGCGGTAACCACGAGTTATATAGAGGGGCCCAATTTGTATTTAAATTGGCCTCTAGACAACACACGGCTAGGGGGTTAAGTTCAGAAGGAACCCTAAATTCCTGACGATGATTCAGAGGACGGGGAAAGGGACCTATTCCCTTGGGCAGTTTTCTCTCTCTCTCAGAGATCAGATTAAACCAATACCCCCACCTTTGAATGATCGTAAGTTTTCATAAACCAAAGAAAATTGAAACAAGCGTAAAACAAATAACTGTGATTTATTTAACAAATAAAAACAACTAATATTGCTTCTGCAATCACGTAGTCTTTACTGACTACAAAATAACTAAATATAACTACTTAAAACTATTTATTTACATCAGCATCAGCTGCAGAGCTGGCTGAAGCACATGTTACTTTTATCACTATGGTTTTACAAAAAACTAACCGCGACCCGTGACTCTACTTTCGGACACAAAAAAGGAATTCACTTAATTCGAATAATTTCGACCGCTCGTCAACAAAGACCAAAAGGAACTCCCCAAAATTTACTGGTAATGTTTCAAGAATGCTCTTGTTGATCTTTCTTGACCCTGTACTTTAATATTATGATTTAATAAAACACGTTTTATTATTTTATTGAATATATGTTTAGTGCGCCTGCCCTTAGACAAAACTTTACAAATCATAACATACACATTCACAGGGTGTTATATTAATTCGTAACAATATATTTATCGCTAAATGTCTACGAACTTTCTGACATTGACACTTGACTAACCTCAAATAAAACTGACTAAGAAGCTTTAAACTAAAATGACATAAAAGTCAAAACTAAAGGTAAGACTATGATGTCGCCACACTATGCCTGCATTGTTATGAACTATCCTTAATTGACATTTTTTTGTAACGGTATAAGCAAATTGACTTTGTCATATGAAACATAGAAATTTGAAGCTTGATTTTTTTCATTTTCCACACTTTTCAATCTCATTTGAATATCTAATTTGTTGAATGTTTGGAGCATACTAGCACTATTCACGATAAAATATAGTCGAAAATATATTTAGAAATATTGGAGGTGCTGATTGCCTAAATTATTGGGGTGGCCAAGCGACCTTTAACCCTTTCAATTCCGCTTATGTTTAGATGGCGAGACCATTCAGTTTATTATTCAGCAATAAAAAATTGTAGTCGGACTTAGATCGACCTGAAACATGTCATTGCGATAATAAAAAAATACAAATTGTAACTTTGATATCGTGTTTATTGCCGGAAAGAAGGTAATATAAGTAAATTAGAGCGACTGATGACTCACGTGATATCGAAAGTGCTTTAAATTCTCTATTTTTTTAATGGTTTCCACCATTTTTTTTTTTTAGTAACGTAGATAATCATAAGTTCCACTGTAACATTTAAGAAAATATCAAAATCGTACGAGTTTTGTTTTCTTTTTTAACCGACTTCAAAAATGGAGGAGGTTCTCAATTCGTCGCAATATTTTGTTTTGTTTTTTTATTTTTTTTATGTATGTTCAGTGATAATGCTTTACCACCTTGTCTGATGTATATGATTCTTTTTTTGTTAATAAGGGATGGTCCCACATAAATTTAATTAAGATGTGGTGATGGCATTTGCACGTTTTTAAAGTCGGTTTTTTAAATTTTTAATTTCTAATACTTGTTGTTTTTTTTTTTTAAAAACATACATTACGGCACTGGATACCATATTTTAGTTTTTACTATTAATTATGAAGGAAGCAGTAATCATAATCATAGCAGACTATAGGTATAATTCTTGTAAAAAAATACTTTTTAGGTAAAATTTCAAATAATATTTCTTCTTAGACTAATAAACATGGCACACATCATGATTAATTTTTGATTTTAAAGGAAATTATTTTTGTGAACATCTACCACAGTTTGATTCTTTCATAGTAATATTTTAATAGTATTTTTTCAAAACACCAAAATTAACATAACAAAAATAATAAGCTCTCTAAAAATGATTTCCAAAATATTTTATTTATTGCAGCCAAAATTATTTATATCTGTATATATGTATATTATTGATTTAATTCGATTTCGACTATACCCCATATAAACCCATAACGGTATTTTACGTAAACCAGGTGGCGGGAAACATTCGGTGCCTAGAGGTATAATATCATCATTTCAAATCAATGAAAAAGAAATTCTCACAATTTTAACTCTTCTAATCATCTGTAGGTCGTTGGGCGTTTAAATTCTACCGGAGGACGAGACGTAACTTTGTTGTCTTTCGCTTTATTGAGGTCTTTGACCTTTAATATCGCCCATTTCAGAATTTGCTTCAATTTATTTGACCTTAAATTAATCAATGGTTGCAATTGTGCAACCAAAACGGTATTTAGTTACTTAGGTTTGCCAATTTTGCGGTGATGCTGAACCGAAGAAAAAAAATATTTTTTTTGAAACACATAAACGTTAGTAAATGAATAAGTATAAGAGACTATAGGTACCAAATAGCAAGTACATAAGAGAAGCATCTTTTGGCGACGTTGTCAACTACATTAAATCTGTAGGCTGGCTCACGAACTAGGAGGTGCCTATCATCTTAGGAGGATGCAAAATGGACTTAGTGACTCCTAAGTGCCGTGGAATAACACACCCTTCACTCGTTACAACTACAGGTAGTTTTGATAAAAAGATTGGCTTAAAATTTTGTATTGTTGTCCATTAAATTATTGAAATGCGGACCGGTTTAACGACCAATTTTGCAGTTTTTTGAATACCTCCTACAATAATTACGACGCCATTGACAGTTCGGCAATTTTCGGAAAATTAGTCGCTAAAAATTGGTCGCTAAGTTCACACCGGTGAAGTACGGACCCTAGACCAGTGGTCGCCAACCTCTCAATGTGTTGAGCTACTTTGTTAATTTTGGAATAAACAGCAAGCTACCCACACGGAAGCCACGTAACGCACCGTAAATGAAATAATCCACAGTTAATTTATCATTATATGTATTTATTTTACTATTTAACTGGTAATACATAATACATAGGTACTAATAATAAACTAATAACAAAATAACTAATATTACTAGTACGTACTTGTTCATAGCTACATTCCTACCTACCAAACGAAGGTGTTTGAAAAATAAACACAAACTTTTATCCAGCCACAACGGCATGTCACGTAAGATTTAAAAATAGTTAATAATAAGAACAAAAAAGTAACGCACTATCATGAACATAAACATTGAAAAATAAAAAAGCACGTTCAATGAGAAGGCTGACACTCAGACTCATCGATAATTTTTTTAATGTTTGCAGTATAATTTGATACAGCCATTCGAATACAATTATCCAAATGTTCATCTGTAAGTCGATTGCGATATTTGTTCTTAATAAACTTCATATTGGAAAAAGAAGATTCACACAAATAGGTTGAACTGAATAATGCTTTCAGTCTCAAGGCAACACGGCATAGAACTGAATATTTGTCTTTACTTATAATAGGCCAGATACATTTCGTACTTGAGACTAACGATTTTAAGGCTAAATCATTTTGAATCTCAATTACTTCCATTTCTGTTGCAGCGATGTCTTCACCAAAGTTCTGCATAACACAAGTTGCAAACTGTTGGATATCAATTTCCATAAAGGGTGAAACAACAAACTGCGCTACTAAAGCCATTTCGTTGAAATCCTTAAAACGATTTTTGAAGTTATTCTTCAGGGTAGAAACTATTTCTATATGATATTTGCTGTTATAGGGCTCTAATGGATTTTGAGATATTTTTTCTGAAAGAATAGGAAAATGCTTGGCATTGCTGTTAATTAGGTTTTGTTCCCAAAACTCCAGCTTTTTGATAAATGCCTTTATATCAGAAATCATTTCCGCTAGTTCTTTGTCTCTCCCCTGAAGCTGCAAATTAAGTTCGTTTAATTTCTCTGTAATGTCCACGAGAAAACCACAATCTCTAAGCCAGATTGAATTTTCTAGTTCCGGAGTCGGTTCATCGCGTTGTTTGAAAAATTGATTTATGCCAGATAGGAAATCATTAAAACGTTTCAACACCCGTCCTCTACTTAACCATCGGACTTCAGAGTGAAGGAGTAGGTCCCCGTATTGACAGTCAACTTCATCGGCCAAGGTTTTGAATAATCTTCTTAGTAACGCTTGAGCTCTAATCTTGTTCACAATTTTTACCACCAGTTTCATAACGTTGTTTAGATTTAGGAAATTTCCACATAATGCTTGCTGATGGATAATGCAGTGGTAACAGAGAAATTGCGGAAAAGTTTAATCTTTACGACATAACGTCACCAGACCCTTATCACAACCCACCATAGCTGGAGCGCCATCGGTTGTCAAGCCTACCATTTTCGATATTGGAATTTTCTCGGAAGAAATAATATTTTTTAAATGAGAAAACAACTCCTGTCCAGTAGTGTGTCCTTTCAGTGGAATAAACTTCAAAAGATCTTCTTTAATCGTAAAATCACTAAAAACTATCCTGACGAACACGGCCATCTGGGCAGTGTCAACGACATCTGTTGATTCACCCAGTTGAAGTGAAAAATAAACAGTTATCTAAGTCAGTTCTTAACTGTAAAAAAATATCATTGCTCATTACTTCTACACGTCTCATCACTGTATTAACAAAAAGTTGCATAGATTTTATAGCTGAAACTATCTCGTGTTTATTTCTAAAGTTGGCAAATAACGAATCAGCAGCTTCTAAAAACGCCTGTTTTATCATTTCCCCGTCTTCATAAGGTTTCTTTTTTTGTGCAATTATCTGGGACACACGGTACGATGCTTCAGTTGCAGCCTTATTTTTGTTGACTGTTCTTAAAAATATTGATTGTTGTCCAATTAACTGCTTTTTTAACTGTTTCAGTTTCTTCTTTCTGGCGGCAGAATGTAGTGGGAATGATTTTTCAAAATTAGAATGTACAGTTTTATGATGTCTCTCAATATTTCCTTTTTTAGCAACGGAGACCGAAGTATTACATAACAAACACACATTTTTATCTTTAACTTCTGTAAAAAAGTATTGTTCTTCCCATTCCGAATGAAAGTGGTATGTCTTTACCTTCTTACAACTGCTTGCCATAATATTATTTTAGTAGTCGGGACTAATTCCCGGGGCCCGGACTCAGTAGAGGAGGAAAAAAGTTTTGGCTTGAGGAGCTTTTTTTTAGAAATTTCAATTTAAGTAGAACAGGAAAAGTTTTTGTTTGAAGAGCTTTTTTTGTTAAGGGGCCCGATCTAGAGAATTGTCCTGGGGCCCGGCCTGACTCTCGGCGGCCCTGAGTGTTTCTAATAGCCATCTATCACCAATTTAGTTAATTAATAGTTTTTTTGTTATGAAAATTATGGCATGCAAATGAAGTCTTCACTGGTTAATTAGGATTTTTAGAGATAGTGAAATAAAAGAAAAAAATATTTATTTAAAAATGAATTATTTTACAATCGCAGAAAAAATTCGTTTTCTGGAAATACCGATTAAATTATATTGAATACAAAAATACGGTTAAGCAGCAACTTAATTACAGTAGGTATTAAATTAGAAAAACCCTTAAAAAAAATTAACCGGGTTAAAACGGGTAATTTTTGTGGCGACTATGGGTTAATTTTTTTTACAAAATTATGTTTACTTTCATAGTTACATTTACTTGTTTTAATTTATAATTGTAGTCGCTTTTTGATTCTGAAGGGCTCACAGTGGCGCATCCAGAGTTTAATTCTGGGGGATAGTAGTAATATCTAAGACTTTATTTTTGAAAATAAAAATTCTTGGGCATAATTTCTCCCATTAATCCCCGGTATATGTGCCCCTGAGGGTTTACGTTATATCATTTACTGAAATTCCCTCGTATTTTCAACAAATGGATTTTAATTTTTTTTCCTCTTCACGTAGTAATCATAATATTTATTACTGGCCAGTGTAATCAAAAAATGTGTAATTTAGTGGGTGTCTCTCATAGTTATAAATACACCATCGGGCGGAGGTAATTTGCCCACAAAATATTTAAAGCTGCTAATCCTATAGGTAATTTGCCCACAGCAAGTAAAAGGTTATCTTAATCCTGTTGGTATTTTGCCCAAATTTATTTCTAACTGAATAAATCATAATAGATATATCTTTCATTTATTATTTTTTATATATTATCGAAAAGTAAAAACACATTATTAATTAAACTAAAAATTATATTAAACACTAATTTTTATTATTATAAAAAAGTAAGTATACATAAGTTATATTATATTTTTTATATATTTATATTTTATTTACATATTTTTCAACTGGGAGGGATAAATGTGATACAAATTTTATATTTTGCTGCTGCTGATTTGCTGCAGATCAAATCGCTGTATAAATTTTTCTAAACACTGAATTTTTTCTTTTACACTTTTGTCTTTGATTTTCTTAGGTATACTTAAGCTTTGTATTGTGACATACGTGTCGATTTGAAAGTCTTTAAGCTTTTCTATAAAAATATATACAGAAGGATGTGTACAGTAGAATGAAGAATTAAACCTTGAATGAAACGACTCACAGGCATTTGTAGTTCTTGTAATTGAAGCTGTTTTTTCTGCCCATATACTTGGAGGAAATGTAGAATTTTCTTCAATATATGTTTCTAATAGGTAATCGGCATACCTATCGAGAACTGCATTTTCTGGTTTACTTGCCATTAAGTCAAACACAAAACAGTCTCCAACTTCATCGGCGTTTAAATATGTCAACCCAAATGATGTTTTAAGCCATTTTCCGGTATCACTGTTAGTTGTATATTCAGTCATTAATCCCAGAGACTGAATTTTACGATACCACGCCTGATGTAGATGAAATCGGCAGCCATTGATTACAGTATTAGGCCACATATAAATTAACGCCTTATGAATTGCTATTTCAAAATCAACGAACACTTTAGATGGATTTAAAGCAATACTGTAAGTTTCCAAAATTTTATAATGCAATAACGAAAACAAATGTTTGTATATATCGGTAGATTTGTTTGGTAATAAACAATATACCAGGGGCACATAGTGTCCATTACACAGCCCATGAATGGTAAATAATTGTAGGAAAAACTTTGTACAATACGAAAATGTTCCATCCATATACAAGACGTTCATTTTACACAAAGTACGAATATTTGTCTCACATGTAAATACAATAATATTATTTTCTCTGCTATTTATTAAAAGAAAATGTTCACCTTTACTGGTTTTAAATGTATTAGAATATAAGTCAACTGCATCATGCACTTCTTGTATATTTGTAGGTAATGGACCTGGTAGTATTTTGCGACGACTGTTGTATATAGTTTTTCTTATGTAGGACACATCAATTGTAGTTAGTGACTCTGGTAAATTAGTAGCAAGTACTTTACGGATAATTTTAGAAGGTTTTTCCGAAATATCATCAACTGCTTTTCGCTTACACGAATTAGAAATAATTTTCCTGTTTAATTTCGGTTCATTTGCTTCATGGCTATGAATTAGGTTGCCTCTGGATACTAAAAGTTCAGGACCAATTGTAAATACAGTGGCATTACAAGCATTTGTTTTTCTTTGGGAGCATCTCCAAGAAACTTCTCCACTTTTCATTTCTCTATCTTTGGCAAACGTAAAATTCTCCAAAAGGAGTACATCTTTCCCGCGTGTGCTTTTAATCAATGTAGCTGACATTATAGAAATAATTATTGTTTATAAACACTCGAATTACAATCATCAACGTTTAAAAACTGACTGAAATATAAACAGTAAACACCCAAAGTAAGTACCTATTAGAATTATTAATAATCAGGTAGGTACCTATTTGTGGGCGGATGTAATTTGCGGGTTTAGGTACCTGAATGCTACTGTGGGCAAAATACCAGTAAGATTAACGCACCCCTTTACTTACACAGCTAGAAAACAGAGATTTGTGGACAAAAAGGACCCGCCGACACCATCGACATAAAGAAAGAAATAATTTAAAAGCGCCACAAAGATTTCCTGATTTTAAACTGTTCGAGTTGTTTTTTTTTTTAAATTAAAATCATTCAAGGAAACCACTATATCTGTGTAGTTGTTAGTATCGGTCCGTCACTTGGGACAGATTAAATTTAGCATCACACACATTTCGTTTGCATTGCCAAATTATGTCAACGGTGAGGAATTTCATTCACGTTCGCTCCTCGATCGGGCGAACGCGTCACGAAAATTGGAAAATCAGGAAAACGCTTGTCCGAAAAATTAAGATTTGATTTATGAGTCGGTTTGGAATTATTATTTCGAATTGAAACGTTTCAGTTTGATGTCGAAATAGATTTTGATTTTGAGCCAATTTGGGTGCATTAAACGATTATTTGTTTAGATGAGTGAAACTTAAAACAATGCGCACCTGGCATTCATCGATTTGGAAAAGTTTTTGACCTTGAATCAAGGAAATTCTTTTTACAACCAATAATTTCTTTTACAATTTATTCTTTCCTTTCAATCGATTCTTTTATATAAACGATTTTTTTTTCTCAAATACGTTTGTCGACAGATTTCAAATTTTGGTGACTTTCTGAGAGCTATTTAAGCTATTTTTGGTGTCTTTATTTAATATATCTGAAGCCAAAATATACATCCACTTGACCTATATCATAATGTGACAAAATATCTTAGCTTCAAATCAATATTTAGACGATTTAATATATTCTGAAAACAGGAAAGTTGATTGTATCTGTATTTTTTTATTTCCCATCGTTCAACAATCCTTAGATATATTTATTTTATCTTAATTTATGAAAAAGCTATTCTGAAAAGTAATGTAGTCTGAATACTATACAGGGTGTCTGTAAAAGGTCTTTACAAAAACATACCACATATTCCTTAGACCAAAATAAGTCGATTTAAGTAAAATTACCTTAGTACAAAGTTGTTTCGTTTGAGCTCCAGAGGGCCTTGAAGTTACAATTTTTAAATCGTTTTTCCCATATAAATTTAAAACGGCATATGCGATTTTGCTGAAATTTGGTATGTTGGTAGAGTTTTATGTGGCAAAAAAAATGGTATTAAAATTTTGTCCGATAATAATACATAGGCGTAGAACTTGATTTTTTAAATAATTGCACCTTTAAAAATTCTACGCCAATGGAAGAAAAGGAGTTTGAGTATGAAATTTAGATTGCGAAACTCATTTACTTTTAAAAATGTACTCTTGATAAGACTCGATTACTCTCATGGTTTTCGCTAAATTTCTGTTTTAATAATTTAGAGTGTATAGGTTTCACAAAAATATTTATGTACAACATAATCAAAATAGGGATTTTACACTAATTGTTCAAAATGTTCACCATTTTCACGCATACAAAGATTTATACGTTGAAGAAAATTAAAATGTATCCTTTCCATAACTTCTTCATCACCTCTAAGATTGTTTATTGCATCTTGAATACGTTGCCAGAGTTGTTCCTCATTTTCTACAGGTTCCCTGTAAACTGTGGATTTCAGATGTCCCCATAAAAAGTAATCCATCGATGTTAGGTCTGGAGAACGTGGTGGGCAGTTTACAGGTGCGTCATTACCTCTGCCTATCCATTTGTGTGGATATTGTTCATTCAAGTGGTTTCTAACGTTTAAAGAAAAATGTGGTGGAGCTCCATCTTGCATAAACTACATATCTCTCCGAAGTTGGAGAGGTAAATCTTCTAACAATTCTGGCAACGTATTTTGTAGAAAATCCAAATAATTTTCTCCAGTTAATCTTCGTGGAAGTATACAGGATCAACAATGAAATTACCAATTATTCCAGCCCACACATTAATTTTGAATTCGTGTTGAAAATGGTTTACCTTTATTGCATGCGGATTTTCAACGGCATAAACATGTTCATTATGGGTATTAGTTATACCTCTTCTTGTAAAACCCGCTTCATCGGTAAAGAGAACCTTCTTGACAAAGTTTGGATCTCTTTCTCTTTGCATATTAACAAATCGACAAAAACCCAAACGAATTTGCAATGGGGTCTATTCTGTAACAATTCCTTTATATTTAACAGCCTTTAAAAATATTGTCGGCCTTTAAACATATGTTCGTATTCGTTAATTTACTTCTGTCATTATTTAAACAGATTTCTTTAAGAGAGTCCTCTAATGTATTTTAAAGATCCGTTTAAGTAATGACAGAAGTAAAGAAGAAAATATTTTTAAAGGCCGTTAAATATAAAGGAATTGTTACAGAATAGACCCCAATATCTTCAAATAAATAAGATAGTTATGGAAAAAACTATTTATTTAAGTTTAAGAACATTTTTGCCCGATTTATAAAAAAAAGGGAAAAGAGATAAATTTTCTATTAGATACCTAGAATATTCATCATAATTTATTTAGTGAATTGTATGATTGCTACACTAATGACAAATTTGTTAAATAAATAACACACCTATCTAATGGGATTTTATTAAAATATTTGTTGTGGGCACGTTTTATCAATAATAACTCATTTTTCTGATAATATACGAGGTGCGTTTTAAAATCTATAACAAAATACATTGTAAATAATGTGATTTAAGCGAGCGAAGCTTTGGGAAAAAGCTAGTACAAAGATATAAAAAATAGCTAAGTTAAATTGTGGGTTTTATGTGTGTCTACAGGCGGTCATTTTTAAAGAACCAGGATGACGTGTTCTGGTCAGCCTAAACGCAACAATTTCTACCTTTGAATATAGTAAAAAAAATAATAATCTACATATATACTTCAAGGCATAAGCTTATGTATATTTTAAAAAACATGGATGATCAATCTATATAACATTCTATATCATTGGCCCTGTATAATCTCAAGGCCCACAGGGTTGTCATATCATAACCTGTCATTACAACCATTTTGTTATTGCTATAATTCTGGAGAAAATGATGAAAACAGCCTACCATCAGTTTTGAAAATCCCTAGATTATTCTGGAATAAGAAGTAATGAAAAAGTTATCAATAATATATGTTTTATTTAATTATTAAATAGTATTTTGTTCATAATTTATTTGTTATGCTAGAACACCTGTTTCTCTCCGAGTTGTATCTATTTACTGACTTTATTTGGCGACCTGTTTACTGTTTCATTCGAAAATGCTGCAATTTTACTGCAACAAAGAAAATTACAAACTTTACCTAAAAAAAATCTAATGGGGTTTAAAAGATGTAGTTGTCGATATAGAGCAAATATAATAGTCATGTAATTCTTTGTTCTCATGAAAAAAGGTGTGCCCTCACACGCGCTGTTCACCTCCGTCTACAAATAGAGACTTTATTCATGGAGGTCATAAATAGCCAAGTTGTTTATTCTGACCTAACCTAATTTCCTCCTATAAATCAGCTAGGTTTAGTTCAGCCAAGTAACCGATCGCGTTATAAATAATAGATTTTAAGGGTCAAGATCGAACTTCATAATTTAAAAATAATATATAGAGTGACAATTTAAAAATTTACAATGTTTATTTTTATCTCTTGAACCAAAGATGATATTAGGCCAGGCCAACTTAAGTTGAATTGTGGATATTGTTAGAGTCATAGCATCCAAGAGGGAACACTTGAATTTTGATCGGGCGGACGCATGCAAGTAGGCGTTAGGGCCCGATAATAACATTTTTTATTTTGTCCATAAATTAATTATATTTTAAATATTGTCTAGTTTAGTTTTTAGAGATATTTAATAAAACCTTGTTAACACGTTATTTGTAAAGTGACCATACATAATGTTATAGTATACAGGGTGATAAATCATTTAAAAACAACTATTTTTAAGTAAATTCGTTTAATTTTTAACAATATAATACTCTGCCGATAGAATAATACTACGCAAGTGTTTTCTGAGTATAATTTCACAAAATTATATAAAACGTACTTCCATTTAAGCCATATTATATACACCCCACAAGAATTATCGCATCACTTATAGTTTTCAAAAATTTGGAGTTTTTTCTGAACCGTTTGATCGATTTGGATATTCTTTTTTTTTTAAGATAAGTTGATTCTTCAGGAATAGTAATATCTTTGATTCTTCAAATAAAATTTAATTTTTGAGCGTATACCGGGTGTAACAATAATATAGGCTTTGGTTGGAAAATTCGTAACACCCTGTGGAGTGTAGCAGCAATATTAGCATGATATATTTAATAGCCTACTTTAGCCTCATCTTTTCGCAAAATTATATTTTTTTGATTGTTTTATTCTCTCTGTTATTAGAGGAGAAATACAGTTTTTTAGCACTGCCTGTTTTTATAAACATACATTGCAAACATTTTAGTGATGCGATAATTTTTGTGGGGTGTATATATTCAGAGAAAAACGTTTTGAAAACTCTATTTTTGAAATGATGTAGGTGCTATATTTGTATACAAAAAATCAACTAACCTTTACTATACAAATTAGCCAACTCCTGAGCTCCTTTGTGCTGGGGGCCCCATCGGGGACCCGATCTTTCTTTTGGTACAGCAGCCACCGTACAATTTGCATTCGGGTCATCTTCCAACATTGAGTTCTCCAGGATTTGCTGCTCAGTCTTCACCGGAGCTAGAAGATTAGTGGCAACCGTGCAGGTGATAGGGTAGACTATTTCTTCTTTCATACGCGGGGAGCAACTCAGTGGTGGAAGAGCCGCCATTGTTGGTTGGTGTAACTGGAAACGATATTAAAATATAGTTTAGTATTTGAGCTCACTTAACGTATTTTGGGGATCCTAATAGAGGCTCTTATTTCTTTAGAAGATTTATCATGTGTTTATGACTAATTTTTTAGAAATATTCACCTATCTGGATACTACACAAACATCTAGAAATATTTGTTTACTAAACGCATGTTTTATTATGTGGTTTAAAGGAAATATCACACACTATAAAAAATAAACAAATTTAATGCACCCAAGTAAGAAAAAATTCGAATTACAATTGATACAAATTAAAATATAAACAGCAAACAACGCCAACCAATGTTGACTAGCTGATAAACTGATTTTAAAACAAAATTAATAAATGAACTAAAATTTAAACAAAAAAATCAATATAATAAATCGGTTTTATAAAAATCCTTAAATAATTATGATTACATATTTCTATAGTCTATTTTTATGTATGAGAGAGTATTAAAATAATAAAGCGTTCGTAATCCATAGGCGTATCACTTCTTTTAGTAGACAGTTAAAATATTTTTTGAAGTTATTCCTCGAGTATACACTTATATTTTCACCTAATTAACCTGCTTATAACTTCTAAACAGCTGAAGGTAAAAAAGTGCAATTTTTTCTAAAATATTTTATTTTTCCACAAGGTATGTTAAAAACATTGTGTCAAACGGGTTATGTAGGTATAAGGGTTTAAACTTTGACTTTTAAACAACGTTACGTTCATAAATAATAATTTTAATATAAAAACTACTTCTTACCTACAAATCCAAATCAGAATCGAAATCAGAAGATAAACTGTCGCAATCAATATTTACAATGAGTGGCTCGATCATTTCATCAGTAATATTGTCCAACTTCCACATTTTCTCTTCTTCTTTAATCGTATGATTTACTGCCTTTTCCCAGTTTTCAGGCTTCACATTATTTACAGCCTCCAAAAACAACTATTTAACATTACTCATTTTAAAAGAATTATTTTTTCTTGAAACTTCTCCCTTTATCTGTACCCATATCAGTTCAATCGGGTTTACTTCGCAATGATATGGTGGTGATCTATCACACGATTTTTTGCAATTTCATCAATTTCATATTTTTTGAATTTCTCTTTATAAAGGGAACGAACACAAATGATACAGTTCTTTTTTCACAGAACCGGGATGGAACTTAATATTCTTTGAATTTAGCCAATTCTGTAAATCTTTTTTTAACCACTTGGTTGTGGGCATTTTTTCTACAAGTCTCGAGTGATAACTTGCATTATCCATTACTATTATACAGTTCTGAGGAAGAAGATCTATAATTTGTTCGAACCACTCTTTAAAGACATCAGCATTCATGTCCTCATGGTAGTCACCGGTACGAGTAGATTCAAAAGTAAATAAACCACCTTTAACAAAACTGTTTGAACTACCGATGTGTACTATTATTAGTCTGCGCCCCTTTCCTGATGGTGGATTTAAACCAGTAGATAAATTATTTTAAAAAGCCTGTCTTCGACTTGTAACAGTTTCATCTTGCCAAAATTTATTTGGTTTATGTCCCTCGTTGATCCATGTTTCATCTAAATAAAATATATTTCTTCTTTGGTTTCTCATTTCTTTTATAATCCTTAGGTAATTTCTTCTCCATACTACAATACCGCTTCTTTCTATTAAAATAGACTTTCTGGAATGCTTTTTCCATAGAAAACCTATTTCTTTTAAAAGTTTCCATAGTGTGCTTCGACTCATTTCAGGGTAATCCTTATCATCTCGAACCGTGGCAAGAACGTTGTCTACTGTCGGAAATTCTTTTCTAAAGAAAAACGCATGCACTTTCCTTCGAAGTCGTTCTTTCAAAAGATTTTCTAATTGAAATGTTGGTTTTCCTGGAGCTTTACGTGCTGTTTGAAACTCGCCACATTTCTCTTCTTTAACAACTCTGTAAATCGTAGATTTCCCAACACCAAGCGTACTACTAACTAATTCCACTGTGTCATCAACACTTTTACATAAATGTTTGTCTGTAAATGATTTAAAACAATTACATATTAATGTTTTTTCATTAACTGTTAAAGGACCGATTTTTTGTCGTTTACGCGGCCTTTCCAAATTTTCCATGATCACACTAGAATTCACACTGCACCTTGCAAGTTGCAACTAAATGACATTTAGTAAACTGTCAAGAATACACAACGTGGACCTCCTTACTAAATGGAAAACCTATAATCGCATTTTCGGTGAAATTTGTAACTTATAATTCGATTACTGTAAGAAATTCTTGGAATTAAGATAAAACAAAATTGGCAAATAGGTACTTAATGAAAATAATCTTAAGATACGGCTATGTAATCTTTAATACACAGGGATTTTGGCCTGTCCAAACCCTTTTCTATTGTTCTGTACAGCTTATGTTTATAAAGGACCAATAAAAAACCCAAAACTTGTAATAGCTCAGGTACATTTATTACAATTTTAGGAAATATTTAGATTATTCTGCAAAAATATTTAAAATGACCGTACTAAGTTTTGCATTAGAAATGCTGTTTTATTACTCTCTCATACATAAAAATAGACTATAGACACAAAATTCGCTACTTAAAAAAAGTTTTTCCATTTCTTTAAGGGAAAAAACAATGACGTAGTGAAATTCCGCTACTCCTGGCAATACCTAACAAAGTTCTACTTATAGACAACTTTTACAAATTTCCCCCTGTAGGGCGCATCACTTAGCTTGAATCGCGAATATAAGAAACTTTTTATTGTTTGTTGTAAGTGAATTTAAATCATTTTTTTTTTATTTCTGGTTAGATGTATGTACCTAGTGTGTCAGTCTTAGTTTGTGTTTGATTTTTAATATGTGCTTTGTGTAGGCTTTGCTACTGTTTCTCGGCGCCACTGTTAATTAGAACCCAACAGTGAATGGTCGAAGTAGGGAATCCTACTTATACATTATAATTATTTTTAAATAATAAAAAAATTCTGGCCAACCGTGGGATTCGAATCTCGGACCCTTAGATTTTCAAGTCCAGACTCTAACCACTGAGCCACTCATTTCCCTAAATTTTTGTTTTGATTATACAATTATTTATGATTTTTTTTTTTTCAGATTGAAACAGTGAATACCAAAACAACTCTTTAAATTGAGCAAAATCACGACCATTAGAAATATTTGAACAAGAACAATCATCATTACAAAGTTTTGTGTAATAGAAGTATCAGCTGGTTTTTAAACATGCCATTGTATTGGGAATTTACCATGGGGTGCGAAATAATGGTACAGAATTGGATTTTCACGAATAATATTTGAAGGTATGTACATTTTTATCTGATTATTCATGATCCGTGGCATAGATTTAATTGAAAAACTACAAATTCAGGATATAAGATCAACTTAAAAAAAAACTTTTTTTTTCCTAAAATGATTTATCTTTTAGATAAATTTTAGATATTGAAATTTTTTTTTAGGTAATTCTGGCCAACCGTGGGATTCGAATCTCGGACCCTTAGATTTTCAAGTCCAGACTCTAACCACTGAGCCACTCATTTCCCTAAATTTTTGTTTTGATTATACAATTATTTATGATTTTTTTTTCAGATTGAAACAGTGAATACCAAAACAACTCATTAAATTGAGCAAAATCACGACCATTAGAAATATTTGAACAAGAACAATCATCATTACAAAGTTTTGTGTAATAGAAGTATCAGCTGGTTTTTAAACATGCCATTGTATTGGGAATTTACCATGGGGTGCGAAATAATGGTACAGAATTGGATTTTCACGAATAATATTTGAAGGTATGTACATTTTTATCTGATTATTCATGATCCGTGGCATAGATTTAATTGAAAAACTACAAATTCAGGATATAAGATCAACTTAAAAAAAAACTCTTTTTTTCCTAAAATGATTTATCTTTTAGATAAATTTTAGATATTGAAATTTTTTTTAGGTAATTTTTATTTATATGTGTTTAGTACTTTTGATCCCGTATTGTTTGGTTTCCTAACCTTGCATGTTTTATTAATGTGTATAATTTTTAAGATTTGACAATAGGAGAAATGAACAAGCATTTTCTAAAATAAATGCAAACTTACCACTATTAAATCACAGAGAGAATGTATAAGGCATTTTGAGTTGGTTCAGCCAAAGTGAGGCACAGCGATTAGGTAGGTATCTGCAAAAAAACAAGTAATTTGTAGGTAACTAATAAGATTTGTTAGTTGTACAGGAATAGTGGGTATTTTATCTAAAAAAAAGAAACAGAATGAGAGAAAAATAATGCGACTATTGGTCTAAATGGTACGACCCAAGCGTGTAAATTACAAGTCTTCGTTTCGTACATCGGTTTATAACCATTAATTCATCATCAATCAGCGTATAAAAGGCGTAAAAAACACCGACCGAAATTAATTGTCGTATTGCAGCTACAATTCTAACGCTATACTCTGACAAAATATTGAAGAAGGTGATTCCTCCCTGTTCACGTACAACAATCGTACTATACCAGAGCATAATGAATGGAATGACGCGCTTAAAACTGCAGAAGTTATCGGTATCACGTGCTAACTAGTCATAACTGCATGTTTATTGCCAAAATGTATCACGCCAGTGGTGTATCAAAACTATTGGCAAATTAAATGCGGTAATAGTAAATAATATTAGATGAAAGTAGGTTGGTTATCTATTTTTGTAGTAATAATCATTTATGTTTATAATTTTGTTTTGTTTATTGTTAAAATATGTAAATATTATGCCAGTGGCGTAGAAACACTATTGGAAAATTAAATGGGGTATTACACTAGAACAAAATGCTGAAGAAGGTGCGCCTTAAAACTGCAAAAGGTATTGTTATCATATCAAAATGCACTCTTCCAGTGTCGCAGAAATACTATATTGGCAAATTAAATGGGTATTTGTGAATATTACTAGATGAAAGTAGGTTGTTTATCTATTTTTGTTATAATAATAATTCATCTATGTTTATAATTGTATTTTGTTTATTATAAAAATATGTAAATTAAGCTTGGTATCACTTACTTGAATTCTAAATCTATGAAGTTTCGTAATCCATTGATTCTGCAGAACTATCACTGGAATCGTCTTTATCGTCGGAACTTAAAGTTATGACTAAAGGTTCAACTACCGTTTCGATCATATCGTCCAAGCGCCACATACCATTTTCTTCCTTAATTACATGGGAAATAGCATTCTGCCAATCTTCAGGTTTTATACGTTCTGTACCGGTTTTTAATAAACGTTGAACGTCGGTTATTTTAAAAGTTTTATTTTGTCGAGCTATAAACCCTTTCACTTGCGCCCAATAAGATTTAATTCGCAGTGATAAGAGGGAAGTTTTAGTACCGTAATACCACGATCACGAGCTATTGTGTCGACAACATATTGAATATATTTATGGCGGTGTTCCTTTATTAGGTCCATTAATTCCACTTTAAGCATCTCCTCAGTAAATGTTATTGCTTTATCCCGCAGCCAGGTTTGCATATCCGCTTTCCTACTGGATATTATCGGAATGCGTTCAACTCGTCGACTGTGATAAGCGTTATCTAGTACAATAACTGAATTTCGTTCTACACGCTGTAATACTTCAGTAAACCATTTTTCAAAGCATTCCGCATTCATGTCCTCGTAGTAGTCTCCTGTTTTTTCGATATAAACACAAGAGCGCTATTTTCCAAAAATCCACTGTCACTTCCGATATGGGTAACAATTAGGCGCTGTCCTTTACCTGATGGTGCTTTCAAACCTGTAGATAATCCCTCTATAAATGCTTGGCAATGACTAGTTACATAAGTATCTTGTCATATCTTAGAAACCATGTGTCCAGCATTCACCCACGTTTTATCGAGATAGTATATCTTTTTTAAGCGACTCTTTAATATTTCGTAAATAACGCCGTCGCCAGGACACTATATCTGACCTCTCAATTAAAATTGATTTCCTACATACGCCCCATAAAATTTTTCGTAAAGTTTCACGGCTCATTAATGGAATTTCTTCGTTTTCTCTTAATTTCGTAAGAACAACTTTAAGTGTTGGGGCTTTGTTTTCAACAAAAAAAAGATTGTACAGTTCTTAGAATGATTTGTTGTTTTTGGTTATCGTCCAGTTTCAACAATTTTCGACCTCGGGTATGCGTTTTAGGGGCTTCTAAGGAGCCTTTTTTTGTCTTTTCGCGTACAATACGTTCAATTGTTGAAACAGATACTCCAGTTAAAAAAGAACTGCGGTTTACAGCTTCATTTGTAGGAAGTGTCTGTTTCAGCCCATCATACACTTTCCATATAATGTTCTTTTCATCCATTGATAAGGGCTTTCGCCGACGTAATTGGGTTTCAGTTGGACCCGCCTCTGAATACATTACTATTGTAACAATATAATTCTACTATTAAATTGTTTTTCTTAAATTTTTAAAGACACCAATATTTTACTATTTAATAAACTTTTAAAGTACCTACCTAATATACTACACAATAAATATAACTCCTCGAATATGCACTACCACTACCAAATTGTAAGGCACAAACATGAACACCTACTCGTATAACAGAAAAGAGCACTTATACAAAAAAAGTGTTTTTAAAATATAAAATAATTATCGTAAATAGTTAGAGCGATACAAATCTAACTTCGTCTAAAGTTAGTTTTTAACTGTCTTTGTGCCTGTGCTGACACTATTCAATCTGTAACCCGTCTGTCGTTTATTTACTTGAAACAGATTCATTTGTCATCGCCTCTAAATATTAGTTTATCATCTTACAAAATGTTACTCTCTATTGCAAAGTTAAAACTGATTTCGACTGATTTAGCGGTTTTGACTCTTTACCTGATCCACACATGTACGGACTTTTTTGTCTGTCTAACTAAATGAATGTAACGATCAACGAAATTGCCAAGAACGGAGATGACACGTTCTTAAAAGCGGTGTTTTTAAAACCATTAAACACAGATAACGAAGTCATTAGGGAATAAATATATTCATTTCTTGAAAACTATCAAAAACGTATATTTAACGCATCATCTTTGTTTAAATAAAGATGTTGACAAACAAATTTAATAAAGTTTACTAACCAATACCTAATAAATAATAAATAATTATTTGGTATTTGATACGGAGCCTATGCTGACTCTGTTACTTTCCGTCGGAATTTTCATTCATAGACAACAGTGTTGATCATCCATATGACTACCTTCTCCAATATTTTGTTCTAGTATAGTTTGAAAATTTCTAGAGTATACTTTTCTGGAATTAGACATGTTCTGTATAACCTTCAGCAAACTCAACTGGAATATGAAATAGTGAAGACAGGAATTTTACTAGCAGTAAATAAATTGCCAAATGTAAAGTGCTTCTATAACACTTTCGTAAGTTCAACTAATAAAACTAAAATTAAGCTTGTAGGACTGCACGAACTTGTCTTAAAGTTCGTTCATACCTACCGAAATTTTGATTGAACCGCGATAGCGGGCCTCTTTGTCTATACCTACCGTTGAATCGTGATCAGTTGACGTTACTCACGCCAAATGAATTTAAAATAAATACTATTACTTTTTACATATCTGATTTATTTTAAGAATGCATACGTTCCACGATTATATATTACTGCATCCTAACTATCGCTTTATAGTTTTAATGTATTGTTTTAAATTATGAATGGTTGATTTGTAATTAATATTTGCTTAAATAAATTGAAATTTTTGATATTTGTATATCTAATTTGTTTTTTTATGTATACAGTATGTCTCCCTCGATTGGAATCATATGGAAAACTTTTTTATTATTAATTTTAGGAAAAAAAGTTATTCTTCATAAATAGTTCTGCATTATCTAAAACCTAGAATACAGTCATCAAATATCAAATTTTTTCAGTGGTATACGAGGTTTGTCAAAAAATATGAGTTTTACTCAAGAGTAAAGTACCTTCAGTCTTTATACGACTGATAAAATTTGATATTTGATGGTTGTATTTTAGGTTTTAGACCATGCTCGATTTTTTATAAAGAACAACTTTTTTTCCTAAAATTAATAATAAAAAAGATTTTCATATGCCGCCTATTTACGTAGACAGTTGGTGGCATAGGAAAGCAACTTTTTATTTTTCTTAGTACTGTTTTCTTTAAAAGCCAATTATAACAAAAAATTAAAATAATTACTACATGTAATTTAGAAACTTTGTCATTACAGTAATTTTTACATAAATTTTTAGTTTGCTTACAAAAAAAAACAATACTTTATCTTGACGTTTTAATACAAAGGATCCAAATTGCTAAATGTTAAAAGAAACTCTACTTTTAAACTCATGTTACAATATTGGTAAATTATTACGAAAGACCCTGTATATATATATAAAAAAAAATTATATGACTTTTTCAAATTCATTATACTTTTGTTTAAACCTTTTTCGCGTACACAAACTGTGAATATCGATAAGATACGAGCTCACTCGATTTATGTATCTATGATAAATCACTTTTTGATTTAAGTCACAAAAACAATCTAATAACACGTGCCAAGACCTTCAGAGAAGATTTTTAGATTTTAACGTACGAGTATATATTACAAAATTTCTTGGTATTTATTTGGTTTAGAAGGGTGACCAAGTATATTTGAAGCCATTTAAAGGTCTAAAATGGGTCAAAATAAATATTTGCAGTGCCCCTGAGGATCTTAATAAATCATTTTAGTATATAGGGTGAAACAAAAAAGTAGGTCCTAATTGATGGAGTAAAAATAGGTCGGTTAGATAAACTTAACTATACAGGATGGTCCATTAGTGAAAAAAGGTCTAATATCTTTTTTTTTATTTGAGACATATTTTAAAATTATTTTCGAATAATTTCAGTCCGGAGCAGACTTATGTCTTTTTTTAAGGGATCACCCTGTATTTTATTTTATATTTGAATAGTATAAGATTACACAAGGTATTTCACACGCTATAACCTGTATACATACCGCAAAATAAACAATTAAGTCAATTTTTTTTTTGAGGTAAAAGTTTTTCGATGTCTGTCAAAATTTATGTAGCAGCACTACTTTTTCAATTCTCAACAAATATGTACAGGGTTAATTTGCCACTCTGTATTTTATATCACCAATTATAATTGCATTTGAATTAAACATTTCATATATCTAAAATTAATAGTTTTGGGAAATTTTTAAAAATAAATAACAAATAAGAATAATAGGAAATAGAGTGTTTATTAATTACTAGTTTTTGATTATTTCTAATGGAATTATCAATGAATTATGAGGTTGGTTAACAGATTTAAGTAAAGGTTGAACCAGTTTTATTCTATTTTAATGTATTTTTGTTTATTGAAATTTATAATAATGCCTAACCTTAAAAACAAATTTTCCTGTAGACTGACAAAATGTAAAAACTTAAATTAAATAAATTATTTTTTATCAAAATATTAAATATATTCTTCACACAGTAGTCTGTGAAAGAGTATTATTGGTTTACTTTCGAGATACCAAAATTTTTAATATTGTCGCGCAAGGCCAACCCTGTGCTTTGTTTACACCTTGCATGTGGTATGAAGTCTAGCGCTGACCATATAGAAAAAAAAAAACGGTACGTGGCCGTAGAGATGGAATTCTTGGACATTCGAGATCGTCTAGAAACTAGTGGTACAGAGCCGGCTTTATATAAATAGCGCGAGTTGTCGACGGACGGGCAGTTTCAATTTAAGTGTTGGATAAAAAAGATAATTGTAATAAATAAATTAGAATTGTGAGTTATAGTAGTGTTTAAGTATTATATAAATTAATTCATAATTGAAGAGTTAAGGAGGGATTAAAACTTTAAAAAAATCATTAAATAAAAACGAAAATCAATAGTAACTTGAAATTTTCAAGAAAAATCAAGCTCTGCAATGGGACGAAGGATTAAGGAGGTTAATATTAAAAAAAAAATCAAAGTAAAAACCAAAAACAATATAAATTTGAAATTATCAGGAAAAATCAAATGGGACTAAGATAATTGATTTTTAAAAAAAATAGGAGAGGGAGATGAACGAAAGGTGCAATTTGTATTAAAAATCAAGCTCTATAAGGGGACAAATCTTATTGATTTTAAAATTTTTTATTAAAAATGGGGGGGTATACATTACATTTTAAAACCAAATTGCTTTAATATGTCCAAACTCGAGGCCTTATTGATTTAAAGTGTCTTTCGCACGAATTGGATCCTAACCTTACAAATTTTACCAGTTTGAATTAAAAAACAGGTAAGTTTTGTATACTACGGTTGCATTTTGTTACATTAAACGCATTTATAACAAATACACTCACCTGAGCACCGCTTATTGAGAAGATGCTGTTTCCGAATGTGGAGGGGATAGAATTAATTTTAATAAATTCGTCAAAAAACCCAATATTTCTTTTAACCAAATTGACTAAATTAAAATCTTTAAGCTTTAAAAAAATGCTAATGTACTCTTTAAAAGGTAAAAATTATATTTTTGGATTTAATGTGGAATTTCGAGTATATCGGCTTAACATAAAATAGTCTTTTTAACGAATTTTAATGAATATATCAAGGGTACACTACATTAAAACTATTTGTTCTAAAATAGATTGTGTTTTAAAATCAACTTGCTATTTAATCGTTTATAATAGTAAACTAGTTTTAAAATAGCCAATGTCAAGAGTACTATAAAACCACTATAAGATCAATAGGACATTAAGACCAAATAGTTATTTTTATTTTTACTTTCCTTTCTATATACAGATAAGGAAAGTATAGGAATCATGATTTTTTTCGACCTCCAGTTTTCGACGGATTTTTACGTTTTGGGGTCCCCTGAATCCGTTTTGACTATTTTCGAGATGATGTCTGTGTGTATGTGTGTGTGTATGTGTGTGTGTCTGTATCCACCATAACTCATGAACCGATACAAAGAAAAACACTAAATTTTAAACTTAAGCTTTATTCCGGCATCCAATGAACTGATTAGATTTTGAACAGAGTCGGAACATCTGGGGGGTACTTTATAGGTGGTCATTTTTTATATTTTATGGAATATATCTATTATTTACGTTTGGAGAAAATTCTTCAAATAAAAGTTACTTACAATATTATTATCTATATTTTTTGTTCTATACAAAATTTTCCTAAAATGGTCCGTATTCGAGAAATTTGACAAAATGTAAAAAAATGATTTTTTATAAAATTTGTTCAAATAAAAGTTATTTGTAATATAATTCTCTACAATTTTTATCCTATACATAATTTCTCTAAAATGAATCGTATTTAAGATATTTGAGAAAATGTGTAAATTTCGAATTTTGAAGAAAACTCAAAAACGGTTAAAGAAAAAAACATTAAATTTTAAACTTAAGTTTTATTTTAGCCTGACGTGAAATGATTAGATTTTGGACAAAGACGGAACATTGGGGGGGGGTACTTTATGGGAGGCCGTTTTTATATTTTATGGAATATATCTGTTATTTATGTTTAGAGAAGAAAATTGTTCAAATAAAAGTTACTTCTAATATTATTATCTATAAATTTTGCTTTCTGTCAAATTTTCCTGAAATGGTCCGTATTCGAGAAATTTGACAAAATGTGGAAAATTCTGATTTTTAAGAATATTGATGAACTAAAAGTTGTTTGCGATATCGATCTCTATAATTTTTGTTTATACATGATTTTTCTAAAATGGACCGTAATGGAAAAATTGGAGGAAAAGTTCTAAATTTAAATATTTCAGTATTTTCGTTTTCAATGAATATCTATAGAAAAATGTTTCGAGGTAGATGTATGTGGAAAATGCATATATTTAGTTTATCCTCTAAACATTTATAGAGGTGTTGCAATAGATTGTACAAAATAACCGGAAAAAGCTTATAATAACTAGATAGGAAAGTCATGTGTTGGACACATCAGATTTTTTTTTAAGAATGCATTAAGTTATCTGCATAAGAATAAGTGATCTTTAAGAACTATTATTTTATCTTGAGGTAACTTTAAAACCTAAATAAATGTTGTCTTAATATTGTTACTTAAGAAGGGGTCGAGTAGCACATCATTATAAAGGTAAGTTCATTAGTTCAATTTTGTAGCATAAATTTGTTGTTATTTACAGATTTATACGATTTTTCAATTATTTAAGTTCATGTTTCAATAAATTATTTTAATAAAACTAATAAAATTAGTTTTCAAATTAAATGTCACAATTTCTAAAATGAAGCAATGAAGTTATATTATCAAATTCTCTCTAAAATTACCTTTTCCCATTTAGGATTCTAAAGGTTATATCAACCCCCCCCCCTCATAAGGGATTGAACCGCGGGGCTAAAATTATTCAATGAAATAAGGCCCCTTGAAAATAAATTTGACGTGATTTTTGATATTATTTACTGGAAAACAGATATTTAGGGTAGAAAGTTTTCAAACGAACTCCCTGTATATGTAAAACAAAGGAAATTAATAAATTAAAAGTAAGGGGAGAAAAAATTTGATGTCCCATGCCACCCCTAAAAGTTTAATGAAAATAAATTATTAACACCTATTATTTTTGTATCTAGGTATCATTGAAATTAAAATTAAAGTTATTTCAAATTTAAGAGTATTATAAAAAAAAATATTTACCAAAAGTAGATACAATCAAGGTGAGGTACAAAATTCTAATAATCTACTTACAGTTAAGTGATGCATATAAATATTTAAAAAAATATATAATCAAAATTCTCCGATTTTTAATTTACAACAAACAAAATAAATGAATCAAATTTATCTACTGGAATATCCTATTTACCTTCTTCTTTTTTAATACTTTTTAAAGTAGAATCCATAAAAGGCACATTCAAAATGACATAATTCCTTCATTGACGTCTATTAATAATAATTATCTCACTTGGAACTAAAGAAATACGTTTTAATGATATCATTTCATAATTAGATAGTTTGGTTTCATAACTTTGCAACGCGAGTGAATTATGAAAATAAATTTTCAGCAAAGCGACTGAAATAAAAAAAATTCCGAATTTTTAAAATTGTTTCGTTATTATTACGGTTTTGGGTTTCGTAAAGGCACTTTTTTTGGAAATCCGTTTTGTTTTTTTTTTTGTCGCGGATATTAGCGCGGCCGCGTATTTTGTGGTTAAAGCCCACGCAGCTTGGTAGAAGCGCGCTTCGTTTGAGTTAGATAGGGACTGACTGTGAACTGTGAAGTTTACTTTTAGATTTAGAACTTCTGTATATTTATTTCGACGGTGTGTGTCTACGTTGTCTTGTTGTGGTCGATTTCCTCTTAGCACCGATATTTTTAGGTTTCGTGTTCGAACGTAACGTAAGAACGTTTCTTCGATGAAAATCAACGTAAAGATTAAAAGAGAAATATTTTTCATTTACAGTACAGACATCGAGGGTTATATTAGTCATTTAAAGAATTTTAACTAATAGAAAGGACCCCACAATATACTTATGGAAATTGGGTTTCTGTCAAATTGTCTGAATTTTTGATATGTTGTAGATTTTGTCAACCTGAACAAAAGTCTTCATGGACACAAAGTGTCAAAATTAATATTTTGGCAGCTACGGAGCTGCCAAAGTAAATATCCTCTTTTCACATGGAGAGTTTGGGTTTTTGAGGTCGCTGAATTCAAGTCTCATGTCAGATTAGACAAATTGACAGTTGACAGCTGTCAACTGTCAACGACCTCAAAAACCCAAACTCTCAATGTGAAAAGAGGATATTTACTTTTATATTCCTTGTTGCCCGTGAATTGACAGCTGTCAACGGTCAATTTGTCTAATCTAACATGAGGGTTGAATCCAGTGACCTCAAAAACATTACCCTATATATTAGAATAATCAAAATATGCTTTTGACATCTGTAAATAGTATTAAAAATGAATAGTTTTGCAATGGGTCAGGGGAGCTTTGGCAGCTTCGTAGCTGCCAAAATATTCATTTTAGCACTTTGTGCCCATGGATACTTTTGTTCAGGATGACAAAATCTACAACATATCAAAAATTCAGACCATTTGACAGAAACCCAATTTCCATAAGACTATGCGGGGTCCTTTGCATACCATACGTAATAGTTTAATTACTTTTTGTTGCACCTAATTATTAAAGAGCCACTAACTAAGACTAAAAGTTACTTTTCTGTCGTTTTAACTTTTTTTAAAAGGTAGCATTTTACCCGCTAATGATGTTAAAAAAAATCCCCACAAAAAAGTATATGAAAGAAAGAAAAAAATAGTAGTTTGTGCAATGAGAGTGGATATAATGGCCATATCGCGAAGACGAAATAGTTTAAAATTTAATGTTTTTCCTTTATTCGTTTTTGAGTTTTCTTCAAAATTCGAAATTTACACATTTTCTCAAATATCTCGAGTACGGTCCATTTTAGAGAAATTATGTATGGGATAAAAATTATAGAGAATTAGATTACAAACAACTTTTATTTGAACAATTTTTATAAAAAAGTATTTTTTTTACATTTTGTCAAATTTCTCGAATACGGACCATTTTAGGAAAATTTTGTATAGAACAAAAATTATAGATAATAATATTATAAGTAACTTTTATTTGAAGAATTTTCTTCTCCAAACGTAAATAACAGATATTCCATAAAATATAAAAATGACCACCTATAAAGTACCCCCCCCCCCAGATGTTCCGACTCTGCCCAAAATCTAATCAGTTCATTAGACGCTGGAATAAAGCTTAAGTTTAAGAGTATCGGTTCATGAGTTATGCGACACACACACACACACACACACACACACACACACACACACACACACACACACACACACACACACACACACACACACACACACACACACACACACACACACACACACACACACACACACACACACACACACACACACACACACACACACACACACACACACACACACACACACACACACACACACACACACACACACACACACACACACACACACACACACACACACACACACACACACACACACACACACACACACACACACACACACACACACACACACACACACACACACACACACACACACACACACACACACACACACACACACACACACACACACACACACACACACACACACACACACACACACACACACACACACACACACACACACACACACACACACACACACACACACACACACACACACACACACACACACACACACACACACACACACACACACACACACACACACACACACACACACACACACACACACACACACACACACACACACACACACACACACACACACACACACACACACACACACACACACACACACACACACACACACACACACACACACACACACACACACACACACACACACACACACACACACACACACACACACACACACACACACACACACACACACACACACACACACACACACACACACACACACACACACACACACACACACACACACACACACACACACACACACACACACACACACACACACACACACACACACACACACACACACACACACACACACACACACACACACACACACACACACACACACACACACACACACACACACACACACACACACACACACACACACACACACACACACACACACACACACACACACACACACACACACACACACACACACACACACACACACACACACACACACACACACACACACACACACACACACACACACACACACACACACACACACACACACACACACACACACACACACACACACACACACACACACACACACACACACACACACACACACACACACACACACACACACACACACACACACACACACACACACATATCGCGAAAATAGTCAAAACGGATTCAGGGGACCTCAAAACGTAAAAATCCGTCGAAAACTCGAGGTCGAAAACTCGAGGTCGAAAAAAATCATGATTCCTATACTTTCCTTATATCTGTATATAGATAGAAAAGTAATATATCTGTATACAGATAGGAAAATAAAAAGGGGAAGACCAAATACCAGCTTACAACCTCAACTGGATCTCAAAAAAAAAGAAATATCCTTTTTCGCAGATTCCACTGATTCCAGCCCAGGAAATAAGAACGGATTACTTGAATCATTTGCCCAGAATAAGTGAAGAACGACAGAAATGCAAATATTCTGATTGTAAGGGAAAATCCCAGATATTATGTGGCAAATGTTCAGTATTTTTATGTTTAAATAAGGATCGCAATTGTGTTAGCAAATTCCAAGATTTTCACTCTTTTGTTAAGATAAAATCTATTTTTTAAAAGTAAATCTAAATTTATTCTTAATACTTTTGTTTTATTTCCAAAATTTGTGCCAAATTTGGCACATGTCAAAAATTAACATTGTTACTGTTATCTCATTTTGTGCCAAATTTGGCACAAGTCAAAGTTTGATATTTATTTCCTTTAAATATCGATTAATATTTTTTTCACTATTTTTTCATAACTCCTAATCAATCATTCTAATGCATATATTTTTTTGAAAAAAAAAAAAAAAATAAAAAATCATGCAGTAAGGGGTTATAAACTTCAGATCTTTTCTTACAAACAATAACATCCCCTGCCCACAAGTGTGTTACTTAGTTCACAAAATAAAATAATATATGACGGTCTAGTTAAATTCATACACAGTATTAAACTCTAGACTTAATAATTACGCTCTTGTATCTAACTTATGAATAAAAATAAGTAAATTTGATTATAACAATCTTTGGCAAATGAATTTAATCTGATGCACTGCATTATAAAACCTACTTTAGTCTATTATATTATTTTTAAGTTGACTTTGAAACATCAATACTGATAGTTCGTTATTACTAATGTCATTAGTGTTGTAATATTTATTTTTAAAAAAGTCCAGCCAGTTTTTTAATATGACCTTTAGTCGTGAATAAGAGAAGTATTTCGAGTGTTAGATACTTAAAAAATGCATAGAAATGTGAGTTTTAATATTATTGAAGGATACTTAGATAAATTTTTCAAATTAAGAGGAAAATTTACATTACAAACTAAAAGACCTGCGGGGCAACGGTAGTTTAGTAGGTATAAAAATTACAACTTAAGGGTGGAGTCTAAATACTACAAAATTACTTCAGAGACTAAACAAAATCCGCATTCATTCATAATTTTAACAATTGCATGTAGATACGAGGGATACGTATTCCAAACTCGAACGCGAAGTTGGAACATATAGGAACCGAAAAATCAACACGGCTACCGACCTTCATCATTTCTTGAGTGAGTCAGAGTTACCTAAATTAGGGGAACCAGAATCGTATTTGTTTTTCTCGGTGCATTGCGAGATATTGTTATAACGCAGTTCGATTTTTTAGAGGGCTTTACATTATTTTTATATTTTAATTTTGTGAATAGACTTAGTTAGATTAAATTACATTTACGAGTAAAGAGGTGTGAAATATAAATACAAATAACGGAAAAATAGACGATTGGTTCGAATAAGGTAATAGGATCAATTAATACAGGGTATTTATTAATTGAGTGCCAATACTTAAGGGTGTGAATCCTTGGGTGTTAAAGTTTTAAGAAAAAAATAACTATTTTATCATAAGTTTCTTATCACTCTAGATATTTTTATGAAATTTTGCCCAAAAAAAAAGTGTTTCCACTCATGGTGGGTTCCTACCAAATTTCAACAAAATATCAAAAGCAGTTTCAATAAACTGATTTTTATTTTCATCTATAAACCAAATTTGCTCCAAAATAAATAAGGATTTTAAAGATAATTTTGGTTTTTGGAAAAAGCAGTGGCGTATTATAATTTTGTTCAAAAATATTCAGTTCAAACCCAGTACGGACATCACTGGTAAAAATTTAGAAGTCTTTTACGACAAAAAGGCGGGATTGAAAGTGAAAGTTTAGTCTGTTGGTACATAATATACTATATTTATATATCTAATTTTTAATATTACACTGAATGTGACATGGCTTTTTTGTTTGCCTTGTTTTGGATTAACAAAATATTATTTTAATGATTTAAAATAAACTGCCAGTAATAATAATTATCTGTACTTAAACATATACAAAGTGAAATCATAAAACGACGCATCAAGAAAGCACCAAATTATTAAAATTTTAATTTACGAAACAAGTAATAAAAGTAATTTTAAAAAACCGACTTTAAAATCGTGCAGATGCCATCACCACATCTTAACCAAATTTATATGGGACCACCCCTGAGGTACTCCCTTACTAACGAAAATAATTTTAGAAATCGGACTAGGTGGTAAAGAATTATCGCTGAACATACATAAAAAATAAAAAGTTTGAGGATTTTCTCATGGACCCAATTATTAGATTTTGACCAAATTTATATGAGACCATCCCGGAAGTACCCCCTTTCCAGCAAAAAAGAATAATTTAAATCGGACTGTGTTAAAGAATTATCGCTGAACATACATAAAAAATATACAGACGAATTGAGAACCTCCCCCTTTTTGAATTAGGTTAAAAGGTTAAATAATAATCTATATTAATTGTATTAACTAAAAAACTACTATGTAGAGTTATATATATCTTCTTAAATTAATCTTATATGTAAAAACGTGGGTTCGGTTCCTAGAAGAGTACCTAGTTCACTGTGCAGCCAAATTTATATTTGTAATACAGAATTTTTTGAATAAATAAAGTTTACGGTTTAATTAAACACTAAGTTTTATCAGAAATAACATTTTCTGAAAAAAGTAACATATAGAAAGCAGACTTTTAGAAAAATAAATAAAATTTTTATATAATCACACATAAATGTGATTTATCTTTTAGAATATTGTATATTTTTGTCAAAGTTTACTAATTTTTAAAAAAAAATAAATATCCTTCAAAATTTTTCTTACATTTTTTAACACGGTACAAAATACCATAATCCGTTTATAGTTATCGATTTTAAACAAGACGGAGACCGGACATCGTCGAAGAGAAACCGCGAAATTAGTAAAGAATTTTAACTTGATTAAAAAGCGTTCTTTCTCTTTCCATTTCCTATAAAAACTAATAGACCTTTTTGACTTTTCTTCTATTTTATTGCCTTGAAAATGATATGATTTACATAAAAAACAAAAACTTATTATTTTTGTGAAATAAAAATATGTTGTTATTTTCACAATTTTCGACCACTCTTTGTTTCAAAAAAAAAAAAAATACGATGTTCTTCTGTAGATATTAACACATTCTTTAATTGGCTCTTTTTTTTTAATATTCTTTAGTATTTTCATAATTTGGAAAACAATATAGCATTGAAACTTCTATACCTAAAAAATTGTGAGTACGCTTTTAATTAATTGTCTGTTTTTTTTATCTCACAATGTCTCGATAAGAAGTTATATAGAAAAAAAATCTTATTTTGCTCTGAATTTATGGTCCATGCCATATCGGGTGGCTTTAAAACTAAATAAAAGATTTTAGGAGATTTTTTAAAAATTTCTCAAAATTTTAAAGCAGTGACTCATTTCCGTCTTTTCCACAATACAAAATCAGCTTGTCACAATCGTTTTTCTCTCATTTATAGACATTGGCTAACTTTTTAGAAAATTTTCTCTTGCAACGCGCCTCAAATGGTGCGACAGTCAAAGCCATGTGCGAAAGCAAGAAAAAATATTTACATTACTTTAACGGATTGAAGAGATATTAACATGCTGGAATTAATAATTATTGTTGACTCGAAGAGGTATTCATTAAACAAAAACATATTTATAATTCACATCTCAGTGTATACCTTTCAATTTCGGATATATATTTTTTAATACATAAATGATAAAATTAATTTAATATAATTGAGCGAAATTACTGTATGTAAAAAATAACATGAATTCAAATCACTAAATAGTAGACAAAGATATATATTTTGTTGGTGTCACCCTCTAGACGAAAAAGCTTTAACGTATTTCTATTTTTATTGTAATAAAAATAAATGCTCCTGTAGGCAAAAATTAAATATATTGTTCTAGCATTTTTTAACATTTCTATTTCTTTTTGTTTCTTTTCTTAGATTTTTTTCAAAAGAGACTGATTCATATTTTTAAAGTGACTCCAGAGTGGTATGGGTTAAGCTTTTACCTGTACATAAAATTTCTTTTAGTATAATTAAAAAATAATCCGCAAAATTGGTGTACTATGAAACCCTTGCATATAATATATATACCAATCTTAGTATTACAGAAATAAATTACGTAAAAAATAAGGTGTACAAATACGTAAAATTTATTCATCCCTCGTAAAACATCAGTAAAATATATTATAAATTGTTTTCATTCACAAATGTTAATTTCTTAAAAATCTATCAGAGGCGCCACTTTCCAGACGAAAAATCTTGCAATGTAAGGGTTTCGTAGTACCCCACTTTTAAAGTTTATTTTTGACTATTTTTAAAAGAAAAAAATATGTACGTGTAGGTGAAGGTTAAACCTATGCTCCTCTGGAATCACTTTTTCAAAATTCAATTTAGTTTTCTCTAAAAAAAATTGAGAAAATGGGTAAAAAATATCGAGTTTTGTATTTTTTTTTAGAAAAAACAGTTTCAAATTTTAAAAAAGTGTCTCCAGAGGAGCATAGATTTATCCTTTATCTACACGTACATATTTTTTTCTTTTAGAATGAGTCAAAAATAAACTTTAAAAGTGGGGTACTACGAAACCCTTGCATGCTCCGCTCTACAGCCAAGTAAATACTCCTCTTAAATAAAATTATGTGAAGTTATCAGTTGCTATTTTTATTTATTTTTTTACTATATGTAAAAGTCGCATTAGGTTTTGTTAAAAACTTATTCAGTCGATAATAAATTGTAGTTGGTTAAATTCTAATTACCAATTAATAAACAGTCTATTTCCTATTATTAACCAGTGATAAAATTAGAATTATCTCTCAAAATTATTAATTTTAGGTATAACGAATGTACAATTCAAATGAAACTTTATTAAAGGTACTTTTAAATGGTGATATAAAATACAGGGCGGTCAATTAAAAAAAAACTGAGAAAATTATGTACACATTTGTTTCTAATTGAAAAAAGTAATGCCTCAGCATAAATGTCGAAATATCGAAAACTTTATTAAAGTGTTGCTGCAAATTAACCCATACAAAAAACTTCCAATATTTCTCATTGATTTAACTGTCTATCTTACTAAACTTTATTAAATTTCCATTAAAGTGTTCGCGTGTAGACGTGGCAACTCCGCCAACATTTTAATAGTTTTCGTGACTACAGAAGACACGAAAGCTCGAGGTAAAGGGCGGCCCTATATCCCAATCCAAATCGCAATCGCTGGGACGTATCGAGTAACAGTTAAGTTCCACGCAAAAATAAAGCTCACTTGCACTTAGACAATCATTGAATGGAAAACGAGCGTGGAGAATTGGAGACGGTGCGCAGGATATCTGGAGAAATGGAATGTTCGGTGATGGTCCGTCGGTTTTTAGGACAAATAAGGGAGATATAATTAAAATGATTTTGTTCTATTTTTCTAAAGTAGGTCATCGTGGCCGTCAAACAAAAACGTACGAGCAGAGCTGGGTAGTAAAGTACATTTTCAGTATTCAAACTGTTTTTTGTTAAAAAGTAATAATTGTACACAATTACGTTTTTTTCGTTTTTGGTTAAAAGTAATAATTGTACTTAATTACATTTTTCTTTTCAAAATACTATTTTAAAAACTACTTTTTGTTCTCTAACTACTGTATTTGAACTAGTTTTTAAGCTGAATATATAAACCTTAACATACCATTACCGTCAGCGTTTATTATTATTAATTTTTTTTTTTTTAATTATTATCATTGCAATAATTTATTTTTTTGAAATTCCATTATTATATATTATAAAGTCGATCTATATGCGATTTATTAAAAGTGAGTAACACTTTATGTTGTACAAACAAAATTTGCTTTGAAATCAGCGCTCCAAATTTTGCTAAAGGTTTTCTTGAATATATTTAAAGAGTTAATATAAAGAAGCAACAATTTTGCATATTTTATATTACTAGATTAAAAAATAATTACAAAATTACCATTTTTGTTAAATAAATAATACTTATTATTAGCGGCAGGTAAAGGAAATTTCTTTTGCGTCACCAAATTTGTGATGCTAATTTTTCGAGGAGATAAACAAAGCAATGCAGAATAAAAATAATAATAAATAAAATAATTATGATAAAATACTGAGCTTATATTTATTCAGTCAGCAATACTTGCATTACCTTTTGATGACTAATATAATAGTTCATTATTTATAATCTAAATTGTCATTAATGTAATAGTATATCCATGGAAATTATTTTTATAAGTTCTTACAAACAATGTTTGAAATTAATGAAGGTATATAAAGTACTAAAACTCGTGAAGACTGTAAAAGGTCTTTACAAAAACATACCACATATTCCTTAGACCAAAATAAGTCGATTTAAGTAAAATTATCTTAGTACAAAGTTGCTTTGTTTGGGCTCCAGAGGGCCTTGAAGTTACAATTTTTAAATCGTTTTTCCCATATAAATTTAAAACGGCATATGCGATTTTGCTGAAATTTGGTATATTGGTAGAGTTTTATGTGGCAAAAAAAATGATATTAAAATTTTGTCCGATAATAATAATACATAGGCGTAGAACTTGATTTTTTAAATAATTGCACCTTTAAAAATTCTACGCCAATGGAAGAAAAGGAGTTTGAGTATGAAATTTAGATTGCGCAACTCATTTACTTTAAAAAAGGTACTCTTGATAAGACTCGATTACTCTCATGGTTTTGACGAAATTTGCATTTTAGTAATTTTAGAACATAAACAGTAATTATTAAAATACAAACTTTGTCAAAACCATGAGAGTAAATCGAGTGTTATCAAGGGTACTTTTTTGTAGTAAATGAATACCCAATCCAAATTTCATACTCAAACCCCTTTTTTTGCCATTGGCGTAGAATTTTTAAAGGTGCAATTATTTAAAAAATCAAGTTCTACGCCTATGTATTATTATCGGACAAAATTTTATACGATGAAAAACATAAAAATTTACTTTTTTCATATCTTCTTCAACACCTCTAATCGAGACGTTTAACAAAAATACTCGATTCTTGCCATGTACGATTTTTTGAGCAATATTAATTATTTGCCTGCAATACGTATACAAAAACATTTATTGTTGGTTTCCATAGTTTCATCTAAATAAAAAAATTGTCAAGTTTTAACACCTAATCTCTTCTTAACGATTGAAAGTGTTCTATCTGACTCAATAATTAAAAAAACAAATGCGTGGTTTATTAATATGGCTGTAAAATATACCAATGCAGAATATACTATGTTACTGACATTAGGATTTTGTGAAGGAAATGCTCGAGAGAGTGTCAGGGTGTACTCTGAAAGGTTTCCAAATCGTCGTGTACCTAGCCACCCAACTTTTGCTGCTGTTGAGAGACGTCTTCGGGAGACCGGTTCCTTTGCTCCCAACACTCTTGATAATGGAAGAGAACGTTTTGTAAGGATTCCTGAAGTTAAAGAAGACATTTTAGAACGTGTTGAAGAAGATCCAGAATTAAGCACCCGACGAATTGGAAGGGAACTAGGAGTAAGTAAAGATGTCGTTCATAAAGTGCTTAGAGAACAATTGCTATATCCATACCATAAGAAGCCAGTACAAGAATTATTAGTCCATGATCCTCAAATTCGTTTGGATTTTTGTCGATTTCTTAATATGCAAAGAGAAAGTGATCCAAACTTTGTCAAGAAGGTTCTCTTTACCGATGAAGCGGGTTTTACAAGAAGAGGTATAACTAATACCCATGATGAACATGTTTATGCCGTTGAAAATCCGCATGTAATAAAGGTAAACCATTTTCAGCACGAATTCAAAATTAATGTGTGGGCTGGAATAATTGGTAATTTCATTGTTAGTCCTGTCATATTTCCACGAAGATTAACTGGAGAAAATTATTTGGATTTTCTACAAAATACGTTGCCAGAATTGTTAGAAGATTTACCTCTCCAACTTCGGAGAGATATGTGGTTTATGCAAGATGGAGCTCCACCACATTTTTCTTTAAACGCTAGAAACCACTTGAATGAACAATATCCACACAAATGGATAGGCAGAGGTAATGACGCACCTGTAAACTGGCCACCACGTTCCCCAGACCTAACACCGATGGATTACTTTTTATGGGGACATCTGAAATCCACAGTTTACAGGAAACCTGTAGAAAATGAGGAACAACTCTGGCAACGTATTCAAGATGCAATAAACAATCTTAGAGGTGATGAAGAAGTTATGGAAAGGATACATTTTAATTTTCTTCGACGTATAAATCTTTGTATGCGTGAAAATGGTGAACATTTTGAACAATTTTTGTAAAATCTCTATTTTGATTATGTTGTAGAACAGAAGTAAAAGTTGGAAATGCTTTTGCCAGTTCTCCCACTTTATACACATAAATTGACAGGTTGGCACCGGATCTCACCGAAGTGGACGCGATACATTGGCGTACAAAATTATTTTATAAATGTTAATAACAATTTCGAGTAAATAGTTTAATAAATTGTGAATAGCTGCTGAAATTTTGTAAAATTATAATTTGAATATTATAATACATGTTTAATAATTATTTATAATCCATAAATACATGCGATTGTCCGGTTCCGCCGATAACAATTTAAAATTACTTATTCTATGAAACGACACTGGCAGGTAAACATTACTGTGAAATTCTCGGAGCCGCCCGACGTGGTTTGACGTTTACCCCCTCTCTACCTACCAAAAGACTTTTCAACTTTTACTTTCTCTATAAATAAATATTTTTGTGAAACCTATACACTCTAAATTATTAAAACAGAAATTTAGCGAAAACCATGAGAGTAATCGAGTCTTATCAAGAGTACCTTTTTTAAAGTAAATGAGTTGCGCAATCTAAATTTCATACTCAAACTCATTTTCTTCCATTGGCGTAGAGTTTTTAAAGGTGCAATTATTTAAAAAATCAAGTTCTACGTCTATGTATTATTATCGGACAAAATTTTAATACCATTTTTTTTGCCACATAAAACTCTACCAATATACCAAATTTCAGCAAAATCGCATATGTCGTTTTAAATTTATATGGGAAAAACGATTTAAAAATTGTAACTTCAAGGCCCTCTGGAGCTCAAACGAAGCAACTTTGTACTAAGGTAATTTTACTTAAATCGACTTATTTTGGTCTAAGGAATATGTGGTATGTTTTTGTAGAGACCTTTAACTAGAAATTACTTGAATTATTATTAGATGTACCAAAACTAATATTCACTTTCAAAAGTCTTGAAAAATAAAATATATATCTTAATAATTTTTTTCTGACGATTTTGGTAATAAAAGGGTTTCAAACTTAAATAAAAATAATCCTAATTTTAATATTTGGACGGTGTAAGACTTTTGAAAGTGAGTGTAGTTGAGTGAAAAATCAGTAATTAAAAAAAAAATTGAAGAAGATATTAAAATGGCTTTACAAAAAATGTCCAAATAATTTCAATATTAAATCAA
Source organism: Psylliodes chrysocephalus (assembly GCA_927349885.1). Classification (NCBI taxonomy): domain Eukaryota; kingdom Metazoa; phylum Arthropoda; class Insecta; order Coleoptera; family Chrysomelidae; genus Psylliodes; species Psylliodes chrysocephalus. The sequence continues at coordinate 13,362,815 of OV651830.1, forward strand.
TCAAATAATAAATTTAAAAAATAAAGGTTTCTCATTGTACGTAACAAACATTTTATTTATTTAAACTAGATAATATAGACGAACTTAATACTACGTTAGTATACCGTCTGAATTATTAATGAAGCATTAGCTTTTCATTTTCCAGACTTTTCTTATTGAAGTAATTATAGATTATAGTATTAAGGCCACGTAAATCTTTATTATAAATTTATGATAAACTTTGTGTATCAAAGTTGTTTACTATTAACGACTTTCCCGAAGATAATTACTGCTATAAATATTTTAAGCAAAATTGAAGGGAAAAAATGGGGTCAAAATAGCTAGTACGTGTGTTTCAACCTAAAAATTAAATGGGGTAATAATTATTTACTAAATAATGTATAAGGTTAGCGTTTTAGTGATATGCCCTTTTGGTCTCTATACCTACCGTTAATTGATCGGATAAAAAAATAAATTCCGCTATTTCTATAGAAACCAAGTTTACTAATTTATTTTATGAATAGATACATAAAAAAATCAGAAAAACATTGCTATTTCAATAATAATTAAACAACTTTTTTGTGATTTTTTTTTAATTATATAATTTGTATTCCATCAATTAAAATAATTTGTTCATAACAAAATATATTTTTCGATCCCAGACAAAAATATGTCATAAAATACAATAAAAAGAACAATACAAATAAATTCTTGCATCATTTATTTATAACTTAACGAATATAAATTAAAAATAACAAGTTATAAATAATAATAATAATGATTCTGTCTTCGAAACTTTGTTTTCTTATTTGATTGCATGTTGAATAAGTACATCTAGACATGAGCGCCGCATGGGCAAGTTATGTCCCTTTTGTTTTGTTTTACATTTAAAAAATCCTCAAATGATAAACGATTATATTGAGGAACCACAGGGTTGAATAGGTACATCTAGACATGAGCGCCGCATGAACAAGTTTTGCTCCTTTATTTTAAATTACATTTAAAAAATCCTCAAATGATATACGATTAGATTGAGGAACCACAGGGTCGTTTATTTTCCAGAAAAACGGCTGCACTGATATATTTTGGATTCAAACTCTATTTTATAAGAAGATAGGAACAAAAGCCGCAATTACATCTATAATGGTGCTGGTAATATTTGACACCGTTGTAACAATGTATAATTATTTTACAGGCTGCTTTTTCTCGGAAATATTCAGCAATAACGGTCTTTTCTACTAAATGGACGAATCAATGTTTTCTTGTAAAAATAACGTCGTGCGATTGCCTGAAACCAACCCTGTTCTCTATTTACCTTTACCGCGCCGCGCCGTACAGTCTGCCCAGATAACACACCAAATCCCAGAGATATCCACAGAATATCTTTTGTGGATATCCAATATATCCACAGGATATCAGAAATATTCCGTGGATCTAACATGGATATCCAAATAAATGTCCGTCTATATCCACAATATAGAAGATATCCTATAGATTATCCAGCAAAATATCTAATGGGTATCTTCCAGACAATACGAGAAATCCCAGAGATATCCACAGAATATATTTTGTGGATATCCAATATGGATATCCAACCAAATGTCCGTCTATATCCCAGGATATAGAAGAATTCGGATATTCAGCAAAATATTTTATGGATATCTTTAGTAGAGGTTCATAAAAGTAACCAATGTTTATTGAATAACGTCGAAAGAAAATAGCATAGAAAAAATATTTTCAACACTCAAAATATTTTCAACACTCTGCCTTTGATTTTGCCCACTAAGGAGCCCGATGGCGTTGGCAAGAGCTGCCCGTCCATCTCGAAAATTCGTGAAAGTAACTGGAATAAACTATTTTAAAGTAAACAATCGTTACAATAAACATCATTATTAGTTGCTTCTACGTAAATGGGATCAAACATTTCGGTGCATTGTTATAGGCCTTTTTTTAATTCATAATAAACAAGAAAGCGTGGTATATTTATAAAAATAAATCGTACATCGACCCTCAAATGAAACGTTCATATAAATAATGGATCGATTAGGCGACATGCAGATCTCAACTTTCTCATATCGTGTAAATTTTCAAATACTTTGACTTTTTAATAAGGCGGTACTATTGACCCAAGGAAATTCATCACAGATGCGAAACATAGAAAACTAGAAACGAATAAACGAAGAGGCAAAAGCGTGTGGTCGGGATTAGTCACTTTTAATTGGCTGTCGGTCATAGAGAATACAGGTAAGGAAGTAATCAATAAAATTAGATTTGCGTTAAAATAACTTTGACATCAGAGTTGCTACGTGAGAACGAACAAACGGAATACGGAATAGACGTGTGTGTTTCCAGTCATGCAAGTTATTACGAATTCTGGCACGTGCTCAAGACAGGCGATCGAAGGCGACTCCAGGGATGTGACATTAAAATTCTTACACTTCATGAGCATTTTTTTCAAATATGACATTTCATTTTTAATCTAAATCATCTTATTAGGGAGAGTATTATTATTTATTGTGCTCTGAGTACTTTTCCAAAGCACTGCGGTGTTTCGGCTTCCACCTCTTGCAGAACTTCTTGGAGAAGGTGATCATAGAATGCCTTCCTAGAGAAATGACAAGTTCCCTGACATCGAAATGTTATCAGATGCGTTATAGTGATAAATATACAAACAAAACAATAATTATATCAATGTAGTTATAAATGAATAAAAAATATCTAATTAAATAATATATAATCGTAATCTAATGAATTTACCGTTTAAATTAACTGGGACCATTAGGGAATATTACTCTAATTGTTTGCCACTGCGTACCTATGGGAATACTACATCTTGTTATTTACATCATGACAATTTAAAAAGACTAAACAGTTTTTTTGATTCCATCCTGTAGTTGGTATAGTCCTTCCATTATCAATTGTAGAACACAGTTATGTGGGGAATCATCAATATTTAATATATACGCACGGTACTCATGCCAAATTAAGAAATGAAAAATAATGTTTACTCCCCTTATACAAAGCGGTAAATATTAAACGAACCATCAGTTGTTTACCAATGAAAACATCGAATCGTAAACTTAAATGCACTGTATTGGCCGAAGGTTTACGGAAGGCAGGTGTTCGAAAATATTCCTGGAAGACAGTCTGCGATATCAGTGGAGTACTGTCGTGCGGTGTGTTTTGTATGTGTGGTTGGTTTAATTTAAATTTCTTTTAATAAATATAAATATGGCGTTCTTTAGACCATGGGCGAATGAAGAAAATGAAATTGCACAGTGTAGTGAGATTAAAGACAGGTATGACTTTAACGATAAGGATTTAGATATACAAACACAACAAGTTATTTTAAATATATTCGAATGTTTAAAAAAGGAAAATACTTAGCAGTCTGATAATGCGTTCATAATAACAATTGCTGAATTAACTAAAGTAAATAAATTTTCCGTTTATCCGGTAGTCACGAAAGGGGTTGCTGTGGATTATTTATAAAACCTAAAAACATGTAAAGAAAAACTGAAATCAGTTGACAGAGCTACCCAAGATTTTATACGGAGGACAATTTATAGTTTATATAAGGAGAACAGAGTTCCGACATTGGAAGTAATACAGCAAAAGGTGGCAGATTTTCCAGGATACACTTATACCAGTTTGGAAACATTGCGTCAAGTTTTGTCAGCATGTGGTTTTAAACACAAAAAATTGAATAAACAGATGGCAATCACCGAATCGTCAAGGATAGTTCAATGGCGACAAGATTATTTGCGTCAGATAAAAGGCTACAGAAGTTCTAATAGACACATAATTTATCTAGATGAAACATGGTTTGACAGTCACAATGTAGTAAATTTCGGTTGGGTTGGCAGTAGTAAAAATTGCTGGAAGCAAAGACGGTTTCGTGCCTAATGCTTTATTATTATCTGCTAAACAAATTAAAAACTGTGCAGCTGATTATCATGAAGATATGACAGTAGAATTATTTGAAAAACGGTTTAATGAACAGCTTTTACCTTACATTCCACCCCAGTCAGTAATCGTTATGAACAATGCATCCTACCACTCGCGGCAACTCCTTAAAATACCAAATAGTAGCAGTAAAAAAGCTCAAATTTTAGCTTTTATGTCTGAAAAAAATATTCCTATTCCTGCCAGTGATAGTAAAAAAGGACCAACAAACAAAGAATTGCTTACTGTTATCAAAGGTATAAAGTTAGAAAAAATGTATTATATTGACAAGCTGTGCAAACTCTTCTCAGACTACCTCCTTACTATTGCATATTTAACCCTATAGAGTTAATATTGGCAAACTTAAAATCAGAATTACGAAAATGTAATCAGTCTCCAGAACTGAGTAAAGAAGTTGTAGAACTCGTAAAAAGAAAGTTCTAGCAGCAGACCGCCAAGAGCTTTGGAAAAACTGTGTTGAACATGTTATCAAAGAAGAAGATGAGTATGTAGTATTACCCTCTTTACAACCCATCATAATTCAACCAAATGATGACTCTAGTTCAGAGGATTCAGACTGCCATGATTATTTATAAAGATACTTAAAATTGATTTTTTTTTCTTTTGTTTTATTTGCAAAGAATTTATTTTCCTTTATGGTTTTTTGTTTGAAATTTCGTTTTCCAGAAAAAGAACGAATGGGGTACAAAAAGGGTTCAGTTCACGTCTGGTACCCTGTTTAAACCAAACGTCCTTACAGGCAGGTACACTTTACTCGCTTTTTTACGTTTTATAATTTAATATTCAGTTGTAGCAAGTTAACGAGCTATAATAAGATTTTTTTTTAAGTCCAAGTAAGATTACAATTAAGTGCATCTGTCTAAATCAATGCGTATAATAACGTCCAATTTATAATTATTCGATTTCCTTTTAACGAATACTTTCTTGCATATGATATATATTAAAAGTATTAATAAAATAAATTTATAAAATGAGGTAGGTATCTACGCCTATGGCAGATCAAACAAAATTGTCGGTAAAGGTTCCAAACGAGTTTTTATGATCTGCAATTGATAATGGAAGAACTATACAAACTATCAGAATGATTAAAAAAAAAATGAAAACGATGTCATTTAAAAATATATATTACAAAATTTGTACAATAAAAGTAACAACATTTTTACAACTTGAGTCTTCGTATTTCTTCAACTTTAAAGTCAGTCCTAAAACAAAATACAAATAAAAAATTCAACATTATAATCTCATATATTTTTTATTTCACCTCAATGCTATGATATTCCGCAACTCAGTTGGCGTTAACCTCCAAGTCAGAGCTCCATCATGGCTGCCCCAATAATCGTATATCTCGTTGACTTGTTCCAAATTTAATATAGTAGCTATCTGAGTCAATCTGGCGAACTTATCGCGCACGGACCAAGAAGTTGCCGCTGTTATGTAACCAGCCAATGACCTCACCTCCTTGTCCAACACCAATCCACCTAACTGCAAAATTTTTAATAATAATAATAATATTGATAATATGTAATAACATTACTTACTCTATTAAACGTAGTTTTCATGATCACTTTTTCCAGTCTCTGGGTTACTTCGGCCGTCAACACTTGTGTGAGTAAATCATAATTAGCGCTCGTCAAAATATCTTTGAAAGATGACAGTAACGTTTCTAAATTCATAATCAGAGTTTGGACGAAAGATTCTCCAGCTTCATAGGCTGATAGTTCATCCTAAAAAAAAAAATAGAAAATTTTTCTAAAGCTGGTCATACCCAACATTCAAGCACATCTAAATCAAATTCAACCAAACTATCATTTAAGATAAAATAATTGTAATATGCGTAAATTTTTTCAAGAAACTATTATTAATATTACTTACATCAGTGAGATGGTGGCTCATATTCAAAAACTGGTCTACCCACGGATTGATTCTCGGTTTAATGGCGGAAGATCTCAACTGTTGGATACCATACTCGATTATATCTTTCAAATTGGTAGTAACCGACGACAGACCGGAAAGACAGCTCTCTAATTTACCTCTTTCATTGCTGTTTAAATTCGGTAATGCTTGTTCGATTTCTTTCAATACATTATCGCACAAAGCATCAACGTATTCTGTGCTACTGTCAGCATTATTGAGAGCTACCTAAAAAATTGTCAATTGTCAAATAATTTTAATATTAAGAAGAATTATCTTACGAGGAACGCCAATCTGGACTGTTCGGTATCTCCAGATTGCAATCTTCCTTGTTGAATCGAAGTTTGTAGTACATTATAAGCTTGAGTGAGATCTAAATATCCCGAAGGATAGCCTTGCCTCAGTCTACCTCTTAATACCTCTCCAAAATCGCTTTCTAGGACCCTGCAAGCGTTGTTGATGATCACGCAAATACCATCTAGTGATCCCGTCGATACAGATCTCCTAGAAAGTGAAAAGAGAAGTATTTTAAAATATAGAGTTAATTAAGTTTTAAAGGATCCTTAAAACATCGCGGGGGGTTGTTGTCATTGCAGAAAGCAGAAGCTGTGCCTTACCTCTTACCTCACATCAGTGTTGTCAGGCAAATGAAATTAAAATCACCATATTCTGGATGCAGAAATCACCAACAGTAGATAAGATAAAATTATGTTACTAATTTTTAGCGTCAATGAATAAATGAAAATAAAAATATGCATTCGAGCATTTGAATACCCTTTACAATTGATCAAAGGATAAGATAAAGTTTTCGTTCTCTAACTAGTAATTAAATTAGTCATTTTCATCTTAATTCTAGCTAAAATTTCCTGCTATATTTTATTCACATACATTTATTTAAGAACAGAAGACTTAATAAATGCATTTTTTTTTTATAGAAGTGGAAATTGGGTGGGGAAACTCAACTTAGAAATGAAAAATGAAGAGATATGACAGCTGATAGTGAAATTACTTAGGTAAGTTTGGATCACTGAATATTTGCTTATATTGAACTTGCTTACTCTAAAATTAATTTCAACGGAGGTGTCTCATATATCTCAGATATTCTGATACTTGACAGTATTCTTGCAAAAAACTTCCCAGTCTAGGGAATCAAAGACAAAGCGCTGATACAATCTTATCTTTCGGAATGTTTATACCACCCGACCGTTTTATAACGTTGGCCGGGCCGTAAAAATTGGCAACTCTGATATTATTTGTTTTCTGCTTGAACTAATGCTAAAACTCTCTGTAATTTTCACATGCACTTGTGCAAAACGTATTTAAAAATGTTTGATAGCCAATACTGTATATAGTTCAGATAGTCAGGGGTTGAAACAAGACAAGAGCAGAGTTTTTTAAGGGTGCTTTTAACCGCTATTTATGCTTGTTGAACTGTCACTAATCAGAATAAAGGAAGGCTAAAAGAGTCGTTAGGAGTTAATGGAGCTTGACGATTGGTTTCTTTAATTTTGGTGTATCAATTTTGAGTAGTTTTATTCTTATTTGAGAAAAATAGATCTTTTATTCTTTAGAAACAAAAATTTGAATCAATGATTGGAGTTTAAAATGATTTAAGATGCACCAGACCCAAGATAATGGTGGCATTAAGAAACTAAACTAGTATTTTAGTTTTAGAGGGAGTAGTCAAGGCTGTAATAACAGTCAAATAATTATATTCCTTAAATTAAATTTTACCTTATGCATTTTCTTATAATGAAAAAAGTATCATCCACCATACTTGATGTTTGCTGGCCCATTTCAACGCTGTCCATAGCTATTGCTTTTGCTACCGATTCTTCCATGTAATACTGTTCAAGTCTCAAATAGTGAGACAATAATTCGTGCTTACATTGACTCAAGTCGCTGTTTTTTATTAACTGTTCAAGAGATTTTAGAATATTATTTCTGTCATCTTGATTTGGAATGCCTACCTCTGCATCAGACTAAAAACATTTACAGTAATTATTTAACTTTGCTTATCTACTTTTTGTTATATGTAATACTTGCCCAGACTACACACCAAATCCCAGAGATATCCACAGAATATCTTTTGTGGATATCCAATATTTCTACAGGATATCAGAAATATTCTGTGGATCTAATATGGATATCCAAATGTCCGTCTATATCCAGAATATAGAAGATATCCTAATGGATATTCAGCAAAATATCTAATGGGTATCTTCCAGAAAATACAAGAAATCCCAGAATATATTTTGTGGATATTCAATATATCCAATATGGATATCCAACCAAATGCCCGTCTATATCCCAGGATATAGAAGATATTCGGATATTCAACAAAATATTTTATGGGTACCTTTAGTAGAAGTTAGACATGGGTAACGCAGCGCTGCGTTATTGCGTTAACGCAGTTGTATGCGTTACGAGCGTTGATACACCTGCTGTTACTGTATCAGCGCAACGCAATTTTCGATACTGAGTCGAAAGGATCGCGAGTTGTTGGTGCGCCATGCGCCAGGCACTGATTCCGTTTTCCGTGACGAGTTGAGAATTTTAATTTACGTAATTGATGCAACTCGTAATGCAGATTACCCAAAATCTATCAAGTAATTATGTTCTTTGCAACATGTCACATCATTTGTAGGATTGTAGGTCGAATTTTATGAATTTTAATCTTGTACACTGTCAATTTTTAGTTCTTCCCAATTTGATTGGCTACTAGTATACAAAAGTTATACTTTTTATATAAATTGGAATTTTTGTATTTTTTGTAAAATCCGAACACAATGAATTAAAAAAATGAGTGCATTACACTGTTATATTTTTAAACATATAATAAAAAAAAAATTAGTTAAATTCCCAATTGCGTTTTTGCCTTGAACACGGTTTGACCCTTATAAAAGGACAGCCCGCGCTGAATAACACCGGTATCATGCGATACACCGAGGTGCATCGACTTCATTCGGCGCAGGCAGTGGTGTGACGCAATAACGCAATTGCGTTAACGCAATGAGTTGGCGCAATAGAGTGCGCCGGAGTTAGTGTATCAACGCAAAGAATTTTAGTGCGTTACCCATGTCTAGTAGAAGTAACCAATGATTATTGAATAACGTCGAAAGAAAATAGCAGAGATAAAAAAATATTTTCAACACTCTGCCTTTGATTTTGCCCACTAAGGAGAAAGTCATCCTTATTAGGACTCTTCAGCAATAAATCGAAGTTCTCGACTCCAATCTCTAATGGAGTCTGTAGGACAAAAATTTCGATCGAACTCTATTACGGCGGGTCGAGCATGAGTAGATGCGATAGTGGTATCGCCATCTATACTTAGTAAGCAGAATCAAATAACATCTAGTGGATATCCACGATGGTTTGCGTTCGCGCCTAGACTTTGATATATTTAGTGGATGTTCATGGGATATTGAATACACCTTAAAAAAATTAATTTTTAATATCTGAACGGTACTATTAGCCACAATGGCGTATTTTTTTAATAATTTGCTATATAATTACTATTATTTATGGACATTTGCATGTCTATAAATTACATCTCATGGATATAAAATATATATCTACCATGGACTGGACATTCAGTGGATATTGGGATGTTCAGTAGATATCCAAAGGATTTGGTGTGCTGTCTGGGTGTATATAGAGCTGTCTCAAAAAGTTTTATACAAATGACAAAGATTTTATCTTACATTTCACAAAAAAATTATTCTAAATAAAAAGTTCTGCATCACTTGGACATAAAATTTGTAAAATTAACTTTTGAATTATTTATTGAGTAAAAGAAGTAAATTAAAATAACTGCCGTGATTTTAACGTTAACATATTTTTTAATTTCTTTCAACATTTTAATTTAATATTTTGCTCTTGAGTATCTTACTCTTCATTATAAATCATTATTTTTATTTTCCCTATATACCACCTGTATTTTACAAAAATTAACACTTAATTATCAATTCCCAAGTAATCAAGAATAATTTCTTTTCGTGAAACGTAAGATAAAACTTTTCTCATATATATAAAACTTTTTGAGGAAAGGTTTTAATAATGGGTGAGCATATACATTTTGTTCTAAGTGTCTTGATGAAAAATATCAGTATGTCATCATAGAACAAAAGGTGAATGATATAATTTTGTAATGATGTATCATGTGTTTAATTAGTAAATGAAAGGGGAATGTCAAAATAAGTAAATTTTCAGTAACGCACTTTTTAAGTTTAACCTGTTATTAGCCTGTACCTACAACAAAACTTTAACCTACAATATCTCACTACTATTCACTTTTTTGGCCTGATGTATGTTACTAGGCCATATAGTTTTTATTTGCTAGCAACTAACATAAAAATCTACAAATATTTGACTGTACCCTTCAAATGTAAGTTTGTAATTTGGGAAATAAATGTATTTTTTTTGAATTTGTTACATTATACTTACTGTAATTTTTCTCTGAATAAATCTGTTGTACAGCTCAATCCTAAAATGCATCAAAGTGATCTCAACAATCAAAATATCCAAATCTTTAGGTTCGATTTTTTCAAGTTTATTGAAACTGGAACTGCTACTCATCCTTGATAATTCATTGATCATTTGATTTTTTTTATTAATCTGCCTAGTTTTACCCCATTCCAACAAAACTCGTTTAGTTTGTATGTCACATTCTTTTTGTAGAATTGAAATAGCAGCCAAAAGTCTACCTGGACCATAGTAAGTTTCAATTAAAGGTTGATGGGTGTCTGTAATACGAGCTAAACCTTCATAGAGTAATGTAAGAGTATCAGCATAAACTATAGTGTGTCTTTTATCTGATGGTGGAGTGCTTACAGCAGATTTTAAATTTTTATCAGCAGCTGCAGCTACTTTGGTCCTCAAATAAGTACAAAACTCTTTAATGCCCTCTTCATGCAAACCTAGCAATGGAAAAATTTTGAAAAAACGTTCAATAGACACCAAATCCTCTGCATTAACAGCTTCTGTGAACTTATGTGTAACTATGGCTCTTAATTGACTAGCAGCGTCCTGCAAAGTTCTTACTGATTTTAACATGTTTGAGATATTATCCATATCATTAGCAGTTCGTTTTAGTAAAGATTGATCCATTGAAAGAAAACGATGGACATGTGCAGCTCCTTTTTCATAATCAGAGTCCAAAATAGCAGTTTGGACTCCTTGTGAGCAAATTTCGAGATCTATTAGATCACTTACCCTAGCTTGGCACTCTTCTACTCTACTCTAAAACAAATTATGGTAAATTGATATTATCAAAACTCCAAGCACACATAATTGCAGGAATATCTTTTGTAAACAAAAAACATAAGTGCAAATAAATAATAATTTTTTTAAATAATTTGTCAAATCTTATGTTTATGATTACATTTTCTGTATAAAGTGTTTTGTTTTAAAATCCTTAAATTTATGTTAATATGATCAAACCTAAATTATCACTTTTTAAGTCATATTATTATATTTAGGTGTAAAAATTTTACTTACCCTGGCATTGTCTAATGACCGAATATTCCCGCTTATCTTCTCAGACGAATCTGATATATTATTGACAGTGTTAACTAAATCTTGAGCTTCATGTTTAATAACTTTTAAGGTAGGTAATAACTTGGCTAAACCTTTGATCTTATCTTCGAGAAAAGTTTTCTGATTTAGCATATTATTCAGCTCATCAACCAAAGTTTCCTATGAACAAATCAGGATTTGAATTAATTGCAAAGAAAACAGGGCGTGATATTTATGTACCTCTTCCTTTTCAAGTTTTTTAAGCTCCAGCTGGTAGCTCTTTTGTAGTTCCGCATATTTTAATTCCGTCATACCTTCTGAGTAATTTCTAATATTAATTTTTTAGCAAAAAAATGGTTGAGGTACAATAATTATCAAAACTCAACAGCTCAATACCAACATTTCTAACATGGAGGCAGGATTATTATTTCCATTCCAACTTCTAAAATGTAAATATAAATATGTCAGTGTCCACTGCCACATATTTTTTTATAACCTCATTTTTGTTTATTTTGAAAAACATGGATGATCAATCTATATAATTGTCTGTATCATTGACCCTGTCAAATTACCGGGCCCACAGGGTTGCCATATCAGACCTGTCAGAATGTGGACATAAAATGGCGGAGATAATTGTCAGGGCTGGTATATCTAATACACGGGGGTTTATATCATATGCACAATACGTAAACACGTTTCTGCGCATACTCCTCCGCGCTTGGGTGCTCTGAAGTCCGTTTTACAATAGTAAAATTGTATTAAAATGTAAAGCACATTGATTAATTTAATAACATCTCGTTCAGTAACACACAAAAAGTGTTGTTTCAAAAATTTTAATTCATATATTACAACAAACTAAAAAAAACATACCTTCACTTAGTTATTTGTACTATGTGAAGATGGCTTTCTGTCCGCTGCATGCTGCATGACTGCTGGCTGCTCGCTATAGCGGGCCCCGCGCGCGCTGTCAACAAATAACATCAAAATCAAACAAATGTGTGGTTATGTCATGATTTGGTTGTCGACGAAAACATGTGAGTGGAACTACTTTTATTTTTTTAGATATAAGTTATTTAGGATTATTTAAAATCAAGTAAAGGTATTTTGATGCTTTAACATGTCTTTACTAGGCAGAATTCATTATAAACGCATAATTTCTAATGGTTATAGTACATTTTATAAGGCCCATTCCAAACGTAAATTTTAAGAACAAACATTTTTAAATTTCCTTCTGATATTGATCAAAAAACGGAATGGTGTCGTATTTTAAACATTCCACTTACAACCCCAATCATTATACATTATGAGAAAATCATATTTTGATACAAAATTGTTTACAAACACAAATCGTTCAAGACTGCTAAAAGATTTGCTTTACCTTGCTTTAGCATCCTCAAAACCAGATACACCAAAGATAGTAGTACTTAGTAATATTGTTATCACACCTCCAAACAGAGTCCTGTGAGGATAAAGTTCATTTTAATAATATATATAAAATTAAAAAATGAAGCAGAATTTGAGTCAGGCCACTAGTTATGTTGCAGGGTTTATTAAGAAACTTAATAGTTTTGACTGCAAAGAGTGTAAAGTTAATTTACAGACATGTTAGAAGACCATCGATACTTTTACTTATTTTAAAGAAAATTATGATAAAAGACGTTTTATTTATGTACAAAGAAATGTTATTGCATTTCTTTCAAAAATTCTTGAAATAGTTTCACAACTTTTGGGTCATATTGACAACATGTTGATTTTAAATGGTTTAGATCAGAGGCGACTCGTGGCCTAGTCTATGAGGAGACTACTTTTAAAAGGCACACCCTATATACTTAATAAAAATATATGTCTATAAGAATTCAAAAAGCAGAAATATTACATAATAGAAATATATATTTGTATAAAGTATATAGGATGAGCCAGCTTCCTCACAGACTAGGCCACAAGCCATCTCTGGTTTACATATAAAGAACATAAAACATATGTCTTTTCTCATTTAGTTGAAACTTGCCTACTATTAATAATAAGAAAGTATTATAATGATAGTATGAGGGCTGCTGCAATGTCTAAAAGACAAATAAAATGATTTGAAGTTACTGCATTTAATTTTTTTCTGTTTCAGTTTATATGGATGGTTGCTTTTGTCTGATTTCCTAAGATTCAAGAAGAATTTGTTGTTTTGTTTTTTGTTTATTTTAAAAATTTATTTACTTAGGCATTAGTTTTCATATCAAGTAAATTAATTATTTGTTATGCAATTTCTGATTTTTGTTAGCCAAAGATAGATAACGTACTGAAATAGTAATGTAATGTTTGTGATATTAGAGTAACTTTCTTAAAGAATCATTTATAAGACGTCCGGGAGCGCCATAGTAAATAATAATAATAATAGACATTCTTGCTTCGCATAAGCTCGCTTGTATGGGGGGTGAAGTGCATGAAAAATATTTTTTTGTATTGCCATCTCTGATATATTTTTTATTTATTTTTCTTGGGAATTTTTAGTAAATATAATTATATAAAACTTTGTATGATATTTATTTTATCCCTCATAATTATTTGTCATAGAATTTTACATTTTTATTGGGCATTTCATAATTGTTACAAACAGCTAATAAAAAAGGAAAATTTTAATTATAATTAAGAGGAAAATTTACTTAAGCAATTATCTTTTTCTAAACAATACGAAATAGAGCCACACATATTTCTATAGTTTAATTTTACTTTTTAGTGAATGAAAAATATATACCTTCAGGTAAAAGTGAAATATCTGTTTTTCTGGAGCCACTATTCTGAAATTTGATTTAATTATTTTGTCAATTTTTGAAATCTTTATAAAAACAAAATTTTGCGATTTATTGCCATCAAAATTTAATTAAATTATGAAAAAGTGGCTCCAGAGGAACATATTTGAGCTACACGTACATGTTTTTTATTTCACTAAAAAATTAAAAAAATTACTATCAAAATTTTGTATGGCTATATTTCGTATTAGAAAATAATTGCAAAAGTAAATTCTCCTTTAAAAAAACCCGCCAATTTTCAAATTAAATATACAATTACGGGTAACTGCATTACCGACAGAGTAAGAGTTGATGGTAATACTGCTGGTAACTACATTACCGACAGAGTAAGATTAGTTCTACTCCTCCACCCCACAGGTCGTTGCAAGCAAACATGTTGCCAAATTTCTACAAAGAAAAACGGCAACTCTTAATAATCTTTCCTCCATGATCTAATACCTTAGATATACCAGCCCTGATAATTGTGTCTATGAATCTTAATAGCTATGAACCACATACTTAGAAAATCAAAGTATGTGCTATGAACCACATAATTAAAGATAAATAGGGTTACTAATAGTAGATTCCTGTTTTTGTCCAAAGCAACATGGACAGAAAATGGTTAAAAAGATGATGGAAGGTTATGTCGCAACCCCTCTAAATTACCAGCTTTTCCCTTCATGCTCACCTCTTACTACTAGGAGGTAAAATAATACAGATCAGTGACTAGGAGTGCGTTTAGAAACTCCGCACGGCGCGTCTGACCACATGCATTTAGAATAGGGCCCAGACGCGCCGTGCAGGGTTTCTAAACGCACTCTAGCATATTTGACAGGTCGTTATTATTCAAATTCAAAAATTATTTCCTAAAAACCAAAAAGTAATGAATTATAAACGTTTACGAAAATTTTTATATGGTTTATTGCTATATGGATAATCTAATATTGCTATTTAACCGTTTATACAACAAGAGATCAATTGAAATGAATTAATATTTTTGTATGATGGAGACAGAACAATACATTATGCAGATTTTAAGGTAAAAAACAATTTGTTCAAGTGTCAGCTGATCCAAAATAGTTAAATATGGGCTTTCTGTAAAATTTCATTTGTAATATCCACAATTCAGCTTCCTGGTTTATTACCAAGATTTGAAATTTCAAGCGTGTCTATAAAGACCTTTTATTTTTATAATAATTATTATTAAGTATGAAAATATGTAGAATTCAAACGTTTTTGATTATTTTTCTTGTAGCAATTGCCAGTAAACATCCCAGCCATTGTCATCAGGATGATAACCAGTCTAGATGTCCCTTTTGTTTACTCCTTCCAAGACCTATTAGAAATGTCCTTCATCTGCCTCAAAAAATAGATTCATTCTAAATTCGTGCTGGCCACCAGTAAACAGAGCAAGTCAATCCTAAATGATATGTGTGCAGTTCTCAACCATCCATCAATGTGTTCATTAATACCCACACCATGACTATGAACAAGTTTGGAAGTGAATTGTTGAAGAAGAGTTTGAACCAATGAGTATTATACCTCCAAGGTTAGAACATGGTGGCACCAGATGCTGTTTTGGGTAAGTTATTTTTTTCTCTTTCTTTCCAGTTTTGTTTACTACAGAAACTATGGGAAGAATTTTAAAACAGTTAAAAATTATTTCAACATTACATCACTGTCGGTAATAGCGCAAACAAAAACTGCAGTATTGAAAGCATTCCTGACGTTATTTACACTGATTTTTGGAAAGCTTTTGATATAATGGATCATGGATATTGATTGATAAGTTAAAGCAGTTTGCAGTTGCAGAAAATTGTTTGTTCAAGATTATACAATTAACAATTAGCAGCTCGGCAGCAATTGAAAGGGGATCATCGGACATCGAATTGGACCAACATACCAATTTGTGGTTTTATTTTAATTTTTCATAGGTAACACCGTTAAACTCTTTATTGCTTAGGCTACCTGTCTGAAATTCATATTTATATATTTTCAAGAAATTTTAGGTTATATTAGGTTATTTCATT
Organism: Psylliodes chrysocephalus; assembly: GCA_927349885.1. Classification (NCBI taxonomy): domain Eukaryota; kingdom Metazoa; phylum Arthropoda; class Insecta; order Coleoptera; family Chrysomelidae; genus Psylliodes; species Psylliodes chrysocephalus. Next base: position 13,378,998 of record OV651830.1, read on the forward strand.
CTTCTAAATTTTCATTTTTCCATGGCCTTTGTCTTGAAGAATTTTAGTCGATTTCTTCTATTTATTTGTCCTTTGGTATGATCTCCATCTTATATAATGAGGAGCCTAAAAAACTATTGCCAAATTATCCATTGAAATAGGCCAGTAATGATACTATATTAAAGAAGAAGAGTGACATATGACAGATTGTTTTATTTAATTTGAATTTAAATTTCTAATTTTTTATTTGTAAATGTTCTTATTTCTTGAATACAATATGCTTGGATAAATATTTTAATTTTTTGTCACAAAAAATAACATTGCTAAGGCAAATGGTTTACAAAAGATGTACCAGGAATAAATGCTGGAGTGCGGTTTCAAAACTTTGTAAGTAAGTTTCTGTTAAGTGATTTTTCAGAATTAAGGAAAACCTATGACTTCAAAATGACTGCAGTTTCCGATCTGCTAATACATAAGGTACTTAAAAGTCTATTCTAAGATAATGTTAACTACTTATTTAAACTTTTTGGCAGGTAGAGAAATATAGTAAAAAATATTTTGAACCTAATGATTACAACTTTCGCCTTGTAACAAAATATTAAGGCAAGGGCAGCTCCAGAGAGGGGACCGTGGGAGATGGAGTTTTGAAACCGCACTCCTCAAATATTAACATATTGTTATGTTTATTTATTTTAAACTGTTTAATTATTTTGATTTATATTCACCAAATGCACCAATAACCTATTTTATAACTAATTTATTTGTAATTAAAACTGATTTATCTTTAAAACTAAACTCCAACGGCAAAAGAACCCCATTTAAACACAAAAAATATTATGCTCCAGACAGGACTGCTGTTTCGCAGACTTCAAGATACTTCTAGATGGTCCTCCCTCCATGAATCCACACTTGCATTAGATTTTTCCAGTAACTTTTCGTAGGAGTCTGTTTGTATCGATCGTCCAGCGCTAGCGGAACACAGAAGGGCGGCTTGAACCCAATGGTGAGAAGTTAAACAAATAGCGTGGCTGGACTGGTTTAAAATGATAAGCAAGATATTATTGCACATCCAGTGCAACCATGTTGTAAGTGCAAAAATATTTCAGAAGTTTTAGGAAAAATCATTTTTATACCTAGTAAAAGTTTCTGCAATGTGTTAATTAAAAATGCAATATGTTTTATCTTGTACAGGGTAAACCTAAAAATAGACAATGAGAAAGAAGTTGCAGAATAAGTCAACAATATTTTTTGTATCTTAAGGTTTTTGTTGGATTTATTGATAATTCCTCAAACTAAAAGAATAATTATTTTTTGATATTAAACAGATCATATTTTGTCATTTCAAATAAAGAATGAACATAGACAGAAAAAATAATAAAAACAGATGGAGGGGTTATTTATTTATCTATTTTTGGTTGTTAATTAAATTAAATATAGAGAATGTCTTACCCATAAACATATATATTCAAAAGCAATAAGATATATTTTTACTTACCTTTTATAAGCCATAATTTTTATAAATTATAGTATTCCTTTAACCCTGTAATGCATGTGTCCACCTTAGTGCAGACTTTATTTTTCTTTTTCTTTAAATATAATTTACATATTATAATCAAGACATAATATATTTCTATACTTATACCCAATTTCAGTTAATATATGTAGCATGCCTTGAATTATGTGTAAATGTTATTTCCAGAAGAGAAAAAATAATAAAGTATGCCTCAATGCATGCATTGGGTTAATAAACTCTAAAATATGCATTATTTTCAAATTATAACAAACGATTTTAGAGGGCGATTGATTTCTTTTTGTTCTGAAACTTATTTTTTATCCTACCATATTCCTTATTAAAACCAAATGTTTTATGATTCCAGAAATTGAAATTCGAGCATCCAGCAGTAAAATTACTGTGCAGAATGCCTATATGAGAACTATTTATTCAGTGCAACTGCAGCTTGGAGAAATAACATCAATTCGTAGAAGTATTCAATCTGCTCCAATCCAAATTTTTATTGTAATATTAAATAAAACTCACTATGTGCTTGTTTCGCTTTTTACAGAGTTTACCTCTTCATGTAAATGACATTGTAATTTCGTTTTAATTAAAAACATCCATCCAAGTTGTACTGTCAGAAGCGAAACTGAAACTTTTCTTTTTATAATTGTTGTCTTTAACTCTAGATTGCCAGTGTTACTCGATAGTGTTCCCAGCAATACGTCAACTTTGTTTATTTTAAAAAGAAAGAAACTTCCATTGAATCGCTTATTTCGGATACAACATATGTCATTTTTTAAACGTGTGTTAGTCCGAAACTACAATGTTAATGTGATACACCCAATATGGGCAAAAAGTGACTTTAGATTGTTTTTGAAACAAGCGATTTTATTATTATTGAGTCAATTTATTAAAAAATAATGTTAACAGTTACAAAACTCTCAAAAAACATCTATATTTTAAAATATTATTGCTTTATTTTTTTTTTACATTTTTTTGAGACAGATCTTAATGTGATGCTCGCCATACTTATTTTTTTCGTCTTTCTTTTTTATTTTTGATATAAGAACACACGAAAATACTTTTGAGTTTCTTCTTGGATAGTGTTGGATGTAGATTATTTCGAATTTCCTTTCACTTTGTAAGGATTGTTTTGATTTATTCTAGATATAGATGTGAAATAGACATATATAGGTTCTATAAGAGTACCACTATTCAGTGAACAGACTAAGGAAAACATATCTAGAATGTCGATGTGATAAAAGCAGACAGTAGGGAAACATGAAGGACCTTTAAAAATATACACGTCAAATGCACGTACACTGGCAAACTAGGGTTAAATGAAATGAGTGCATTTACAGATAATCTTGAATATTAAAAATACTTGCTAGTGATTTATATTCACAATAGATCTGAAAAGGTCGAGTGGGGGAGGCCACATGGCCCACAGTCCTAATTAAATCTAGTGATTTATATGGTCAATTTTGTGATATAATAAAATGATTCAGATTATTAAAAGGCTTTTGACGCTAAATTTATTGTAAAATTAATGTTGTTGTTAATAGTCCACCGAAATTAGACAAAAATTGGCCCGAAACGAAAATTTATAGTACAGTATAGTGACCCAGATAACAATGAAGGTTTAGACAAAATTTCACTGTGCACAGAGATAAGAATGATCGGAAGAAGGTATTATATATACATCTGGATCTCTATGTTGTATTAAAAATTTTGCCTTAAAATCCTAATACCGGTGGATTATAAATTTTAATTATAAAGTGAGGAGAGGTTGAGATAAATTCGGTATTTTTCTGTGTAACAGTATTTTAACAAAATGCTTTCATAGGTCAATTTTCATTTTCAACTGAGCGTCTTATGCTACAATTAGATATATTAATGAACTCACCATTTTCGTATGCATGACGTCATCGATATTTTTTTAAATAGAACAACATATTTTTCTCTTCATTTTTGAATTTCCTAATAATAGACGATTACAAAAAGTATGTAATACTAAAGTCATTGGTTTGTGAATTAGAGAAATTCTGAATCTAAAATTTTATTGAAAGAACTGGAGTAATATTTTTTTAATTTTTATTAGTTTGAATAAAGAAACAAGAATACTAATATTCATAAAAAACTTTCATGTTTATTAGTCCAGTATTTTGTTAAAATACTGTTAGACAAAAAAAAATTCGAATTTATTTCAACCTATACCTCCTCATTGAATATTTGTGTGTAAATGTTGCATTAATCAGCGTGGTAGCTAGGGGCTGGCCTCGGTCGTAAATCTCGAGGGAGCGCATTCGCAGACCCTCAGACTGCTGGGACACTTGCACATTAAGATCTTACCTAAAATGAGTATTTATACTAATTTGCACTTGATTACCCGCTTTTGAGAGTGTTTCATTATTGTGTCCTCACCTTATTTGGTTATAATATTGTAGTCACGACGTTAGAATTGATTTTCAATGGTATACAATAATTTTAATCAATTATTTGTTTGCCGTGACTCTTTTAACTTTAATTCTGTAATTAAAGTATCTTCTATATAATTAAAAAATGTTATTATATATGTTTCCTTTAAATATTTTAATATCATTTATACTTTTATTATGTCTTAAATTGTGTATTTTTTATTAATAAACATCTTGTTAATCGAATTCTTTTCTTTTATTTCCTAAATCAAAAGCTTTTAACCTTTCCGTTATTAAACAGTATTATAAACTTGCAATTGAAGGGCAACACAAAATACACCAATGTGTAATGTTGGTTGCCTATATTTAGTTTTTAGCCATCTATTGGCAAGTAGCTATAACTGTATTGTCTTATCTATTCGCTAATAGATGGCGCTTGTAAATATAGGCAACCAGTATTACATACGATTGTATTCTGTGTTGCCTATCAACTACAAAATTTCTAAAATACTCATGATAATAATTTAGGGTAACGGAATTCGAAGTATTTTTAAATGTGAATAACTACTAAACGGCTCAAGATAGAGGCAAGCTGCAAAGGGCATTTTAAACTATCCGTCCGGCTCTACCTTTGTGTGAATTTATGGAGTAATTCGATCATTATTGACTGAGGAATTAAGAAAAAAAGTTAACCCTTATAGCTAGGGAGCAACTGAGTTCACCCCTTAATTGCTCGTGCTTTCTTTCATATGTACCCCAAATTTCATCAAGATCGGAAACAAAAAAATTTTTTGTCAAAAAATTTGGAAGGCTATACCCTTTCGATTTTTTTGAAAAAATAAAAAGCCTTTTAAATTTGCATACGGATAGAAGATCACATGTAGATCTCAAAAATATACTCAGTTTTTTTCTAACAGCAATATTAAAAAAGTTGTGACAAAAATAAAAATTTTCGATATCTCCTCGCGATTCTATTATCCTGATACAAAGTTCCGAATTCGAAAAGATCCAATTTTGTCTCAAAAATTTTCGTACCAGGATAGCAGAAACGCGACAAGGTATTTGACTTATTTTTAAATGTGAATAACTACTAAACGGCTCAAGATAGAGGCAAGCAGTAAAGGGCATTTTAAACTATCCGTCCGGCTCTACCTTTGTGTGAATTTATGGAGTAATTCGATCATTATTGACTGAGGAATTAAGAAAAAAAAGTTAACCCTTATAGCTAGGGAGCAACTGAGTTCACCCCTTAATTGTTCGTGCTTTCTTTTATATGTACCCCAAATTTCATCAAGATCGGAGACAAAAAAATTTTTTGTCAAAAAATTTGGAAGGCTATACCCTTTCGATTTTTTTGAAAAAATAAAAAGCCTTTTAAATTTGCATACGGATAGAAGATCACATGTAGATCTCAAAAATATACTCAGTTTTTTTCTAACAGCAATATTAAAAAAGTTGTGACAAAAATAAAAATTTTCGATATCTCCTCGCGTTTCTATTATCCTGATACAAAGTTCCGAATTCGAAAAGATCCAATTTTGTCTCAAAAATTTTCGTACCAGGATAGCAGAAACGCGACAAGGTATTTGACTTATTTTTAAATGTGAATAACTACTAAACGGCTCAAGATAGAGGCAAGCAGCAAAGGGCATTTTAAACTATCCGTCCGGCTCTACCTTTGTGTGAATTTATGGAGTAATTCGATAATTATTGACTGAGGAATTAAGAAAAAAAAGTTAACCCTTATAGCTAGGGAGCAACTGAGTTCACCCCTTAATTGCTCGTGCTTTCTTTCATATGTACCCCAAATTTCATCAAGATCGGAAACAAAAAAATTTTTTGTCAAAAAATTTGGAAGGCTATACCCTTTCGATTTTTTTGAAAAAATAAAAAGCCTTTTAAATTTGCATACGGATAGAAGATCACATGTAGATCTCAAAAATATACTCAGTTTTTTTCTAACAGCAATATTAAAAAAGTTGTGACAAAAATAAAAATTTTCGATATCTCCTCGCGATTCTATTATCCTGATACAAAGTTCCGAATTCGAAAAGATCCAATTTTGTCTCAAAAATTTTCGTACCAGGATAGCAGAAACGCGACAAGGTATTTGACTTATTTTTAAATGTGAATAACTACTAAACGGCTCAAGATAGAGGCAAGCAGTAAAGGGCATTTTAAACTATCCGTCCGGCTCTACCTTTGTGTGAATTTATGGAGTAATTCGATCATTATTGACTGAGGAATTAAGAAAAAAAAGTTAACCCTTATAGCTAGGGAGCAACTGAGTTCACCCCTTAATTGTTCGTGCTTTCTTTTATATGTACCCCAAATTTCATCAAGATCGGAGACAAAAAAATTTTTTGTCAAAAAATTTGGAAGGCTATACCCTTTCGATTTTTTTGAAAAAATAAAAAGCCTTTTAAATTTGCATACGGATAGAAGATCACATGTAGATCTCAAAAATATACTCAGTTTTTTTCTAACAGCAATATTAAAAAAGTTGTGACAAAAATAAAAATTTTCGATATCTCCTCGCGATTCTATTATCCTGATACAAAGTTCCGAATTCGAAAAGATCCAATTTTGTCTCAAAAATTTTCGTACCAGGATAGCAGAAACGCGACAAGGTATTTGACTTATTTTTAAATGTGAATAACTACTAAACGGCTCAAGATAGAGGCAAGCAGTAAAGGGCATTTTAAACTATCCGTCCGGCTCTACCTTTGTGTGAATTTATGGAGTAATTCGATCATTATTGACTGAGGAATTAAGAAAAAAAAGTTAACCCTTATAGCTAGGGAGCAACTGAGTTCACCCCTTAATTGTTCGTGCTTTCTTTTATATGTACCCCAAATTTCATCAAGATCGGAGACAAAAAAATTTTTTGTCAAAAAATTTGGAAGGCTATACCCTTTCGATTTTTTTGAAAAAATAAAAAGCCTTTTAAATTTGCATACGGATAGAAGATCACATGTAGATCTCAAAAATATACTCAGTTTTTTTCTAACAGCAATATTAAAAAAGTTGTGACAAAAATAAAAATTTTCGATATCTCCTCGCGTTTCTATTATCCTGATACAAAGTTCCGAATTCGAAAAGATCCAATTTTGTCTCAAAAATTTTCGTACCAGGATAGCAGAAACGCGACAAGGTATTTGACTTATTTTTAAATGTGAATAACTACTAAACGGCTCAAGATAGAGGCAAGCAGCAAAGGGCATTTTAAACTATCCGTCCGGCTCTACCTTTGTGTGAATTTATGGAGTAATTCGATAATTATTGACTGAGGAATTAAGAAAAAAAAGTTAACCCTTATAGCTAGGGAGCAACTGAGTTCACCCCTTAATTGCTCGTGCTTTCTTTTATATGTACCCCAAATTTCATCAAGATCGGAGACAAAAAAATGTTTTGTCAAAAAATTTGGAAGGCTATACCCTTTCGATTTTTTTGAAAAAATAAAAAGCCTTTTAAATTTGCATACGGATAGAAGATCACATGTAGATCTCAAAAATATACTCAGTTTTTTTCTAACAGCAATATTAAAAAAGTTGTGACAAAAATAAAAATTTTCGATATCTCCTCGCGATTCTATTATCCTGATACAAAGTTCCGAATTCGAAAAGATCCAATTTTGTCTCAAAAATTTTCGTACCAGGATAGCAGAAACGCGACAAGGTATTTGACTTATTTTTAAATGTGAATAACTACTAAACGGCTCAAGATAGAGGCAAGCAGTAAAGGGCATTTTAAACTATCCGTCCGGCTCTACCTTTGTGTGAATTTATGGAGTAATTCGATCATTATTGACTGAGGAATTAAGAAAAAAAAGTTAACCCTTATAGCTAGGGAGCAACTGAGTTCACCCCTTAATTGTTCGTGCTTTCTTTTATATGTACCCCAAATTTCATCAAGATCGGAGACAAAAAAATTTTTTGTCAAAAAATTTGGAAGGCTATACCCTTTCGATTTTTTTGAAAAAATAAAAAGCCTTTTAAATTTGCATACGGATAGAAGATCACATGTAGATCTCAAAAATATACTCAGTTTTTTTCTAACAGCAATATTAAAAAAGTTGTGACAAAAATAAAAATTTTCGATATCTCCTCGCGTTTCTATTATCCTGATACAAAGTTCCGAATTCGAAAAGATCCAATTTTGTCTCAAAAATTTTCGTACCAGGATAGCAGAAACGCGACAAGGTATTTGACTTATTTTTAAATGTGAATAACTACTAAACGGCTCAAGATAGAGGCAATCAGTAAAGGGCATTTTAAACTATCCGTCCGGCTCTACCTTTGTGTGAATTTATGGAGTAATTCGATCATTATTGACTGAGGAATTAAGAAAAAAAAGTTAACCCTTATAGCTAGGGAGCAACTGAGTTCACCCCTTAATTGCTCGTGCTTTCTTTTATATGTACCCCAAATTTCATCAAGATCGGAGACAAAAAAATTTTTTGTCAAAAAATTTGGAAGGCTATACCCTTTCGATTTTTTTGAAAAAATAAAAAGCCTTTTAAATTTGCATACGGATAGAAGATCACATGTAGATCTCAAAAATATACTCAGTTTTTTTCTAACAGCAATAATAAAAAAGTTGTGGCAAAAATAAAAATTTTCGATATCTCTTCGCGTTTCTATTATCCTGATACAAAGTTCCGAATTCGAAAAGATCCAATTTTGTCTACAAAATTTTCGTACCAGGATAGCAGAAACGCGACAAGATATTTGACTTATTTTTAAACGTGAATAACTACTAAACGACTTAAGATAGAGGCAAGCAGCAAAGGGCATTTTAAACTGTCCGTCCGGCTCTATTTTTATGTGAATTTATGGGGTAATTCGATCATTATTAACTGAGAAATTAATAATATTGTAACATTTTAATATCATTTATTGTCTTAAATTGTGTATTTTTTATTAATAAACATCTTCTTAATCGAATTCTTTTCTTTTATTTCCTAAATCAAAAGCTTTTAACCTTTCCGTTATTAAACAGTATTATAAACTTGTAATTGATGAGCAACACAGAATACACCAATGTGTAATGTTGGTTGCCTATATTTAGTTTTTAGCCATCTATTGGCAAGTAACTGTATTGTTTTATCTAGTCGCTAATAGATGGCGCTTGTAAATATAGGCAACTAGTATTACTCATCAGTGTATTCTGTGTTGCCTGTCAACTACAAAATTTCTAATATACTTAAGATAATAATTTATGGTAACGGAACTCGAAGTATTTTTAAATGTGAATAACTACTAAACGGCTTAAGATAGAGGCAAGCTGCAAAGGGCATTTTAAACTATCCGTCCGGCTCTACCTTTGTGTGAATTTATGAAATAATTCGACAAAAAAATAATAAAACAACATTGGTTATTAAATAATTTATTAATTTTATAATAATATGTAACAAATAAATAAAAATATACCACAAAACCTTTGGTCCCTACAAAGTCTTACATATTGGGCTAGGTACAGCAAGAGGTTTATTTTGTATTAAGACAGTATTTTATCAAACAAAAAAAAAAAAAACAAAATAACTACTTTCAAATAGATATTAAGTGTGGTAAAAATATTTTTTACAGGTTCATAATAATGTACACTTTCGATTAAATATATTGAGCTTTAATTAATTAAAAATGACTACTTCATTGGATAACATAATATACACAATAATTACATGGGTAGCATGAAATGTCTTGTTAACTTCGTAAATTATTAATTTTAATTCATATTTACAAATTTTAAAGTCTATAATAATGTAAGAACAAATAAATTGATAAAACTAAATAGTGTGAAGTATTTAAATCAGTCATAGTTCTTCTCTACTCTGTATATACGGTAAGACGAAAGAAAATAAAAATAACAGAACATTCCATATTACCCCTATATGTACCTATACTTTAGCAGGCCTCAAACCCTTTTTACCACCGAAATTTCTAATTGCCGACAATAACTGATCCCTAGTATCTACGACTGGCTCGATATGTCTTACAACAGGCTTCCTCAGGCTCACTTTAGGCATCATAGGCGGCGGAGGAGGATTAACCGTACTTTCAACAGGCTCTAACAATTTTTCCACACTTTCAACCTCTCTAGGTTTACTATCCGTAGTATTTGCGTTAATTTCATCATAAAGATTACTAGACGCAGTACGTCGCAGAGTACCCTGCGAAAAAGGAACCTGCGAATTTGGTACGAAGGCTTCTCTTTCCTTGGGAAGCGTTTTGAAACCTCTTACGACCGGTACAATTGTAGGTTTGAGCCGGCCGTAAAAGTTATTTTGTTGTGTGGGTTCGGCGGAACCAATTTGCGTAACAGATGTGTTACCGAAATCTTTAAAAGGCTTTTTTAGCTCCACAGATCTCACTACTGGCACTCTGGATATATCGATGTCTGATCCGAAGGCTATGGAATGTGGTCTTTGGTTCTTATTAATATCTGTGAGAGGTCTTCGATAGCCTGATGCTGTCGTATGACTGATAAACCTTTGATTATCTATAATTTTGGGTTGTGATGGAGTGCTGCCTATTTTTATCACAACATTGCCAGCTTTGCTTTCTGTCGTAGTTGTTGGTATTTCGGTACCATTCACTTTAATGCTGATACTCGGTTGCACTGACTCTACCTCGCCGTTTTTAATTTCTATACTGTTATTGCTTGTTATATTATTGTTAGTAGTGTTAACTATTAATTTCGAAGAAATATTGTTGCCTAGTTTGTAATCTTCATCTTCTTTTACTGATACTGGTACTTTTGGTCTTTCAGACCAAGTGCTCATGTTGATGGACGGAGGACCTTGGTACTTGTAAATTTTTTCTGTCGCAGCTGTTTTTTGGACAACTTCTTGAGGAGCAGCTTCTTTCTGGTGGCTGTAGGAGTTGTTGGAAGGTTCGGATTTTTCTTCGATGAAGTTAAGGTTCTCTAAAGACGAGGTGGGGGTGTTTAGCTTGCTTTGAATAAGCCGCATCACCTGAAAAATTTTGAATATTAAAATGTGTTGGTCTCATATCAATGGAGTTATCATTGTCGGTACAGTCTAAAGTAATTTCAATGGAGTAATTTATACAACAAAAATTACAATTATTTATCGATGTTTGATCAACCTCTAAAATCATTCAAAATTTCCCAAATTTAATTTCGACTTGGAAAAAATTGTAAATCAAAATAACGACACAATCTAGATGTACAATGGTTTCGTATTATGTTTCGTCGTTTGAATACACTCTGAAATAATTTAACGCAAAGTATTTAAAACTTCAATTTCCAAGTCGAATTTCGATTTGAAAAAAATATTCAAACGACAGAAAGGCATAATAAAAAATCAAAAAAAGTTTAGGATTATATTTCGACCTAAATCAAACGCACATAATAATAGAAGAAAATATAGAAACTGTATAAGCCTAGAGAAGGATTTCAAACTTAAATACGATTTAATTAAATTAAAAAATAACATTATCGAAAATATAATAACAGATTTATTATTGACAAAGATGTCCAGAAAGTAGTAGAATTAAGATATCCTGATAAATAAGTAAAAAAACACTTAAAAAGGATAAGAGAAGAGTAATAGAAAATGTATAGGATGGGTACTGGAACTAGACTGAAGAAAACCTATTTTAAATGTTTATTAATTACCTCATACACACTGATGATTAAATAGAATATTAGATTTATCATTAAATTCTTAATTAAGGCAAATAAAAAAAAAAACACCCACGAATAGTTAAATATTTTACATCACAACAATATTACAACAGCTTGTTTATGTAGAATAACAAAAGAATTGGACGTGTTTTTTTAAAACTTATTAAAACGGAACGATGATAAATATAAAAAAAAATAATTAGTATAAAAATATGATCGTTAGATCGATACCTAGTGTACCGAGTCGATTGTGTTTTAATATTGGAATAAAACGTTAATTAATATACAGGGTTATATTATGCAAAAACGGCAGCTAGACAATTTAACGTTGCTCATCCCAGTAAAATTGCTACAAAAATTGTGTGACATCGATCCAACAGAAGAAGCAACATTTCGCAGGTGTCGAGAAGAAGAAGATGAAACATCAATCTACTTCCTATCTAGCTAGATTGAGGTTTGCAATATTAGGTAAAGAAAAGCTAGATGCATGTAGTAACATGCGAGAACCACTACGAAAGTTACTAAGTCTAATAAAAAAGACCAAGCTGGATGATAGATATACTATAAAACTGTAAACAACGAAGTCCGGCGATAGGTAGGACGCGGTGGACGAGGACAAATAATATTCAACTTCTTTGAAATCTAATCTAATCCAGGAAAACTATTACTAGCCAAAAGAACTACTTAGGAAATAGAAAAAAATTTTTGAAAGACACACTGGCATAATACGAAAAATGTTTTCAGACACTCTAAACTATTTAAATGCTTTCATGTTTATTTACGAAGTGACAAAATTAGACTATCATTACAAAGCCCTTATATTGAATGTTATTTAGTTTTAAAATGAACAAAACAAAACATTAATTAAAAACAAACGAGAGACAGTTATCAACAACTAAAAACCATTTTAATAACTAATACTAGCAAGTCGTGTTTTTTGTGTACTATTTGCAATTGGGTATAGAGAAGAAGGGTGAACAACGTGAACTATGTCCTGATGATGAAAGCTGTCGTGTAACCTGTCAAATTCGAGGAAATAGATGAAAAATCGGAACTGAAAGTGGTTTAGTTGTTCTCAAAATGTTTGCATGACTCTCAACTATAGTCTATTTTTATGTATGAGAGAGTAATAAAACAGCATTTCTAATGCAAAACTTAGTACGGTCATTTTAAATATTTTTACAGAATAATCTAAATATTTCCTAAAAATGTAATAAATGTACCTGAGCTATTACAAGTTTTGGGTCTTTTATTGATCCTTTATAAACATAAGCTGTACAGAACAATAGAAAAAGGTTTGGACAGGCCAAAAGCCCTGTGTATTAAAGATTACATAGCCGTATCTTAAGATTATTTTCAATAAGTTCCTATTTGCCAATTTTGTTTTATTTTAATTCCAAGAATTTCTTACAGTGATCGAATTATAAGTAGATAAATACCTTCCCAACAAATTTCACCGAAAATGCGATTATAGGTTTCCCATTTAGTAGGGAGGTCCAAGTTGTGTATTCTTGACAGTTTACTAAATGTCGTTAAGTTGCAACTTGCAAGGTGCAGTGTGAATTCTAGTGTGATCATGGAAAATTTGGAAGGACCGCGTAAACGACAAAAAATCGGTCCTTTAACAGTTAATGAAAAAACATTAATATTTAATTGTTTTAAATCATTTACAGACAAACATTTATGTAAAAGTGTTGATGACACAGTGGAATTAGTTAGTAGTACGCTTGGTGTTGGGAAATCTACGATTTACAGAGTTGTTAAAGAAGAGAAATGTGGCGAGTTTCAAACAGCACGTGAAGCTCCAGGAAAACCAAAATTTCAATTAGAAAATCTTTTGAAAGAAAGACTTCGAAGGAAAGTGCATACTTTCTTCTTTAGAAAAGAATTTCCGACAGTAGACAAAGTTCTTGCCACCGTTCGAGATGATAAGGATTACCCTGAAATGAGTCGAAGCACACTATGGAAACTTTTAAAAGAAATAGGTTTTCTATGGAAAAAGCATTCCAGAAAGTCTATTTTAATAGAAAGAAGCAATATTGTAGAATGGAGAAGAAATTACCTAAAGACTATAAAAGAAATGAGAAACCAAAGAAGAAATATATTTTATTTAGATGAAATATGGATCAACGAGGGACATTAACCAAATAAATTTTGGCAAGATGAAACTGTTACAAGTCGAAGACAGGCTTTTTTAAATAATTTATCTACTGGTTTAAATCCACCATCAGGAAAGGGGCGCAGACTAATAATAGTACACATCGGTAGTTCAAACGGTTTTGTTAAAGGTGGTTTATTGACTTTTGAATCTACTCGTACCGGTGACTTCCATGAGAACATGAATGCTGATGTCTTTAAAGAATGGTTCGAACAAATTATAGATCTTCTTCCTCAGAACTGTATAATAGTAATGGATAATGCAAGTTATCACTCGAGACTTATAGAAAAAATGCCCACAACCAAGTGGTTAAAAAAAGATTTACAGAATTGGCTAAATTCAAAGAATATTAAGTTCCATCCCGGTTCTGTGAGAAAAGAACTGTATCATTTGTGTTCCCTTCATAAAGAGAAATTCAAAAAAATATGAAATTGATGAAATTGCAAAAAATCGTGGGATGACGGTGGTTAGATCACCACCATATCATTGCGAAGTAAATAAACCCGATTGAACTGATATGGGCACAGATAAAGGGAGAAGTTTCAAGAAAAAATAATTCTTTTAAAATGAGTGATGTTAAACAGTTGTTTTTAGAGGCAGACAGTTTTTTGGGAAAAGGCAGTAAATCATACGATTAAAGAAGAAGAGAAAATGTGGAAGTTGGACAATATTACTGATGAAATGATCGAGCCACTCATTGTAAATATTGGTTGTGACAGTTCATCTTCTGATTTCGATTCTGATTTGGATTTGTAGGTAAGTAGTTTTTATATTAAAATTATTATTTATGAACGTAACGTTGTTTAAAAGTCAAAGTTTAAACCCTTATACCTACATAACCCGTTTGACACAATGTTCTTAACATACCTTGTGGAAAAATAAAACATTTTAGAAAAAATTGCACTTTTTTACCTTCAGCTGTTTAGAAGTTATAAGCAGGTTAATTAGGTGAAAATATAAGTGTATACTCGAGGAATAACTTCAAAAAATATTTTAACTGTCTACTAAAAGAAGTGATACGCCTATGGATTACGAACGCTTTATTATTTTAATACTCTCCCATACATAAAAATAGACTATAGTAGAGAGTCACACAAACATTTTGATAGTAATTAAACCACTTTTCAACGTTTTGTTTCAATTTTACACCTATTTTAAGGTTTTAATTTTATGTTTGCATATCAAACCTTTTGCGGGCATAAAAAAATACTTGGAATGTCATTATAAGGTCAGAAAATCAGAAAAACCGCGTTTAAGCTAGGTATATCCCGAATTTTGTTGAGAAACACGTAGCCGAAATTCTTACACCGGAATTAGCAAAACCGTACGACAGAAAATGCTTGCAAAGCGATTCTTTTAATTGTTATAGGGGTCTATTCTGTAGCAATTCCTTTATATTTAACGGTCTTTAAAAATATTTTCTTCTTTACTTCTGTCATTATTTAAACGGATCTTTAAAATACATTGGAAGACTATCTTAAAGAAATCTGTTTAAATAATGACAGAAGTAAATTAACGAATCCGATCATATTTTTAAAGGCCGCCAACATTTTTAAAGGCCGTTAAATATAAAGGAATTGTTACAGAATAGACCCCATAGTCGTCTAGAAGCATATTTTATTGCCACAAAAAAAAACAAATAATAGCAAGCAAAAATACAACATATCACTTCTTGCAATCATATAAGAGACTATTATAATCAATTGGCGATAGTAGATGATACAAAATATGTTAAATTATAGTAATTTAAACCATTTTAAATAATATTTAAGATATTTATAAAAAGAAGAGTAGTGTGGACTATTTTCCACAAAATTTGAACATATGTTTATCTGGGATTAAATACAAGGTGGCGCAAAATTAAGTACCCTATGGAATGTTGTCATGGTTTCGTTTGTAGTTGACATCTGTTCGAGTTTTTCTGTCAGTTGCTAAGTAGATACTTGGGAAATTCATTACGAATCGATATACGCCTCGAGAACGTGCCGAAATCGTAAAAAAATTTTATCAAAATAATTCTTTGATTATTAGAATTTTTCCTGGACGCCTTATCTCGAAAAACGCCGATATTGCATATCCGCCAAGGTCTCCCGATTTAACTATTGGTTATGGGGTTATCTCAAAGATAAGGTATTTGTAAACAATCCTCGAACACTAGAAGCATTAAAAGACAACATCCGGGAAGAAATTGACAGAATACCACCTGAAATGTTGGAGAAAGTTATGAAAAATGCTTTAAAAAAGCTCATTATTGCATTAATGGGGGGGGGGGGGGGCATTTGGTCGATATTGTTTTTAGTGTGTAACAAAACAAATTTTTAGAGTTTAAATGAATATTTTTCATTTATAATATGACCCCAGACAGCACACCAAATCCTTTGGATATCTACTGAACATCCCAATATCCACTGAATGTCCAGTCCATGGTGGATATCTATTTTATATCCATGAGTATGAGATGTAATTTATAGACATGCAAATGTCCATAAATAATAGTAATTATATAGCAAATTATTAAAAAATTACGCCATTGTGCTCGCCATTATGGCTAATAGTACCGTTCAGATATTTAAAATTAATTTTTTTGAGGTGTATTCAATATCCCATGGACATCCACTAAATATATCAAAGTCTAGGCGCGAACGCAAACCATCGTGGATATCCATTAGATGTTATTTGATTTTGCTTACTAAGTATAGATGGCGATACCACTTTCGCATCTATTCATGCTTGACCAGCCGTAATTGAGTTCGATCGAAATTTGTTTTCCGATCAGACTCCATTAGAGACTGGAGTCGAGAATTTCCATTTATTGCTGAAGAGTCCTAACAAGGACGACTTTCTCCTTAGTGGGCAAAATCAAAGGCAAAGTGTTGAAAATATTTTTTTTCTGCTATTTTCTTTCGACGTTATTCAATAAATATTGGTTACTTTTATGAATCTCTACTAAAGATACCCATAAAATATTTTGCTGTATATCCGAATTCTTCTATATCCTGGGATATAGACGGACATTTGGTTGGATATCCATATTGGATATCTACAAAATATATTCTGTGGATATCTCTGGGATTTCTCGTATTGTCTGGAAGATACCCATTAGATATTTCGCTGGATAATCCATAGGATATCTTCTATATTCTGGATATCCTGTGGATATATTGACAAAAGATATTCTGTGGATATCTCTGGAATTTGGTGTGTTGTCTGGGACTGTTTTTTAATTAATCTTACTTTTATATAAAAAACAAATAGGGGACTTTATTTTGCGCCACCTTGTATAAAAACCTTAACACACACTCAAACAACACTTACCCCTAAGCTTTGAAGACCGGATATATCGTACAAGCTGTTACTTCTTTCTATGCCCTTTTTTCCATTAGTCTGCTTTTCTACTTTATGCTTGTTAGTACCATTAAGCGTCAAATACGACCTCGACCTTGACACAAGCTTCCCCGGAGACCAAGCTGTTTCAGTATTAAAAGATTCGGTATTAAAACCACCCGTAGATGGTCCGTAATTTTTAGCTATAATAGGCCCATTTTCAGCTCTATAGAACGTGTATTCTCTTTCACCGGTTTTGTTATCGATGCTGTTTTTTCTTATGGATATATTTTCCATAGATGATGCTGCGTAATATCTGTTTAATTGGGAATAAGTCTTATTTGTGGCGTAGCTGTTTTGACTGCTTCTGATTGTATCATCTTCGAATACTTTAATCTTCTCTTTGGGTCTATCGTAAGTCGATATTTTGAAGTTAGGTAAAGTGTGTGTAGTCTTTTGAACATATTTAGGTTTACTAATTTCTTTATGACTAGATTTTTGCACTTCTATGAAAGTGGTTTCGAATTTATTTAAAGAATTAGTGTAAGGATCCATTCTATCTTCATCGGATACTTTCAGGCTTGTAGACAATTCCCTGTTGTAAACCAAGGATTTTCTTTTTTCTAAATGTTCTAATGATAGAGTATTTAAAGGGGGTTCATCTCCAACGAACGTAGCTACTGATTGGGTATCGAAAGTTGTTGTCGATCTCGTATCAATAGGTTTTTCTTTTTCGAATAATTCTGGTGATGTTACAACAGAATCTTTGAAGTCTGTAATTGTACTTTCGTCGTTTATAACAGGACTCGTGTCTCTAAATGCTTTTGGAGGAGACGGTAGCTGATATTGCCAGTCTATTTCATAAAGATCTGAACTTTCTTTAGATACTTCATTGGTACGTTCAATTTCTTTAGTTTGTACAACTTCTTTTGAAGATTCTTCTTCGATTACGGGATCTAAATCGTTTATTTCTACTTTTTCTTGCAACCTTTCTTCGTTCTTCGTTTCTTCTTCAATGGGAGGTTCGTCTAGAAATAATGGTGGAGGTGGAGGTGTTATTGGTCGACAGTCTTCAGTTTCTGATAGCTTTTCGTTGGTTTCTTGAGCAATGCCGCTGTCTGTTGAACCGAAGGGTTTAGCGACCTCAATATTCTCTGATAAAGTGTGAATTTGACTATCTAAGCTATCGAGAGCTTGGTGGGAAGCTAGGGATTCTGAAAAAATAAAGTTTCATGTAATAATAATGTAGAATATCGTTGTTCTACACGAAATACAACTAAATGATTTATTTACCAAAGATAAATTAAAATGAAATTTGAAACTTATCTTATCTAAACGTGTTTTTAGTTAAAATGACTATTTAAATATTCTCAGAATGTAATTTTTCCTTATTTAATGTATATTGGGAAAGAAAATACATTTTTTACTTAGGTATTATCAAAACGTTCTTTAAAAATAATTTCTAACCGATTAAAAAAAACAATATCAATAATCCTAGAGGTAGAAAAACTAAAAAATATACATTAAAAAAAGGTAAAATGATTTAGAGATTTTTGGAATTGAAAAAAAAAAAAAAAAATATGAAAGAACAAAAGAAAAGCTAATCAATGAAAATATTTATGGAAATATATATTAAAAAGATGCAAATTCAACTTGAAAAAACGTCATTTTGATTTAGATTTCAGAATAGGGAAAAAAGTTATAAAGAACAAAAGAAAAGCTAATAAATTAAAAGATTTATGGAAAACTTGAAGGAATTGAAATAGGAGACCTAATAATAGGAAATATATATTAGAAAGATGCAAATTCAAATTGAAAACACGTAATTTGGATTTTCAGAATTGATAAATGATTAAGGAAAAACTTGAAGGTATTGAAATAGGAGAAAATATAATGGGATAGGCTTAAAAAAATAGTGACACTAATAATTGTTCTTTTTCCCCACAATATAATGATGAATTAGATATTAATATAGTAACAAAACCTAAGATATTAAAGGCAAAAAATTGTCTAATCTACCCTACCAGTTGGCGAACTTCTATTAAAAAAAAACTACACTAAAAAAATAACTCACTATCCATATTTTCTACAGATGTATAACTGAAAAACTAAAATATTAAATACAATTACTTAAATCATGTTAATTTGACTATCTACCACTAATCTACATGTATGTATTGACAGACACTACCCAAATTCCAAAAAAACAAAACGTAATGAGTCAGATCCATGAAATATTGCATATTGCCGTTATCTGAGTAATATTTTTAATGGTACGAATGATACCAGTACCTACACGATGGAAAAGGTATGTAATAATATCACCTAACGAGTTTTTATACAAATTACAACTCATTTTAAATATTTTCCTCGTTTAAAAATAATAATTGCAGGTCAGGATTTTCTTTTGTTGATAGAAAGTATTTTTATAATGTATCAGTACTACTTATAATAAAAAAGAAAGATATGTAAAGAGGTTACTCAAAGAGTAACTCTTTTTTAGACTTAGCTACCCCTAGAGTCCGATGTTTGTTGTTTAATCATTTGGAGTGCAATAACTGCATCGAAAGTGTTTCTAAAGTCAATGAATTGGCACGTATTTATCTACTATATTAGGATCTATTTTTTTGTATCGCATTTATTATTGTTTGGCGAAATTATGTCATTTTTGCGCTTTTCACTTCTTATTTATTATTTATCATTTATTTTATACCTCTTGTCTGATTGATTAGCATGTCCGGCAAACCACTCTGCCTATCAATCAGAAAAATCTTATGAGTCTGCTCTGCATCATCTTGTAACCAAGATAAACGGGGGACTCAGTAGCCAAGAAATAGTCCTAGGAGCATTTCTTGACATAGAAGGAGCTTTTGATAATACCTCCTTTAAATTAATGGTAGCTGCCA
Source organism: Psylliodes chrysocephalus (assembly GCA_927349885.1). Lineage (NCBI taxonomy): Eukaryota > Metazoa > Arthropoda > Insecta > Coleoptera > Chrysomelidae > Psylliodes > Psylliodes chrysocephalus. The sequence goes on from OV651830.1 coordinate 13,398,930, forward strand.
CTCGCAAATATGAAATAGAAGACACCATCTGCTGGTGGATAGAAGATATGTTACGCGGGCGCAAGTACAGGCACAAATGTTCAGTGAAACTATGTAGGTTAATATCCACAGGGTGGAGTACTTTCTCCTCTACTGTGGAACCTAGTGGCAAATGAACTGCTGAAAACATTGAAACACTGAACAGTCTTTGAACTCATGAAAAGATCTCTGAAGCTGACAGAATTGTGGTGCGTTAGAGAAAATCTCTTGGTAAACCCTGACAAACATAAACTTTACTCGGAAAACTCTGTTAGGTGGAAGGCTAAACAAAACGAATCAAGTAAATAAAATATCTGGGTCTAATCCTAGATAGCAAACTTACTTGGAACCAACATTTACAAAACGTAACTAACAAATGTAAAATGTCTATCATTGTAGGGAGACGGGCTTTTGGAAAACATGGGGATTAAAACTAAAAATGGTTCACTGGCTATATTTGGCAATAATAAGACCCATGATAACTTATAGAGCAGTTGTTTCGTGGCCAAAAGTAAACCAGAAAATAGCCCTTAATACCCTCTCAGGAGTTCAGCTTCTATGGAAATTATTCTAAACCTCCCACACCTTGACCTAGTCATAAAAGGGGAGGTCAGAATGAGTGCATAGAGACTGGAAATCTCCAACAACTGGAACCCACTGGGCAGGCGCGGATACAAGAAGGAGGTAATAGGGCAATAACCACCCCCGAGCTGCTCGAAAAAATCCAGGAATTTATTAAATTGTAATCTAAAATCAACGAGATTTTACGAGAAAGCAAAAAAACAAGATGACGGTGACGAATGAAGAATAGAGAAGCACAGGTTGGCGTACAGTATTTTTTGTTAATTTTTAAATAAACGAATTATTTTTTGGTAAAATTATCTACCCCCTCCGAAAAATCTTCCCAGATCCAAGGAGATAGATAAATACTTGCTTAGCGGTCTCGTGTGATATACGGATGGATCTAAAACTAACAAGGGAATAGGCTCTGGCGTACATGAAGTTAAACACAAATGCGTCATCATCGTCTCACTGGGAAAACATACTGCTGCATTTCAGGCTGAAATACATGCAATCGAATTGTGTGTACGAGAGAATTTAAGAAGGAAGTACGAAAAACAAACCATTCTAATTCTCTCAGATAGCCTAGCAGCCTTAAAGGCTCTTGATTCAAACATAATCAAGTCAAAGCTTGTCTGGAACTGCCTTGGAATACTAAATGATCTGACAACCCACAACAAGGTAAAACTAGCGTGGATACCAAGGCACAAAGGTATCCAAGGAAATCAAAAGGCTGATGAACTCGCCAAAGAAGGATCAGATCTACCATTTATAGGACCCGAACCTGTATTTGGGATAAGCAAAACCTCTGCTTGACAAGCAGTGAACAGGTGGATAATCAGGACACAGAACCAGTAAGCTCATGCTAAGTGGACCAAACCCACGCACGCACTACAACCCGCAAAGTCACAGATATCCACCATTGTGGGATTACTAACGGGGCACTGCTTGCTGAAACACCTTCATGTGATGATATTACACAATGGAAGAGGAAGATATTTCATCCTTTTCGGCCTAGAACCGGAAAGAACGCCCCAGGAATACTTGGTAGGGAACTTATTAAAAATAACCAAAGACACAGGACTATGTCAAAGATATAGTACCTGAATACAGGGAAAGCAGGGGAATACAATAGACCCAAGAGGCCGCAGTGTTCTGGGCCAAACCTAACCCTACCTGCTTACAATCGACAAAGAGAAGAATACCTCTTGTCACCTACAATTAACTTATAGAAAGCAGTTTTTTGTATTTATTCATTGTTGGAAATATATCTAACATGTTCTGAACTAGAGCCCGACCCTTAAAAATTAATTTCATAGTTGATTAATTACAATATATCTCTCTTTCGCAAGCCAAACTGCAAGCGCTATAAATTCTAACGTAAGCATGACGTAACAGTTTTAGAATGAATATAAGTAGCCAAGCTAAGCTGGCAAATCAACAGATTGTATCTTAGTTCAGTAACTGAAGGGACCAACCTGTTATTAAGTTGATCCAGATTTCCGTTGTGGCTCAACTCTTAGGTATCGGCGGTCGCTTCCAAGGTCGAAAACTTATACCAACTCTGCTGCGTCGGAAAGGGCTCAAAATGGACCCTAAAACTAGTTTCCCGCCAATATCTTCCACAATGTGCAAATTAGAGAATTTTTGTTTAGAGAAAAAGAAAGATCTTATCATTATCTACAAAAATGGTCCCTATCATTTTTGTCGGGAATTCGACAGATTTCGAGATAACCGCAATCAAAAGTTCCCTCGTTCAGTCCCTGCTTTATCTCTATAGCAATGCTGATTAGCTTGTAAACGGGTGGACAAATTGTTTCAGAACTCGGTCAAAAATTGATATTTTTCGATGATTCAAAGTTCATTACAATGGGAAAACCCATAGATATCGATCCATGTGCCTTGAAGACCGTTATTTTCTGTCAGGAACATTGAAAAAGGGGTCAAAGCTGCGTTTTCCCACTATTTTGGACCACTTTATAGTAATTCATTCATATTTTTTTCTTTTAATAGTTTTTTATCCCATTTTTGTTTTAAATGGGATCTTGAGATGTCTCGAATATTCTCAGTAATTTTTTTCCAGTATCTTCCTGGCGTTTTAAAACAAAATTGATTTGTTTATTTGCATTTTTCATACGTTTTTGGAGTTCTAGAAATCTCTGAAGAATAATAATAATATAATAATAATGTGTTTATTAGCCAAAAAAAATACAGAAATTTACAACTAAGAGTCAATAATAATTTTCTAACAAACAAAAGACAAAGCCACAGACGGAGAATTTTAAAAATTCTACTTGTGCGTGGCACGAAATAATAAAGGTAATTAATTACGTAAATATAAATAAATCGGTATAAATAAATGTCTAAATCGGTATACATGTCTAAATCGGTATACATGTCTAAATCTATAAATATATGTATATGTCTAAATCGGTATATAAATTTAAATTGATATTGTAAATTGATACACTACTTTAGACCAATATGTAAGTAAAATATATATAAGAGTAAATAATAAATAATTCGTATGTAAGTATTATTTTGTTTATACACATAATTTTTTGAATATACTTTTATTTTCTTTGGATGAATTTATTTTTGATTTATTAGGTTTGTTCCAACACAACAGCAAATCGGTTTCCATACTGACGGGATTCTGCGCAGTCTAGATTTGATGTTCCAACAAACTTCGGACCACATACTTTATTTTACTATACGGAGAATGGTCGCACTGCGCAGCTTTCTGAGTGTCTTTTAAAAGGAGATAGAAAACTCCGCCATTTTTAACCCTTATTACGTGTTGCCTACCTCTTGGCGCAATATTTTTAATAGGTGCGTTTTAATCATCCGCTTCTGCTCGGAATTGTCAGTTTTCTTGTTTTAATCTGACAGGTTAAAACGACTAAACCGACAATTCCGGAAGCAGAAGTGGATGATTAAAACGCACCTGATATTTTGCTTGCTGCTGTCAGTGTCAGTGAATATTATTTTGAGGTCACAGTTTATTGCTAAAGAATCAGTTAGCTCACTCGGACCAGTTGAAAGTTCCAAAATAACATCCACTCCAGGGATACAAATTCAGGATATGCAGAAGACTGCTGTTTTATTACAGGCGGTTGTCATATATTGTATTATCCGAGTTGCACAGTGTATAAACTGAAACATTGAAATCCAAAGTGCCGACGCAGAGTGAGCGATCTGATTCTTTAGCTGTAAACTGTGTCACAGGGTTCAAAATGGCTGCGCCCTATGTTGGGCGTGTCGGACCTCTCTCTTGCCTCGTATAGTAATCAAAGTATGTGCCCTAACCTTAGACACCGGTGTCACTTACCGTAATTAAAATGCGGTGAGTCGGTTACTAACCGGTAAGTTATTCCGGTTAGTTACCGGTGAGGAGATTTGCGCGTTCAACAGAAATTTATGTACCGGTGAGCTAACCGGTGAGTCTGCTGTATGCGACCATTAACAGAGTGTGTTTGACAACACAAAAATGTGTTCCAACACATCCAAGTTTCGAATCGCGTCCCAATCCTCGACAGGTCGTCGACAATAAGTTGTGGACTGGTTTATGTATGGTCCCAAAATTGTTGTTGGAACAAACCTAGTTCTCAATATTTGACCTGGATTGACATAAAATCCATTTTTTAAGATTCTTTTTAAAAGAATAAAGACTTTTCTCTTTTTGTATTTCGATAGGAATGAAATTATAAATTCGAGGAGCCAAATATGAAGAAGATCTACAACCTATTAATTTGTTTTTTCGGGGTAAGTAATATTTATTTCCTTTATTTCTAATTTGGTGCAGATGTCTGGTTTTATCGAGTTTAGTCTTCCCCTTATATATATTTATCGCTATTTTCCAAAAATAAAGTTGTCTAAGGTCAAATACCTTTTGTTCTGAAAATAAAATATCGCTTGGATAATTTCTCGATTTGTTGTGGATTATCTTTAATATCAATTTTTGTATTATATTTAGATTTTTTAGATAAATATTATAAACGCCACTTCACCCTAGTATACCACAACTCAGTTGAGATTGAACTAAAGAGAAATAAAGAGTGCGCAAGTGTTTTTTGTCTAAAATGTCCCTTAAATATTTAAATCTAGATAATAAACCTCTAATTTTGTTTACAACATTTTTTATTTGTAGATCCCATTTGAAATGCTGATCGATGATAATGCCTAAATATTTTATATTTTCAACTTGTGGAATGGTTATGTTGTCAACATTTAAGGTTCCGAAGTGCGGTAGGTAATTATTGTAAGACGTGAAAGTAATAAATTTAGTTTTTTTATAATTAACTGTTAATGTATTTAATTGAAACCATTTAGTTATTGTTTTAAACTCCATTTCTGCTTGTTCTTTAAGCTTACTCCATGAATTATCACTATAGACGATAGCAGTATCGTCAGCAAAACTGATCACTTTACCTTTTAATTCAAGTTCTAAAAGGCTATTTATGTATAGAGAAAAGAGTAAAGGACCAAGTACAGTACCTTGAGGTACACCATAGTTAATGGATTTTAGGGAACTTACAGTATTACCTAATTGAACACACTGAAATCTGTTAGTTAGATATGATTTTAATAAATCATAGATTTTTCCTCGTAAACAAGCAGTAATTAAAAATTCATATTTCATTATATTGTTATTCAATGCACACCATTTTAAAAAAATACATTCGAAAAGTAGACACTCTAAGCTTTAAAATGGTGTGCATTGAATAACAATATAATGAAATATGAGTTTTTAATTACTGCTTGTTTCAAAGATTTCTAGAACTCCGAAAACGTATGAAAAATGCAAATAAACAAAAAATATGAATGAATTACTATAAAGTGGTCCAAAATAGTGGGAAAACGCAACTTTGACCCCCTTTTCAATGTTCTTGACAGGAAATAACGGGCTTCACGGCACATGTATCGATACCTATGGGTTTTCCCATTGTAATGAACTTTGAATCATCGAAAAATATCAATTTTTGACCGAGTTCTGAAACAATTTGTCCACCCGTTTACAAACTAATCAGCATTGCTATAGAAATAAAGCAGGGGCTGAACGAGGGGACTTTTTATTGCGATTATCTCGAAACCTGTCGAATTCCCGACAAAAATGATAGGGACCATTTTTGTAGATAATGATAAGATCTTTCTTTTTTATCTAAACAAAAATTCTCTAATTTGCATATTGTGGAAGATATTAGCGGGAAACCAGTTTTAGGGACCGTTTTGAGCCCTTTCCGACCCAGCAGTGTTGGTAAAAGTTTTCGCCCTTGAAAGCAACCGTCAAGACCTAAGAATTGAGCCACAAAGGAAATCTGGACCGACTTAATGACAGCTTTGCATATTTTCAGGTCTTCAGTTACTGGACTATCTGTAATTCTCTAGTGTCGATTTTGAATAAATAAATACCTAGCAATATGCAATATTATCACAGACATAGAAAAGACAGAACAATTATTACTAAAAGAAAATGGCACATGCCTGTTTCCGATTCACCAATCACCCATCTACTATTAGGATCCCGACAACTCAAACACATATCATCCAGATCTTCAAAATTATTCCATTTGCTCATGCCAGTACTGTTCAAAAATCCCGGTAAACTTCTCAAACTTCTTAAACTACTTATCGAATGTTTCTTATCGAATTGGACATCGTCGAGTTTATGGATACCGTACAGTTCGTTGAAAACTTCGTCTCTTAGCGAGAAGTTCTTGTTCGAAGATATCGAACCGGAGAACACTTTGTCGTCTAGATCTGAAAACTCGTCTATGAAATTGAATGTGCCCAAGGCTGAGGCTACTGATGTTTGCGAAGATAATGATTCTGTATGTGTACTTGTGGAGTCGTCTTCGAAAGAATTAGTTATGGAGGATTTTTGGAAACGTCTTTTACCAAAACTGTCGTATTTGTTGCTTGTTTTGTCTTTGGGAGTCTTGGGAATCACACCGACAATTTCAGGTAATTTTTTTTCTGATAACTGAATAGATTCTTCTGTTTCTTTGTTATGATTAGAATCTTTTATTTCTACTAGATGTAATTCTTCAGTGTTAGTATCTATTTTTGTTTTTTCCGTTAAAGGTTTTGAATTATCTTTGGTATGTTCTAACTTTGTAATAAATTGTTCAGAATTGAATATATTTTGATGTGATTGTTTTTGTAATTCTAATATTTTATCGTAAATATTTTCTTTTTTAATTTCTTCTTTTAGTTCAACATTATTATTATTGTTATCTGTTTTATTGATGTTGTTATTTGAATCGCCGTTTGTAGATATTTGTTTTGATTCTGAGGTATCTTCTACAATTTCTTTGCACACTTCTTTTATAATCTCATCAATTACTACATCATTTCTAACTTCATTAGCCTTTGTACATGGTTTTTCTCGAATTGTATCTATTTTATTTGGTGTAGCTAAAATTTCTTCTTCTTCTATGGACTGGATCCTATTCGAAGTAATTATTTCACTTTTGGGACGTACTTGGGGTGCCTGAGGAGCCTTAGGTTTACATCTAGGAAGGGGTTTTGGGGCGGTTTGTGCAACTAGGGTATCCAGCGGTGTACTATGAGTAGCTATCATGCAAAATACAAAGCGTTATTAGTTATTGTTAGTTTACCTTCTACCATTAATATTTATTTACCGGAAATTATGTACAAGGAAGAAAGGAAGTTCAAATTTATCCAAATTTGGTATTTTTTCGGATTATTTTTCCCATTAAAAAGCTTTACTTGAAGGTTAAGAATGGATATATTTTTGTTTATAAGCACCACTTTCCTGATTGTCAAAAAATAAGAATACTATGCTGGGTGGGCCACCAGTAACGTTTCGGTCTGTAGAACCAGTACAATTATACAGGGTTCCCAAAGAAAGTGATAAATATTAAAGATATATTTTTTTATGAAATTATATTTAAATTGCTGTTCAAACAGATTAAAAAGCAATGAACAGTTATGGCTCTAGACTAATTATAGTCTATTTTTATGTATGAGAGAGTAATAAAACAGCATATCTAATGCAAAACTTAGTACGGTCATTTTAAATATTTTTACAGAATAATCTAAATATTTCCTAAAATTGTAATAAATGTACCTGAGCTATTACAAGCTTTGGGTCTTTTATTGGTCCTTTATAAACATAAGCTGTACAGAACAATATAAGAAGGTTTGGACAGACCAAAAGCCCTGTGCATTAAAGATTACATAGCCGTATCTTAAGATTATTTTCAATAAGTACCTATTTGCCAATTTTGTTTTATTTTAATTCCAAGAATTTCTTACAGTAATCGAATTATAAGTAGATAAATACCTTCATAACAAATTTCACCGAAAATGCGATTATAGGTTTCCATTTAGTAAGTTGTGTATTCTAGTGTGATCATGGAAAATTTGGAAGGGCCGCGTAAAAGACAAAAAATCGGTCCTTTAACATTTAATGAAAAAACATTAATATTTAATTGTTTTAAATCATTTACAGACAAACAATTATGTAAAAGTGTTGATGACACAGTGGAATTAGTTAGTAGTACGCTTGGTGTTGGGAAATCTACGATTTACAGAGTTGTTAAAGAAGAGAAATGTGGCGAGTTTCAAACAGCACGTAAAGCTCCAGGAGAACCAAAATTTCAATTAGAAAATCTTTTGAAAGAAAGACTTCGAAGGAAAGTGCATGCGTTCTTCTTTAGAAAATAATTTCCGACAGTAGACAAAATTCTTGCCACGGTTCGAGATGATAAGGATTACCCTGAAATGAGTCGAAGCACACTATGGAAACTTTTGAAAGAAATAGGTTTTCTATGGAAAAAGCATTCCAGAAAGTCTATTTTAATAGAAAGAAGCGATATTGTAGTATGGAGAAGAAATTACCTAAGGACTATAAAAGAAATGAGAAACCAAAGAAGAAATATATTTTATTTAGATGAAACATGGATCAACGAGGGACATAAAGCAAATAAATTTTGGCAAGATGAAACTGTTACAAGTCGTAGACAGGCTTTTTTAAATAATTAATCTACTAGTTTAAATCCACCATCAGGAAAGGGGCGCAGACTAATAATAGTACACATCGGTAGTTCAAACGGTTTTGTTAAAGGTGGTTTATTGACTTTTGAATCTACTCGTACCGGTGACTACCATGAGGACATGAATGCTGATGTCTTTAAAGAGTGGTTCGAACAAATTATAGATCTTCTTCCTCAAAACTGTATAATAGTAATGGATAATGCAAGTTATACTCGAGACTTATAGAAAAAATGCCCACAACCAAGTGGTTAAAAAAAGATTTACAGAATTGGCTAAATTCAAAGAATATTAAGTTCCATCCCGGTTCTGTGAGAAAAGAACTGTATCATTTGTGTTCCCTTCATAAAGAGAAATTAAAAAAATATGAAATTGCAAAAAATCGTGGGATGACGGTGGTTAGATCACAACCATATCATTGCGAAGTAAACCCGATTGAACTGATATGGGCACAGATAAAGGGAGAAGTTTCAAGAAAAAATAATTCTTTTAAAACGAGTGATGTTAAACAGTTGTTTTTGGAGGCTGTAAATAATGTGAAGCCTGAAAACTGGGAAAAGGCAGTAAATCATACGATTAAAGAAGAAGAGAAAATGTGGAAGTTGGACAATATTACTGATGAAATGATCGAGCCACTTATTGTAAATATTGGTTGCGACAGTTCATCTTCTGATTTCGATTCTGATTTGGATTTGTAGGTAAGAAGTAGTTTTTATATTAAAATTATTATTTATGAACGTAACGTTGTTTAAAAGTCAAAGTTTAAACCCTTATACCTACATAACCCGTTTGACACAATGTTCTTAACATACCTTGTGGAAAAATAAAACATTTTAGAAAAAAATGCACTTTTTTACCTTCAGCTGTTTAGAAGTTATAAGCAGGTTAATTAGGTGAAAATATAAGTGTATACTCGAGGAATACCTTCAAAAAATATTTTAACTGTCTACTAAAATAAGTGGTACGCCTATGGATTACGAACGCTTTATTATTTTAATACTCTCTCATACATAAAAATAGACTATACTTGAAAAATTATTATCTATTATAATTATTCTAGTTTCATATGGAAGCGATTAATGAATAACAAAAAATTCAAGATTTAAAACCTACTAAATATAATTTTTATCTAACCTAATATTTTATACTGAAATTTTAAATAAATTCGGAACTTTTATTGACAATAATCGTATCCAATTTACTTATAAATCGATGCCAATTTCCATCGTCGTCTCTATTAGACATTCTTTTCCTTATCAATGTCTGACTATTATTGATATCAGGATTCTTATTTTCATCTATATCAATACTGTCATCATCGTTATCAATAGTGATAATATTTATATCGTTAATTTGTTCTTTATTAGAAATTACGCTAATCACACTTCCACTAGTAGAAGAATTGTTATCTGTTATGTCAACTATGTCAATTACTGTATCTGTAGAGTCTATAGAATCTTGAGTATACATCTGTGGAACTTTAATATTAGTATTAACAACATTATTTACTTTATATACTAAAATTTCATCATCTGAAATAATAGATCTAGTTTCTACATTATCAGAATCACTATCACTAGTATCATCTCTATATATTTGCCCCAAAGTCGTAGGCATATATTTTTCTTCTTCGATAATATCCTGACTAGAATCGCATCTATTAGAAAAAATCCTTTTTAAAATACCAAATTTAGTTTCATTCGTACTTCCTTTGTTTTTGATTATTTTTGATGAAGAAGGTTTGAAATTGTAAGTGAAGCGGTTGAGAGATAGAGTGCTGTCGTTTCTATTGATGGAATCTAAGAACTTACCAGTTTTGTTTGCGGTTTGACTAGCAACTACGGGACTAGCGGTTTCTATTTGTATTTGAGGGTTGGCTCTAATCGGGGGCGGGGGTGGGGGAGCTGCTTTCTTTTTACGTCCTAAAAGAAAAGAAAAAATGTGTTATTTATTTATATAACTCCATTTAAAAATGTAATTATTGTATTGGAATGTAGAGAATATACAGTGTGTGCCATAAAGTTGGATCTACCCAGACAGCACACCAAATCCTTTGGATATCTACTGAACATCCCAATATCCACTGAATGTCCAGTCCATGGTAGATATCTATTTTATATCCATGAAATGTAATTTATAGACATGCAAATGTCCATAAATAATAGTAATTAAATAGCAAATTATTAAAAAATTACGCCATTGTGGCTAATAGTACCGTTCAGATATTTAAAATTAATTTTTTTAAGGTGTATTCAATATCCCATGAACATCCACCAAATATATCAAAGTCTAGGCGCGAACGCAAACCATCGTGGATATCCACTAGATGTTATTTGATTCTGCTTACTAAGTATAGATGGCGATACCACTATCGCATCTACTCATGCTCGACCCGCCGTAATTGAGTTCGATCGAAATGTGTGTCCTAGTCACTCCATTAGAGACTGGAGTCGAGAATTTCCATTTATTGCTGAAGAGTCCTAATAAGGATGACTTTCTCCTTAGTGGGCAAAATCAAAGGCAGAGTGTTGAAAATATTTTGAGTGTTGAAAATATTTTTTTTCTCTGCTATTTTCTTTCGACGTTATTCAATAATCATTGGTTACTTATGAACCTTTACTAAAGATACCCATAAAATATTTTGCTAAATATCCGATTATCTTCTATATTCTGGGATATAGACGGACATTTGGTTGGATGTCCATATTGGATATATTGAATATCCACAAAATATATTCGGTGGATATCTCTGTGATTTCTTGTATTTTCTGGAAGATACCCATTACATATTTTGCTGAATATCCATTAGGATATCTTCTATATCCTGGATATAGACGGACATTTGGATATCCACATTAGATCCACGGAATATTTTTGATATCCTGTGGGTATATTGGATATTCACAAAAGATATTCTGCGGATATCTCTGGGATTTGGTGTGTTGTCTGGGTATATGTGATTTTTTAATAGTCGTAGGGCACTATTAACAAAAATTGTTATGGAATTGTTGTCTTCTCGTCCCTTTTAATCTTTTTAAGTAAATGCAAAATTGTCAATTACGGGGGCGTATAAAAAAGTCTGAATATCCCATCCAAAAATCCATATTTTGACATGAAATGTCATTAAAAATAAGTTTATTTAATAACTATTATTCATACTTAAATAAAAGCTATTTTTAAGCGATAACTTACTTTGATATGGGCTTTTAAATAAGCAGAGGTGATAAACAATGTGCATTAAGGAAGAAAAGAATTACAAAATTAACGATAAAAAATAAGTAAATTAGTAAAAGATGACCAACGTAAATATATAAGTTATGAACAAAATAAGTAAATAATGAATTATTAGTAAAGTTTGGCAAATATTTTTTATAAAAAAAATCTACCAATTAAAATTTATTATAATATTAACCACAATGGTATCAAGAAAAATATATACAGGGTGTCTGTAAAAGGGCTTTACAAAAACATACCATATATTCCTTAGACCAAAATAAGTCGATTTAAGTAAAATTACCTTAGTACAAAGTTGCTTCGTTTGGGCTCCAGAGGGCCTTGAAGTTACAATTTTTAAATCGTTTTTTCCATATAAATTCAAAACGGCATATGCGATTTTGCTGAAATTTGATATATTAGTAGAGTTTTATGTGGCAAAAAAAATGGTATTAAAATTTTGTCCGATAATAATACATAGGCGTAGAATTTGATTTTTTAAATAATTGCACCTTTAAAAATTCTACGCCAATGGAAGAAAAGAAGTTTGAGTATGAAATTTAGATTGCGCAACTCATTTACTTTAAAAAAGGTATTCTTGATAAGACTCGATTACTTTCATGGTTTTGACGAAATTTGCATTTTAGTAATTTTAGAACATAAACAATAATTATTAAAATAAAAACTTTGTCAAAACCATGAGAGTAAATCGAGTGTTATCAAGGGTACTTTTTTGTAGTAAATGAGTACCAAATCCAAATTTCATACTCAAACCCCTTTTCTGCCATTGGCGTAGAATTTTTAAAGGTGCAATTATTTAAAAAATCAAGTTCTACGCCTATGTATTATTATCGGACAAAATTTTATACGATGAAAAACATAAAAATGTACTTTTTTCATATCTTCTTCAACACCTCTAATCGAGACTTTTAACAAAAATACTCGATTCTTGCCATGTACGATTTTTTGAGGAATATTAATTATTTGCCTGTAATACGCATACAAATACATTTATTGTTGGTTTCCATAGTTTTATCTAAATAAAAATATTGTCAAGTTTTAATACCTAATCTCTTGTTAACGATTATAAGTGTTCTATCTGACTCAATAATTAAAAAAACAAATGCGTGGTTTATTAATATGGCTGTACAATACACCAATGCAGAATATACCGATATGATACTGACATTAGGATTTTGTGAAGGAAATGCTCGAGAGAGTGTCAGGGTGTACTATGAAAGGTTTCCAAATCGTCGTGTACCTAGCCACCCAACTTTTGCTGCTGTTGAGAGACGTCTTCGGGAGACCAGTTTCTTTGCACCCAACACTGTTGATAATCGAAGAGAACGTTTTGTAAGGATTCCTGAAGTTGAAGAAGACATTTTAGAACGTGTTGAAGAAGATCCAAAATTAAGCACCAGACGAATTGGAAGGGAACTAGGAGTAAGTAAAGATGTCGTTCATAAAGTGTTTAGAGAACAATTGCTATATCCATACCATAAGAAGCCAGTACAAGAATTATTAGTCCATGATCCTCAAATTCGTTTGGGTTTTTGTCGATTTGTTAATATGCAAAGAGAAAGAGATCCAAACTTTGTCAAGAAGGTCTCTTTACCGATGAAGCGGGTTTTACAAGAAGAGGTATAACTAATATCCATAATGAACATGTTTATGCCGTTGAAAATCCGCATGCAATAAAGGTAAACCACGAATTCAAAATTAATGTGTGGGCTGGAATAATTGGTAATTTCATTGTCGGTCCTGTCATACTTCCACGAAGATTAACTGGAGAAAATTATTTGGATTTTCTACAAAATACGTTGCCAGAATTGTTAGAAGATTTACCTCTCCAACTTCGGAGAGATATGTGGTTTATGCAAGATGGAGCTCCACCACATTTTTCTTTAAACGTTAAAAACCACTTGAATGAACAATATCCACACAAATGGATAGGCAGAGGTAATGACGCACCTGTAAACTGGCCACCACGTTCCCCAGACTTAACACCGATGGATTACTTTTTATGGGGACATCTGAAATCCACAGTTTACAGGGAATCTGTAGAAAATGAGGAACAACTCTGGCAACGTATTCAAGATGCAATAAACAATCTTAGAGGTGATGAAGAAGTTATGGAAAGGATACATTTTAATTTTCTTCCACATATAAATCTTTGTATGCGTGAAAATGGTGAACATTTTGAACAATTTTTGTAAAATCTCTGTTGTGATTATGTTGTAAATAAATATTTTTGTGAAACCTATACACTCTAAATTATTAAAACAGAAATTTAGCGAAAACCATGAGAGTAATCGAGTCTTATCAAGAGTACCTTTTTTAAAGTAAACTCCTTTTCTTCCATTGGCGTCGAATTTTTAAAGGTGCAATTATTTAAAAAATCAAGTTCTACGCCTATGTATTATTATCGGACAAAATTTTAATACCATTTTTTTGCCACATAAAACTCTACCAATATACCAAATTTCAGCAAAATCGCATATGTCGTTTTAAATTTATATGGGAAAAACGATTCAAAAATTGTAACTTCAAGGCCTTCTGGAGCCCAAACGAAGCAACTTTGTACTAAGGTAATTTTACTTAAATCGACTTATTTTGGTCTAAGAAATATGTGGTATGTTTTTGTAAAGACCTTTTACAGACACCCTGTATATAATACACAAAATTTTTAAATTCAAGTTAAAAACATAAAAAATGTATCTATATCTATTACATGTTTAAATTTTAATGATTTGGCACACATATTTTCTTGAAGAATTATACAAAAGAAAGTGAATAGATTATTAATGTCAATATTGTCTTTGTGATAATGCTAACGTTATTTTATATGCTACTTTCATACTGTTCCTTTTGTAATGTTAATTTTTTAATTCGAGAGGGGAAACAGGGGGAGGGCAAAATCCCCGGGGCCCGGCAGCTTTAGCAGCTGAGACATTTTTGTTTTTTTCAAATTTAGCACACAAAGGACTTGATATTTATATAAATGCTCCGCTATTTTCCGCTAACAAAAATAGTCGACTATATAGGTCTTATTACTCTTAACAATATTTATTTCAACAGAACTATATCACTATTACTCCCTTTTCCGATAAGGTCCGTTATTTATACCACAAGTAGTACACCAAGATGTCCTCCTAGGCCGTACTTCAGCTATTCTAATTATTGGAATGATCATTATAATTTTTAACTATTCTTTATTAAGCCTTCTTCCAGGATAAGAGTCCCACTGAACAAAATAATACCTAACTACAGCAGAGTTTTTATACTCTTTGCTAAGTAGGGCAACGATTTTTCTCTTCCGATCTTCTTTAAAATCCTATCGTAATCTTGTTCTTCTCTAATTTTAGTAGGTGACCATTCATCCTTAACTACAGTTGTTCTTTAGCAGACGTGACCAACCCCTTTGCCATCAGAATTCCTCGGCCAAAGGTTTCATCATGACAGGTGTTTCTTCTTCCACAGTTCCATGTAGCCGCGCTTCTACCAGATACCATCGTATCTTCCTGTCTTTATAAATACCAAACAAATATTAATATTCTTAGATCCACTTGTCCTAAAAGATACGACGTTCTTGATCAATATTTCTGTATTTAGTACTTGGATATTTTAGAAATATTTTTTTAAAGCTTCCAAACTTTTACACTTTCAAAACTATTAAGTAGATAAAAATTATACGCTTGTATATTAAAATTAAATAATCGGTTCAGGTGTTAACTTACAATTTTATTTAATCCACTGAAATTGCAATTAACACTGACAAAAATTTATCACGTTTTCACTAGATCGAATCGTATTTTAGATAACACCGAGCATTCGCAAAAAAATGAACGCTGCTATCCGAGGAACCTGTTCAAAGACACTACAATGATTTTATTCTGAACCAGATCTTGAAAGCCATCGAAACCTACGTATATCTGCCCACAATAACATTATGTTTTCCTTATTAATGATTGCGTATTGGGTTACGACCCACGTACCTTTTCCATTTTCGTTATTTACGACAAAACGACCGAATTAATTGGCATTAAATTTGTAAAATCGAAAGTATTGAGAGCCAGTGGTTCGGTGATTTTTTGGCGAAGGAACTAGACTTACAGGATGAATCGATATAAAATAGAAATATTTTTATTAATCGTATTTTTTTGTAGTACTCATACAGTGGCGTAGCTTGGGCCAAAGGGCGGAGGGAACGAACTTTTTTTCGGAGACTCAAAGGTACTCAAAGGGTTTGATTTTTGTTCCAACGATAAGTCATAAACTAAAAATGATATCCACTTGAAAATTTCAGGAAAAATTAAACTCTATAAGGAGACACAAAGTTTATTGATTTTGAAAAAAAAATCTGATTAAAATAAGGGGGTTGAAATTAAAAAAATCAAAACGAAAAGCGATATTAACATGAAATTTTTAGTAAAAATCAAGCTCTAGGAAATGAAAAAAAGAAAATGAATAAAAATGGGAAATTCAGTGGGGTTGAAATATTAAAAAACGAACAATAATATCAACTTGAAATATTTAGCAAAAATCAAGCTCTATAAGGGGACAAAAATCAGAATAAAATGAGGGTCAAAGGGGGTTGAAATTAAAAACCAAAAGCGATATTTACATGAAATGTTTAGTAAAAATTAAGCTCTAAGTATAAGGGAATAAATAATTAAATAAATAAAAATGAGGAGATAAGGGGGAGTTGAAATATAGAAAAAATCTTAGCTTAGAAACAAAAAACGATATCAAATTAAAATCTTCAGGAAAATCAAGCTTTTTAAGGGGATGAAATTATCTGATTAAAAATGGGGGTTAAGGCTGTTTGTTAAACTGTGGAGAGAATAATATACAGGGTGTCCCAGCTAAAACTTGTCACCCCCCTAATCTCCGAACTCGTGAAAAAAATTGAAAATCGCTCAGACCCGTCAATTTTTATTTCAAGGGGGAACACTTTCACCAAATACATCATCATTGTGTTGTCAACCCCCTCATCCCCAGCACCCCCTACTTCAAAATTTTCAATGGGACTATTTACTTGTGATACATCATTTTAAAGGGAATTTAATCCCAAATACATCGGTGTACTGAAATTGAGGATCGATCAAGTGTTGTTAAAGTTTTAATGAAAACTAAGTTTTATCAAGATATTTTTATTTTTCATCACCTAAAATGTTATCATCGTAAGTAGATTCACTGTGGGAAAGCCACTGTATTGAAAATTAATATGCTTTCAGAAATAATAGATTAAAAAGTAAGACAGACGTTTTTGTGAAAAAAAAAAAAAAAAAATTATCGCCATGTGTTTTTGTATACGCATATCTTTGTTGAAACCTTGGTATATTGATGTATTCGATTCACTTCATTCAACAATTTGAAAACTGTCGAAAATGATTTATACTATACAAGAGAGGATATCCATTGTAGCTGCGTATTTTGAAAATGGACGATGTGCTAGAGCTACGACTAGAAGTTTCAATGAAATTCATCCAGAAAAAACCACATCATATCAGTACGTGATTCAATTGATGAATAAGTTCCTGGAGTCGGGATTAGTGCTGAATAAAAAACATGAACGAGAGAAGCCTATGAGAAATGAAGGGGTCGCTGTTGCAGTTGTAGGACATGCAGTGATTGACAACATTCAATCTTTAAGACAACTTGAGACTATTTCTGGAGTTTCTAAAAGCAGCGTAAATCGAATTCTAAAAGAAGCAAAATTCCATCCTCATAAAATGCAGAATGTACAAAAATTAAATGAAGATGATCCTGACAGACGTACAGAGTTTTGTGAAATCATGAGTTAATTATTGATTGGTGATAATAATTACCTCTACAATGTGTGCTTTTTTGACGAATCTTCTTTTTATTTAAATGGACATGTGAACAGACACAACTGCAGATACTGGAGTGACGTAAATCCCCATTGGTACAGGGAAACTCATTCACAAATTCCCCAGAAATTGAATGTTTGGGCTGGTATTCTGGGAGATCATATTGTAGGTCCATATTTTATTGATGGTAACCTCAACGGACAAAAGTATCTTGATCTTCTTGATACAACCGTGAACCGCAGAATCACTGAATTACTTGAAAACGATGATGGTCTACTTGAAGGTCAGCTCACCTTTCAACAAGATGGAGCTCCTCCACATTTTGTTGCACCTGTACGTCAATTTTTAGATGATAATTTCACAGGGAGATGGATTGGAAGGCGAGGATCAATAGAATGGCCGGCTAGATCTCCTGATTTATCACCATTAGACTTTTTTTATGGGGTCATTTGAAATCCAAAGTTTATATTACACAGCCAAATTCTCTTGATGATCTACGCAGGAGAATTGTTGTAGAGTGTCGTGCAGTGACTCCAGAAATGTTGAGAAATGTGCGAAGACATTTCGAAAATCGCTTATACTTCTGTATGGAACTGAATGGTTCACATTTTGAACCTTTCATATGATGATAACATTTTAGGTGATGAAAAATAAAAATATCTTGATAAAACTTAGTTTTTATTAAAACTTCAATAACACTTGATCGATCCTCAATTTCAGTACACCGATGTATTTGGGATTAAATTCCCTTTAAAATGATGTATCACAAGTAAGTAGTCCCATTGAAAATTTTGAAGTAGGGGGTGCTGGGGATGGGGGGGTTGACAACACAATGATGATGTATTTGGTGAAAGTGTTCCTCCTTGAAATAAAAATCGACGGGTCTGAGCGATTTTCAATTTTTTTCACGAGTTCGGAGATTAGGGGGTGACAAGTTTTAACTGGGACACCCTGTATAATACCAAGCATTATATATTTTCCTTCTAGTTTATTTTTTAAAGTGGATTTTTCTTTCACCAAATTTGTAGTTTATCTTACGGATAATTAACTGTTAATTTATCAATTATCATTATTAAATTGTTCTTGAACCGATAATTAGAAAGGTTAAATTATTAGGCATCTACTTTATTAATTAATTAACTAAATAACATGTACAGGGACGTCCCCGAGAAATTTAGTACATATTGAGTTTAATAAAAAAAGTTACTATAGTCTATTTTTATGTATGAGAGAGTAATAAAACAGCATTTCTAATGCAAAACTTAGTACGGTCATTTTAAATATTTTTACAGAATAATCTAAATATTTCCTAAAATTGTAATAAATGTACCTGGGCTATTACAAGTTTTGGGTCTTTTATTGGTCCTTTATAAACATACGCTGTACAGAACAATAGAAAAAGGTTTGGACAGGCCAAAAGCCCTGCGTATTAAAGATTACATAGCCGTATCTTAAGATTATTTTCAATAAGTACCTATTTGCCAATTTTGTTCTATTTTAATTCCAAGAATTTCTTACAGTAATCGAATTATAAGTAGATAAATACCTTCCTAACAAATTTCACCGAAAATGCGATTATAGGTTTTCCATTTACTAAGGAGGTCCAAGTTGTGTATTCTTGTCAGTTTACTAAATGTCGTTTAGTTGCAACTTGCAAGGTGCAGTGTGAATTCTAGTGTGATCATGGAAAATTTGGAAGGGCCGCGTAAACGACAAAAAATTGGTCCTTTAACAGTTAATGAAAAAACATTAATATTTAATTGTTTTAAATCATTTACAGACAAACATTTATGTAAGAGTGTTGATAACACAGTGGAATTAGTTAGT
This sequence comes from Psylliodes chrysocephalus, assembly GCA_927349885.1. NCBI lineage: Eukaryota > Metazoa > Arthropoda > Insecta > Coleoptera > Chrysomelidae > Psylliodes > Psylliodes chrysocephalus. The sequence continues at coordinate 13,418,402 of OV651830.1, forward strand.
GCTTGGTGTTGGTTGTTAAAGAAGAGAAATGTGGCGAGTTTCAAACAACACGTAAAGCTCCAGGAAAACCAAAATTTCAATTAGAAAATCTTTTGAAAGAAAGACTTCGAAGGAAAGTGCATGCGTTCTTCTTTAGAAAAGAATTTCCGACAGTAGACAAAGTTCTTGCCACAGTTCGAGATGATAAGGATTACCCTGAAATGAGTCGAAGCACACTATGGAAACTTTTAAAAGAAATAGGTTTTCTATGGAAAAAGCATTCCAGAAAGTCTATTTTAATAGAAAGAAGCGATATTGTAGTATGGAGAAGAAATTACCCAAGGACTATAAAAGAAATGAGAAACCAAAGAAGAAATATATTTTATTTAGATGAAACATGGATCAACGAGGGACATAAACCAAATAAATTTTGGCAAGATGAAACTGTTACAAGTCGAAGACAGGCTTTTTTAAATAATTTATCTACTGGTTTAAATCCACCATCAGGAAAGGGGCGCAGACTAATAATAGTACACATCGGTAGTTCAAACGGTTTTGTTAAAGGTGGTTTATTGACTTTTGAATCTACTCGTACCGGTGACTACCATGAGGACATTAATGCTGATGTCTTTAAAGAGTGGTTCAAACAAATTATAGATCTTCTTCCTCAGAACTGTATAATAGTAATGGATAATGCAAGTTATCACTCGAGACTTATAGAAAAAATGCCCACAACCAAGTGGTTAAAAAAAGATTTACAGAATTGGCTAAATTCAAAGAATATTAAGTTCCATCCCGGTTCTGTGATAAAAGAACTGTATCATTTGTGTTCCCTTCATAAAGAGAAATTAAAAAAAAATTGAAATTGATGAAATTGCAAAAAATCGTGGAATGACGGTGGTTAGATCACCACCATATCATTGCGAAGTAAATCGGATTGAACTGATATGGGCACAGATAAAGGGAGAAGAAAAATAATTCTTTCAAAATGAGTGATGTTAAACAGTTGTTTTTGGAGGCTGTAAATAATGTGAAGCCTGAAAACTGGAAAAAGGCAGTAAATCATACGATTAAAGAAGAAGAGAAAATGTGGAAGTTGGACAATTTTACTGATGAAATGATCGAGCCACTCATTGTAAATATTGGTTGCAACAGTTCATCTTCTGATTTCGATTCTGATTTGGATTTGTAGGTAAGAAGTAGTTTTTATATTAAAATTATTATTTATGAACGTAACGTTGTTTAAAAGTCAAAGTTTAAACCCTTATACCTACATAACCCGTTTGACACAATGTTCTTAACATACCTTGTGGAAAAATAAAACATTTTAGAAAAAATTGCACTTTTTTACCTTCAGCTGTTTAGAAGTTATAAGCAGGTTAAGTAGGTGAAAATATGAGTGTATACTCGAGGAATAACTTCAAAAAACATTTTAACTGTTTACTAAAAGAAGTGGTACGCCTATGGAATACGAACGCTTTATTATTTTAATACTCTCTCATACATAAAAATAGACTATAAAAGGCTCTTAAGCAAAAATCATATTAAAAGGCCCTCCCTTTTGTGGCGAACTTCCTCATGATACTGTTTCACCCAAAGGCTTTGCGGAGCCTCAGGGCTCCGCGGAGAACACTTTCAGAAACACTGCTCTACGCAATAGATCGAGATACTCTCTTTTCTTTCTTTAATTTTAATAAACAAAACAGGTTAAAGCAAAAAAAACCTAAAAAAGGTATGTGTTACACAGCACCCTGTAGCGTGCTGCGGTCGTCATAAGTAAAAGTACAAGTAAAAGAAGACAGAATATATCCAGAAATGTCATTACACGTCAAGAACATTCTAGATGACATTTCGAGAAGGTTCGAGAAGGTCAAGAAGCTATATAAGTCGACGACCTGACGTCAGAGTTTGAGTTTTATGAGAGACGTTATACGTGAATGTTATCAGTTGTAAAGTTATTGTTATTGTAAAGTTCAGTTGAAATAAATTGTAATACCAAAAACCAGCGTAACATATGTAATAATTGGGCATTTCAACGACCTGCCAAACAATAACTGCCGGTGGACAGGGCTCGTATATCTAAGGGGCTTGAGACAGCCTTTCATTTTTATTCAAAATAGTAGTCGCCAAGCCTGCTAATTTATGTGTTCGACATAAAATATTTAAATTTAATCCAATATTTGCGATTTCACGTGTTGTAGATAGAATACATCATATGTCGCAACTTCTTAAATATACTATCCCTTCCCATCGACAGCCATTTTGTTTGGAATACCTAACAGCACAGGGATTCTTATGCGGTCTCGACACGTGTCGTATAGAGAGAGATATTACATAATAATCCTAATTTGTCGAACGAAGACAGGTATCGTATCGAAAGATGAAAATTCTACTGCCGATACGTTTTTACTGTCAAAATTATTGGCATACATGTCAATTTAAAGTGTATGAAATCAGTATTGGGATTCTCATATTTCAATATATCACGTGTTGAGACGATTATCTTCGTTCCACGGAATGCGATTCGTATGTAATGTCTCTCTCTATTCGATTCCGTTACGTGTTGAGTATGCACATAAGAATCCCTGCCCAGATCAATTCTTCTTCTTTTTAAGTGTTAATTTGGATTTAAATTAAAGCCTCATGACTCGTATCTCTATCTTTGTCGATCATGGCCTATTTTAGAAACATTTTTTATGGACCACTCTTTATTTATTAACTTTGGGCGGTATAATTATCAACCCATCCTCGTAGTTCTTCAGAGATAATTAACATCAAGATGATTACTTTTTTTTTATACTAATTTGGATCTATTATTTAACATCACGTAGACATTCCCATTGTTAAAAACCTGTTACCAAATTTAAAATCAAATAATAGACTATTAAAACCAATTTAAAATACATTATAGGTACCGAATCGAATACCTGTAAGTATAATTTAAAATATTATTGAGACAGTTATTTGTTGCAAATTACGTATAAGTAGTTGCGTAAATAATTTAACCTTCCATAGTTATTGATATACAAATACATACACTTGTTATTTGCATAAATTATTCTAAAACCAAATAGTACAAGTTGCATCATATAAAAGTATGATATATGTATGTGTGGATTGATTATTATTTTAGTTGTTTACTATTATTGAGATCAACTTGAGGTGAAAAAAATCCATATTAATATCGTTTTATGTCATAAGAATGCATTCTAGAGGAAGAGTTATTGAGTGACTGAGTTGCTATGTATCTGAGAGAAATCAATTAACAGTCGTTTAACTCTCGCTTATCAGAAACACGTTTAATTAATTGTGGCGTTCCTCAGGGATCTATCCTTGGACTGTTTTTATTGTAACATTGATATGTCGCAGTTATCTGTTGAATTTTAATATAGTTGGTACGATAGTTCAATGAAATATAATGCATAAAATCGTTTGTCCTAATTAATTGACAGATCTGTCAGTGCGTAGCCAAAACTACTAAGACTAGAAAGCTGAAATTTGGTATTGAATGCGCACGTCCTTTTGTTTTAAACGAAGGTCCATCATTCACTCTGCTTGTGAAATGCATGAACAACCAAAGACTATACCAACGCACACACAAGGACAACCCTGTTTTTTCTAGCTTTTTCAGGGGACAAATAACCACAACTAAAACGCGACAAATCCTTAACCATTTCCCATTACTAATTCCCAAACAAAAACCATAATTCCTCAATAATACCGAACAGGTAAGGAGTGAGGGCAGATATATTTACCAAACTGTGAGTAAGGGCCTCTAAACCTAAGAGGTGCAAGCATCCAGCTTAAGGGGGAGGTAAAATATCTCGGGGTTATGATTGACTCGAGACTTACCTGGAACCAGCATCTAGAAAGAACCACAAGGAGAGCGGAAACCTCATTAATGATGGCAAGGCGATCCTTTGGAAAAAAATGGGGGTTAAAACCAGACATGGTATATTGGATTTATAACATGGTGGTGAAACCCATAATAACATACGCAGCTTTGGTGTGGTGGCCAAAGACACAGCAAAGGAAAGCAATAACAAGGCTTAGCAAGGTACAAAGACTTGCCTGCCTCGGAATAACGGGGACAATGAAAACAACCCCCACTGCTGCAATGGAAGCACTAATAGGACTCCCACCTCTTCACTATGTGATACAAGGGGAGGCAAGATTAGGTGCTTACAGATTAGGGAATACACTGGGAAATCTTGACATTAGGCCAGGTCACATGAGTATCTCAAGGTTAGTGACAGGAGACGTGCTAGACATGAGATCAGACCACTTGACCAAGAGGTACTCTTTTAATACTCCCTTAGAGGTTTTAATACAGGAAAGAGCAGAGATCACCACCATAAGGGAGCCCAATGCTCAACGACAGGAACAAACCTGGTATACAGGGTCTAAGACTGCGGAAGGCACTGGGGCAGGAGTATTCTCCAAAAACCCTGATACTAACCATAGCTATGCTATAGGAATACATTCCTCGGTATTTCAGGCCGAAGTATACGCAATTTTGCAATGTGCAAAAACGAACAATGAAAGAGATGTCGAAAATCAGCATATTCAAATAATGTCAGACAGCCAAGCGGCACTTAAGGCCATATCGAGTCAGAAAGTTACGTCGAGGCTGGTATGGGAATGCATTGAAGAACTAAGAACACTGGCAGACCGAAATAGAGTAAAACTATTTTGGGTGACAGGTCACAAAGGGATCGAAGGCAACGAAAAGGCTGACGAACTTGCAGAAGAAACACCGGAACCAGACACAAACCCAGGAGTACAGTCCGGGGTTTTATAAATGACTGGATTCGGGAACAACATATCAACTATTGGGGAAGCACCCCAAAACAGGCACATGGAAAAGCCTTCATAGGCAGACCATGTCCCAAAAGAACTGGAGAACTACTCTTAATGAATAGGAACCAGTTGAAAGTGATAACAGGGTTCATGACTGGGCACGCTCCAGTAAAGGGACACTTGAACAAAATTGGCATGTACAATGGGGAACTCATGTGCCGATTATGTCACAAGAAACCAGAAACGGCCAAACACATACTGTGCGAATGCGAAGCTCTAGATCGCAAAAGACAGGCTATTTTTGGACAACCCCAGGTTGATCCAACAACGTATAGAACCCACTCACCCAAGGATCTGTACAAACTTGTACAAGGTACAAAGGTGATAGAGTGGGTGCTACGAACTAACATGGGGTAAAACACAATAAGCCAATAGGCTTCAGTGTTATTCGGAGACACATAGTCAGACGAGCCCAGGAGAGAAAAAAAAAGAAGAAAATGGAGGACATCGATTATAGAAGATATTAAGGAAAAAAAGATCATCAACTAGAAAGAAAAAGCCAAGAATAAAGACGAATGGAAGAAACTAACCAGGCCATAGACCTTAACGGTCTGTTTCGAGCCTTATATATATGTATTTATGATTATTTTAAATCTAATTTTTGCACCAACTGTCGCAAATTCTCTCATTTTTAATTCATCTTTACAAAACCCTCATATAGTTACAACACTCTCACTCAAAGCACAATTAATATCTCAAATACGGCCCTTCACATTGCTTACTATGTTGTATATTTAGTTGTGGAATGTTATTTCAGATAATTTCTTCATATAAATATCTATTAGGTTGCTAAAAATACGTTGAGCACAAGCAACCAATGTTTAACTTTTAATATGTACAATTTAGTTTGCAAAACCTCCGAGCAATTTGCTCGGAGTTGTAAACGACATAAAATAGGAAAAACGTTGATTGAAACTACGATTAGCTGTTTGCAGGATTCATCAACGCAATATAGCGGAAGTGAACCCGTCTTGGACCACGTGGCAGCGTCTCCCTACCTTCTACCTCCATGGATTTACCACTAAAACTGAACTGATACACTGCAAACTTGATCAACAGATGGCATCATCTATTCTACGGAATATTTCATAATAAAACGTATGTGTGCCACGTCACCTTTATAATGCCGTTTGTCCCGTTTGAATCAGACCAATAGCAACGAAGATATGGAGTTAAGTCCTTTTGGCATGATTTTTCCTTTTAACGTTTACCTATACTCGTTCACGTTAACGACGACCGCCATATTAGATCGATTAGCCGAGTCGCAAATCCGAGTTTCAATTGTTATTACCACCGATAGCTAGCGCCATCTCGTAGCGATTTCTGGAATTACTGCGCTCGTGGCCTCTTTGCTCATCTACTAACCACTCTATATCTTAGACTAGGTAATAACTCTATATATACGACAATAATTTCCGAATATCTTATCCCATATCATTTTTTTATGCGTTTTGGTTAATAAAACTAATAGTATTTATTTGTATACACAATCTATGTATAAATCATTAACAACTCGCAGCAGTACACGTTTTGATTTGCGCCTCTTTTTCCCCAGGAGCGCAGCTCTTCGAAATGCAATGTCGCCAGCGCGTCATCTTTCCTATTCCGCAAGAAACGCTGCAAGCCGACCACTTGCCCCAATGGTCCCAAACTTTCGTTTCTTTTTTGCTTCGCAAGTTTTCTTCCAGTTGATTAACATCGTCAATGTACACAACGTTATCCAACGAATCGTATTCACTGTTGTAAGAACTCGGATCTACATTGTTCGATTTCAGTTTTAGAATAATCGGGGAGTAAGAGTTAATTTCGTCATCTGTTAGTAACAATATTGGTAATGAAAGGAGAATAATATACGGTAAAATCATATTTGACACATGTCACATTTTTAGAAAGTGTAGGTGTCCCAAAAAATTACACTGAACGTGTTATACTTGTTGATATACAGAATGTCCTAAAAAGTTTTAAACAAATGACAAAAATTATGAAAGATTATTAAAACAATCGATTATTTTCGACTATTCAAATATTTCATTAATAAAGTTTATAAAACTTGAACCTACCTGGCACTCCCAAACTCATAGTACTCTTGGAATGCGACGCCATCTTCGATAAATTACTACTACTTTGACTATGCATCTTCGACAGCTTCTCCATATCCCCACTACCGACAAAAGCCGATTTCGGCCTCCTAGGTAGCGAAGTATTGCAATTTTCGCTCAGAACCGAAGCCTCGTGGTACCCAGAACTATCCGAACTGGTTCTCGAATGCGAAATGACTAAACCACCTTCGGTCCTCCTCATTTGTATCTCGCCACCGTCAGATTTCTCTTCGGATATCCTTCGGATGTCTTCGGAGCTCGTTCGACTGTTTTCGGCGTCGTTCGCGTTCCGTTCGGTGGTCTCGGTTGTTGGAGGTTGTGTGGGAGGTTTGGGGGCGGGTTTTCGTTTTCGTTGCGGCGGTTTCGGTCGATCGGTGGGCGGATCTTGTTTGGGGGGAGGAAGGATGGGTTTTTGGACGACGCCGGGGGGTGTGACTGATCGGGAATCGTCGCTGTGAGTGGGGGAAATCGATCTGGTGTCGCTGGACACTGACCCAGAACCCATACTCTACAAAAAATAAGATGATAAATGGGACAGCTTCAGCTTTAAGCTTTATTAATGAATGTTTACAGTTCGTTCTTCCTTAATGAGTTAATAAATCAGTGGTTGAGGGTTTAGAATTATATTTCGACGTTTGATCGTCCTCTAAAATGATTATAATGAACCCAAAGAGTGAAAAGATTCGAAAAATTCAATTTCCAAATCGAATTTCGACTTGGAAAAAAGTGGTCAATCGATAGGAAAGCACAATAAAGACCCAAAAATGTTTAGTATTATATTTAGACATTTGAACGTCTCACAAAATGATTATAATGAGCCCAAAATGATTATAATGATCCCAAAATGATTATAATGAGCCCAAAATGTGTAAAAATCCAAAGAATAAAATTCTCAAATCAAATTCCAACTTGGAAAAAAGGTCATAATCGAGAAGAAAACACAATAAACATTCAAAAAAGGTTTAAAATTATATTTGAACGTATAAAAACCCTCAAAAATAATTAAAATGAGCTGAAACAGTGTAAAAATTCTAAAAATACAATTTTCAAATTGAATTTTGACTTGGAAAAAATGGACAATCTACGAGAAGGCACAGCAAAGATCCTAAAGGGTTTATAATTATATTTAAACGTTTGACAACCCCTTAAATTGATTGTAATGAACTGAAATAGGGTAAAAATTCTATAAATACAATTTCCAAATCGAATTTTAACTTTAAAAAACTGGTCAATTGACAGGAAGGCACAATAAAGATCCAAAAATATTTAGTATTATATTTAGACGTTTGAACGTCTCACAAAATAATTATAATGAGCCCAAAATGATTATAGTGAACCCAAAATGATTATAATGAGCCCAAAATGATTATAATGAACCCAAAATGATTATAATGAGCCCAAAATGTGTAAAAATTCAAAGAATAAAATTTTCAAATCAAATTCCAACTTGGAAAAAAGGTTATAATCGACAAGAAAACACAACAAACATTCAAAAAAGGTTTAAAATTATATTTGAACGTTTAAAAATCCTCAAAAATAATTAAAATGAGCTAAAACAGTGTAAAAATTCTAAAAATACAATTTTCAAATTGAATTTCGACTTGGAAAAAATGGTCAATCGACGAGAAGTCACAGCAAAGATCCTAAAGGATTTATAATTATATTTAAACGTTTGACAACCCCTTAAATTCATTATAATGGGCCGAAATAGTGTAAAAATTCTATAAATACAATTTCCAAATCGAATTTCAACTTTAAAAAACTGGTCAATTGACAGGAAGGCACAATAAAGATCCAAAAATGTTTAGTATTATATTTAGACGTTTGAACGTCTCACAAAATGATTATAATGAGCCCAAAATGATTATAATAAGCCCAAAATGATTATAATGAGCCCAAAATGATTATAATAATCCCAAAATGATTATAATGAGCCCAAAATGATTATAATGAGCCCAAAATGATTGTAATGAGCCTAACATGATTATATTGAGCCCAAAATGATTATAATAAGCCCAACATGATTATAATGAGCCCAAAATGATTATAATGAGCCCAACATGATTATAATGAGCCCAAAATGTGTAAAAATCCAAAGACTAAAATTTTAAAATCAAATTCCAACTTGAAAAAAAAGGTAAATCGACAAGAAAGCACAATAAACATTCAAAAAAGTTTAGAATTATATTTAAACGTTTAAAAACCCCGTAAAATAATTATAATGAGCTAAAATAGTGTAAACATTCTAAAAATACAATTTCCAAATCGAATTTCGACTTGGAAAAAATGGTCAATCGACAGGAGGACCCAATAAAGATCCAACAAGGTTTAGAATTATATTTAGACATTTGAACATCCCCTAAAATGATTATAATAAACTCAAAATCATTGTAATGAGCCCAAAAGTGTGAAAATTGGAAAAATAAAATTTTTAAATCGAATTCCGACTTGGAAAAAAGGTTAATCGGCAAGAAAGCACAATAAACATTCAAAAAAGGTTTAGAATTATATTTAAACGTTTAAAAACCCTTAAAATAATTATAATGAGCTAAAATAGTGTAAACATTTTAAAAATACAATTTCCAAATCGAATTTCGACTTGGAAAAAATGGTCAATCGACAGGAGGACTCAATAAAGATCCAACAAGGTTTAGAATTATATTTAGACATTTGAACATCCCCTAAAATGATTATAATAAACTCAAAATCATTGTAATGAGCCCAAAAAAGTGAAAATTGGAAAAATTAAATTTTCAAATCGAATTCCGACTTGAAAAAAAAAAGGTAAATCGACAAGAAAGCACAATAAACATTCAAAAGGGTTTAGAATTATATTTAAACGTTTAAAAACCCTTAAAATAATTATAATGAGTTAAAATAGTGTAAACATTCTAAAATTACAATTTCCAAATCGAATTTCGACTAAAAAAAATGGTTAATCGATAGGAAGGCACAATAAAGATCCGAAAAGGTTTTAAAATTATATTTAAACGTTTGAGCACCCCCTAAAATAATTATAATGAGCCTAATAAATGTAAACATTCGAATTTGAATTATATATAGAAAAAGAAAATAAAAATATTGGGTAAAATAAATAAAATTAGTCCAAAAAGTTACTCACCGATTTCCCCCTCCTGAATATCAAATTGAAAACACCCCCGCCTGTCTTGTTGTGCATTTGTTTCCGTTCTTCTTCTTTTCTAAGCGCCATGATATCGCTGCTGGAAAAAGCTTGACTGAGACTGGCCGTTCCTTTTGCTACGACGAAAATTTCTGTTATCTGATAATCGCTCAAAGTCAATTTGGGATCCAGTGTCTCGTCAAGGTTTCCTGAAAAATAGAAAGTGAAATTTACTGTTAAAATTAAATTAATTTTAAAGAATATTTAAACCTATTAACATTGTTAATTATAATATTATCTAAAGGAATGTTAATAGGTAAATTTGGAAAAATTGACATTGACAATAAAATAAAATGTATACGATGTTATTTTCAAGACTAAATACAGGGTGTCTATGAAAGTAAAATTACCTTAGTACAAAGTTGCTTCGTTTGGGCTCCAGAGGGCCTTGAAGTTACAATTTTTAAATCGTTTTTCCCATATAAATTTAAAACGGCATATGCGATTTTGCTGAAATTTGGTATATTGGTAGAGTTTTATGTGGCAAAAAAATATTATTAAAATTTTGTCCGATAATAATACATAGGCGTAGAACATGATTTTTTAAATAATTGCACCTTTAAAAATTCTACGCCAATGGAAGAAAAGGAGTTTGAGTATGAAATTTAGATTGCGCAACTCATTTACTTTAAAAAAGGTACTCTTAATAAGACTCGATTACTCTCATGGTTTTGACGAAATTTGCATTTTAGTAATTTTAGAACATAAACAATAATTATTAAAATACAAATTTTGTCAAAACCATGAGAGTAAATCGAGTGTTATCAAGGGTACTTTTTTGTAGTAAATGAGTACCCAATCCAAATTTCATACTCAAACCCCTTTTTTGCCATTGGCGTAAAATTTTTAAAGGTGCAATTATTTAAAAAATCAAGTTCTACGCGTATGTATTATTATCGGACAAAATTTTATACGATGAAAAACATAAAAATGTACTTTTTTCATATCTTCTTCAACACCTCTAATCGAGACTTTTAACAAAAATACTCGATTCTTGCCATGTACGATTTTTTGAGGAATATTAATTATTTGCCTGCAATACGTATACAAAAACATTTATTGTTGGTTTCCATAGTTTCATCTAAATAAAAATATTGTCAAGTTTTAACACCTAATCTCTTGTTAACGATTAAAAGTGTTCTAGCTGACTCAATAATTAAAAAAACAAATGCGTGGTTTATTAATATGGCTGTACAATATACCAATGCAGAATATACCGATATGTTACCGACATTAGGATTTTGTGAAGGAAATGCTCGAGAGAGTGTCAGGGTGTACTCTGAAAGGTTTCCAAATCGTCGTGTACCTAGCCACCCAACTTTTGCTGCTGTTGAGAAACGTCTTCGGGAGACCGGTTCCTTTGCTCCCAACACTGTTGATAATGGAAGAGAACGTTTTGTAAGGATTCCTGAAGTTGAAAAAGACATTTTAGAACGTGTTGAATAAGATCCAGAATTAAGCACCAGACGAATTGGAAGGGAACTAGGAGTAAGTAAAGATGTCGTTCATAAAGTGCTTAGAGAACAATTGTTATATCCATACCATAAGAAGCCAGTACAAGAATTATTAGTCCATGATCCTCAAATTCGTTTGGGTTTTGTCGATTTGTTAATATGCAAAGAGAAAGAGATCCAAACTTTGTCAAGAAGGTTCTCTTTACCGATGAAGCGGGTTTTACAAGAAGAGGTATAACTAATACCCATAATGAACATGTTTATGCCGTTGAAAATCCGCATGCAATAAAGGTAAACCATTTTCAGCACGAATTCAAAATTAATGTGTGGGCTGGAATAATTGGTAATTTCATTGTTGGTCCTGTCATACTTCCACGAAGATTAACTGGAGAAAATTATTTGGATTTTCTACAAAATACGTTGCCAGAATTGTTAGAAGATTTACCTCTCCATCTTCGGAGAGATATGTGGTTTATGCAAGATGGAGCTCCACCACATTTTTCTTTAAACGTTAGAAACCACTTGAATGAACAATATCCACACAAATGGATAGGCAGAGGTAATGACGCACCTGTAAACTGGCCACCACGTTCCCCAGACCTAACACCGATGGATTACTTTTTATGGGGACATCTGAAATCCACAGTTTATAGGGAACCTGTAGAAAATGAGGAACAACTCTGGCAACGTATTCAAGATGCAATAAACAATCTTAGAGATGATGAAGAAGTTATGGGAAGGATACATTTTAATTTTCTTCGACGTATAAATCTTTGTATGCGTGAAAATGGTGAACATTTTGAACAATTTTTGTAAAAATCTCTATTTTGATTATGTTGTAAATAAATATTTTTGTGAAACCTATACACTCTAAATTATTAAAACAGAAATTTAGCGAAAACCATGAGAGTAATCGAGTCTTATCAAGAGTACCTTTTTTAAAGTAAATGAGTTGCGCAATCTAAATTTGATACTCAAACTCCTTTTCTTCCATTGGCGTAGAATTTTTAAAGGTGCAATTATTTAAAAAATCAAGTTCTACGCCTATGTATTATTATCGGACAAAATTTTAATACCATTTTTTTTGCCACATAAAACTCTACCAATATACCAAATTTCAGCAAAATCGTATATGCCGTTTTAAATTTATATGGGAAAAACGATTTAAAAATTGTAACTTCAAGGCCCTCTGGAGCCCAAACGAAGCAACTTTGTACTAAGGTAATTTTACTTAAATCGTCTTATTTTGGTCTAAGGAATATGTAGTATGTTTTTGTAAAGACCTTTTACAGACATCCTGTATATTACATAAATTATACGCCCTCGTATTTAGATTCGCAGCCTTTCAAATTGAAAACCAGGAATTTGATCAGCTCGTTCGGAATCTTCAATTTTTACATTTTTAATTCTTTATAAATGGTAAAGAGAAGAAAAAAATATTTATCATACAGTACTTATATATTAAAATTACTTTTACTCATTTAAATAATTTAAAACTACGTCAGTACCATAATTATTCTTCTTATCTTGAGAAAATCTCTTTAAATTATATAAACAAATTAACATCAAAAATATTAAAATTGCATAAGTATTCGTTTACAATTCTAAGAAAGTTGGAACATTAAAAATTTATTACTTTTAAATGAATTTCAAGTTAAGTCATAGTATCAATGAAGCTATTAATACCTATAACATAAAAAAAATTCTAGTACCTATTTACATACCTATGTCATCCAAAAGTAATTATAATCAATTACGTCATCGATTTAATAATAACAAAAATAAATCAGTTTCACTAAAAACAACACTTCCAAGCCTAAGTATAAAATTCCCCCAATTTCTTTCATTCAAACTAGAGAACTAAATTGATAAAAATGTTGCATAGATTAAGAAAATTATATTTAACATACCTACGTCTTCAATAATAAAAATTAATTACTGTGTAAAATTATCAGACGAGATAAGAGAGTATCAAAGCAGACAAATTTATAAATTTATTATTAATAAACAGTACAGCTTTACACACATTCTGAAGATAATCGGCAAGTGACACTATAAGATAATGGGTGTATGTATATTAGGATAATATTAGCAAAACAAATAATTATATGAAGTTGCCAAAGAAATCCGGTTGTTTATTATGGATGTCAAACATTCTTTGACAAATTTAATTAGTTGTTATTTTATAAATAATAATAATATGTCGCTTACGTTTGCATCTTTTGTGCACCTTTCTTAAGCTACCATTTCGCAAGCCGAGACAGAGACCGACTTCAAAACGCGCTGCGACACTAAACGGTCGCTTCACGTCTGAACCCATGTAATTATAAGAAACACATTTCGGTAGAGGCGACAAACGCCATCAGATTTTAGTATGGCAATATTTGCCGCTTCACTAGTGTCTCGGTCTCCTGTCGCGGGTCGCGCGTTCCCAAATGGTACCTTTACAGTCTGTTCGCTATACTTACGCGGGTTTCGGATTAACAAAATTATGCAAATTAGTCATTGACAACCAGTTCCAATAAGCCGCTTCCCAAGAAATTAGGTAAAATTGCCCTAATGGTCAGATTTAAATTAAAATAACATTAGGGTAGGTACTAAATTTGTTACAAATATTGCAGTTGAATTGATTCTTTGCAAGTGTTGACATTGTATGTATATTGTAAATTTTGTGGAAATTTTAAAAATGTCTGGACGTGTGTTAGATGTAGATAGTCTAATTTGTAGTGTACATAAGTATTTTACGGATGAAAAAGAAAATGGCGGTTCTTTAAAATCGGTAATGTCTGTACAACAACGCGTATGCGATGCTCTAGGAATTAGTGAAACCAAATTAAGAGGAGTATTACAAAATCACAATAGTGAACTGCCGAAAGAAAATCACCGCAAAACTCGCCCATCATTGATAACGAAAGATATTCCAGATGGAAAGAAATTTGAAATTCGTGATACCATTTATCGAATGAGGGCCAACAAGGAACATGTGACCTTAAATACAATTATCTCGAAATTAATAGATACAAAATTTGACGACATTGGCAGAACAAGTCTATGGCAAGTGATACATAATTTGGGTTTCAAACTTCAAAAGGAGGATAACAGAAAGGCCCTTTGTGAAAGAAGTTCTGTCGTAAACAAGAGAATTAACTTTCTAAGAAAATATTCAAAATTTAAAGAAGAAGGGACAATTTTTATATATTTAGACGAAATATGGATATTTTCTAGGGGAGCAACCAAGAGAATATGGCAAGATGATAACGTAAAGTCCATCAAACCGATGGAGAAGGGAAGCGACACATAATATTACATGCAGGGGGTCAATTCTCGAGTTGTAGGAACCTTTTCCTATAGGAATTTGTGACACTTTCCTACATGTAGACAAATGTCATAAATTTCCGATGTGTAGAAAAATGTCAAAAATTCCTATAGGAAAAAATTCCTACGAGTCGAGAATCGACCCCCTGGGCCTCAATTCTTGACTTTTTTTCCCATGGGAAAAAGATAATTTTCCTATGGGAATTTATATTTTGTATTCTCGACACATCCACTAGGAATATTTCCTCACGAAAAGTATGGGAGCAAATACACCTGGTATGTGGCATGGGAAATCAAATTTCCAATGGGAATCTGTCACCGATGACATTTGCTAGTTACTTCAAATAATAATATTTATATATTATTATTACTAATATACCTTTCCTAAAATGGATGAAGCTATTTTACTTTCCCAATTAAACAATATAGAAGAGGCAGAAAGAAGAGCAATTAATGTCCCAAGAGATTTTTGGTCTAAGTGGAAAAATGAGGCAGGGGATCCCTTTGAATCCTTAAATGATAGACAATTTCTCAAATATGATCAACGCAATTTTTCTAGAATAAGCAATCCCAGAATAAATTTTGTTTCATTATTAGGAATAGGCTATTTCAGAATAAATTTTGTTTTATTAGGCAAAATAAATAGCAACTGTTAATAACATAATGAGATGTTAAAAAACTTGAAGCTAAAATATTGAACACTCTTAAATATCCTTAAAATTCCTCTGTTTCTGCTATTTTTTCCAAGGCACAAGTTATTCGTTCTTTTGCCAAAACATTTCTCTCTAATAACTTGAATTTTTTGTCATAATAATTTTCTTTATTAAAGTTTTTATTTTGTAACATGCGTTCAATATTTCGGCTAGTATTCAAGGTTTTAATTAACCTTGTAGCAGCTACTCTTCATTTGGGCTTTATTGTGCCCCTTGTACTAGATTTAGCACATGATACATTTTCACGTTATTTTCTAAAAAAAGGGGGTTGATTGTTTTCTCTGACAAGATGGCAAGTGGCAAAACAAGAGTCAAAAGTTGACGATATAATCAATGATCCCAACATTACTACTTGAAAGTATTGAAATATAATATTGATTATGATTGGTCAGTTTCCAATATTTACGTACTTAATACCCGACATACGTTAGACATTCGAATAATCGAAATTCCCATAGGAAAAAGGTTCCCAACCTAGTCGAGAATACCATTTTATAATACCACTGGAATATAAGCATGGGAATATTTATCCATGGGAAAATTTTCCGGTGAAGTCGAGAATTGAGGCCGAAGGGAAATCGGGTAGAAGGTGCTAATTTAATATTTTCATCTAAATCAAAATCCAGTGACTATCACGATAATATGAACACAGAAATATTTATAAAATGGTTGCATGAAAAACTTCTCCCAGGTTTAAGTGAGCCCAGCGTAATTATTTTAGACAATGCACCTTACCATTCTTAAGTATTTAACAAAAGTCCAACGATTTCTTGGACTGTTGATAAAATTAAAGAATGGTTGACAAAGGAACATATACCATTTCCTCAATATATATTAAAATCAGAATTATTACGCTTGGCAAATATACACGCAAAACCAAAACCCTTTGTTATGGATCAGATTATTGAAAGTTACGGTCAAGTTTTACGTCTGCCACCGTATCATTGCCAGTTTAATCCCATCGAATATATATGGGGAATAGCAGAACAATATTATGACAACCATATTGGGCCTAATGGTTATAGTGACGACGCAGTTCGGGAAATTTGGCGGAAAGCACTTTCAACTGCAACTTCAGAAGTGTGGCGGAACTGTATATCCAAATGCGAGAAACTAATAGAAGATTAGTGGACTCGTGAAAATAAAATAAAATAAACGCAATAAGTCCAATCAAAATGACAATTAATGGTGATGACAGTGATGATGATGACGATTATGATATTTTGGATGATAATGATTGATTTTCATTTTTGTTGGCAAGTTCAATATTTTTATTTTTCATTTGAAATTCTCTACATGGAACAAATTTTTATGTTAGAAAATATTTTATTTGAGCTAAATAACCCTCTTATTATACATAGACCATATTTTCTGTGTGAAGTATAATATAAAATTATTATTAGGTTTATAATAGCCACATTAGACTCCATTAATGAAGAAGTTTAATTCTGCTCTGTAATTATACAAAAGATTCTCCATTATTATTTAATTAAAAAGTTGTACATTATTTTTCATTTCATTTAACCAGTTGATATTTCCCCAAAGAACAGGTCAAACTTTCGGGTACTTACCTGGAAATACTCATAAAATTTTTAATCTGAAACCCCCGTAAGTATAGCGAACAGACTGTAGGAATATTACTAATAAATGACTTGTTAGCACATTATCACGCACTTTGATATTCATTTATTAGATTTTAAGCCCAAAAAGTTTTAAAAACATAATGTTTAAATCGAATTTCGACTTGGAAGAAATTATTAATCGACAGGAAGGCATAATAAAAAGTCAAAAAGGTTTAACATTCTATTTTGGCGTTTGATCACTATTTAAAAGAATAATTATAAGCCTAACAAGTTTGAAAATTCGAAAATTATAATTTTCAAATCGAATTACGACTTGGAAAAAATTGTCAACTGACAGGAAGACACAATAAAAAGTCAAAAACGTTTACCATTATATTTCAGCGTTTGATCACCATCTAAAATATTAGTTATGTCTTAAAACTTTGAAAATTCGAAAATTGCAACTTTCAAATCGAAATATGACTTGGAAAAAATTCTCAATAAAAAGGAAGGCACAATAAAAAGTCAAAAACGTTTACCATTATATTTCGCCGTTTGATCACTATCTAAAATAATAATTATAAGTATAAAAAGCTTCAAAATAAAATAATTACAATTTTTAAATTGAAGTACGACTTGGAAAAAACTGTCAATCGACAGGAAGGCACAATAAAAAGTCAAAAACCTTTACTATTATATTTCGGCGTTTGATAACTATCTAAAATAATAATTATAAGCCTAACAAGTTTGAGATTTCAAAAATTACAATTTTCAAATCGAATTACGACTTGGAAAAAATTGTCAATCGACAGGAAGGCACAATAAAAAGTCAAAAACGTTTACCATTATATTTTGGTGTTCGATTACTATCTAAAATAACAATTATAAGTCTAACAAGTTTGAAAATTCGAAAATTATAATTTTCAAATCGAATTACGACTTGGAAAAAATTATCAATCGACAGGAAGGCACAATAAAAAGTCAAAAACGTTTACTATTCTATTTCGGCGTTTGGTAACTATCTAAAATAATAATTATAGTTTTAAGGTGAAGGGGGAGAAAAAGTCCTTTATATCTCACAAGGAAAGTCAATGTTTAATTATTTAACAAAACATTGAGTGCGACCGGTTTCGAAGTGTCATCACTTCATCTTCAGGCTCGCCTAGTGGAAAGGAGAATATGTGGTGTAAGGTGTGTTAACTTGAAGCAAACGATATATAAAATAGTAAAAAAGAGAAAACTCACCATACTCTCCATCCACTAGGGAATACTACAAAACAAGTTTCATCAAATGTGGGGTGAAATAAATTGTAAAATGAACAAAGTTTACAAGTAATAAAAAGTTAAAAATATTTGAAAAACAAATATTAGTCAATTGAAATAGTAAAAATTTAAAATATTCAAGACCATACAAAACAAATCACATACATTAAACAGATTAAAAGATAAGGCTTATTTTAAACAACCTTGTTGTTTTTTCAAAAAACTAACATTTTTGAAAGGAGACCTGTCAAGTTAAAGCCTCTACAGGTGGTGGCAAGTATTAACAAAAAAATTCTTGGGTAAACCCATGACAGGGTATAGGTAATAAGATGTAAACCATGAGTGAAGAAATATTTATTATTTATTATATAAGATTTGGGCCATGAACCAATCACCAAGTGTATGTGATGTTGTAGGAAGAAGAAAGAAGAATAAATGACTGGGTTAACTGTTGTGAAGCAACTGAAGAATAAAAGAAAAAAAGAAGAAAATGACGGATGTGAAATCACACAATCTAACCTAATCTTTAAACGTGCTCGTTGGTTTCTTATGGGAAAAAAAAACTTCCTTTTTAACCTCCCCCTTTATTTCTATTCACATATTTTCTTGCAAGGGGTACATTTCAGTAAGTAATTTTTTTCCCATAAGAAACCAACGAGCACGTTTAAAGATTAGGTTAGATTGTGTGATTTCACATCCGTCATTTTCTTCTTTTATTCTTCAGTTGCTTCACAACAGTTAACCCAGTCATTTCTTCTTCTTTCTTCTTCCTACAACATCACATACACTTGGTGATTGGTTCATGGCCCAAATCTTATATAATAAATAATAAATATTTCTTCACTCATAGTTTACATCTTATTACCTATACCCTGTCATGGGTTTACCCAAGAATTTTTTTGTTAATACTTGCCACCACCTGTAGAGGCCTTAACTTGACAGGTCTCCTTTCAAAAATGTTAGTTTTTTTTGAAAAAACAAGGTTGTTTAAAATAAGCCTTATCTTTTAATCTGTTTAATGTATGTGATTTGTTTTGTATGGTCTTGAATATTTTAAATTTTTACTATTTCAATTGACTAATATTTGTTTTTCAAATATTTTTAACTTTTTATTACTTGTAAACTTTGTTCATTTTACAATTTGTTTCACCCCACATTTGATGAAACTTGTTTTGTAGTATTCCCTAGTGGATGGAGAGTATGATGAGTTTTCTCTTTTTTACTATTTTATATATCGTTTGCTCTAAGTGTTAACACACCTTACACCACATATTCTCCTTTCCACTAGGCGAGCCTGAAGATGAAGTGATGACACTTCGAAACCGGTCGCACTCAATATTTTGTTAAATAATTAAACATTGACTTTCCTTGTGAGATATAAAGGACTTTTTCTCCCCCTTCACCTTAAAATTACCTCAACTCACACATGGCTACCCCCCTTGTCAATAATAATTATAAGCCTAACAAGTTTGAAAATTCGAAAATTTCAATTTTCAAATCGAATTACGACTTGGAAAAAATTGTCAATCGACAGGAAGGTACAATAAAAAGTCAAAAACCTTTACCATTATATTTTGGCGTTTGATCACTATCTAAAATAATAATTATGAGTCTAAAAAGTTTGAAAACTCGAAAATTATAATTTTCAAATCGAATTACGACTTGGAAAAAATTGTCAATTGACAGGAAGGCACAATAAAAAGTCAAAAACGTTTACCATTATATGTCGGCGTTTGTAAGACTAAAATGTTTGGAAATTCGAAAATTACAAATTTCAAATCGAATTACGACTTGGAAAAAATTGTCAATCAACAGGAGAATACAATAAAGATCCAAAAAGATTTAGAATTAAATTTCTATGTTAAACTACCCCCTAAAATAATTATACTAAGCTTAGAAAGTTTGAAAATTCGAAAAATACAATAGAGATCCAAAAAGGTTTAGAATATTTATTATTTAAAATTAGGAATAGCTCCTAAATTGTATAAAATTGTTGATGACGTTCAGAATTTCTTAGAAACTGTGGAGATTAAAACTATAAAAATGAGAATTTCCTACTCGTAAATGACAGGTATCCCAATATAGTTGTCTTCTCGACAAAATCAAATAAAGATCCATAATGGATTAGAATTATATTTTGACGTTCGACTAGCTCCTAAAATAATTATAATGAGCCTAAAAAGACAAATCGAAAAATTAATATCCCATGTTCTAGCTGCACCAATACTTTTAATAATCATTTATTCTGCAATCAATTCAAATGTTATACAGTGTGTCCGTAAAGTATGGAACAAATTCATTTTTAGCTAAACAGATCATTTTAAAAAATAATCCTGAAACACGTCGATTTTTGATTTTAATTTACCGTATTTTAAAATAATAATCTAATATACAGGGTGAATTACTTTCGAGTAATGACGTCACCGTCATTTTTTTTAAATGGAACACCCCCATTTTTTCTCAATTTTCGGATTACTCTAACTGAGCTGATTTCAAAAATGTATCACATGTTGATTCCAATTGGTACAGGGTGGACTTGTGGTCTAGGAGACAGAATATGAAAGAAATTATTTCTTATCAATTTTAAAAAACATAGTCGTCTAGTTTTTTGTGAAATGTCATTATTTGTTTAGTATATTATTAAATAAAACTAACCTGGATGTTTAAATTCGTACTTTGCGGGATCCAAATTCTTCTCTTCGCAAACCTTCTTCATAATATCTTCTAACTTAACATTCCTACTAACTCTAGCCACGTACAATTGGTTCCTGGGTAAATGCACTTTCAGTCTAAACGTACTCTCGAACGGTTGATGACCAGGCGGCACATTTTTTGGTACTGGAATGGTTCTAATTTTTGGTACTACTTTGATATGCTGAGTGTCCAACGTTCCGATTGGCGTATTGGGCTTGTACGGCAAGATTTTGTCTCGATGATCTGACGAAGGTGCCGTTCCTAGCGCTTGAAGGGAGTAGTTCGACAGTTGGAGATGGTGAGCGGTGGTTATTTGAACCAGGAGGTCCATCATTGGGGTACTGTTTAAAAAAGTTATTAAATAGATACAATTTTTAGAGGCAACTTTTTTTTTAACATAAAATTATTGATTTACCTCCTTTCCACCGCCATTTTGGCAGTTATTCCCGTAGGAAGATGAACCGTGAGGTCCATTGCTCCTGCCAACATGTCCGGGGGAGTATCCTCAGTGACGTGCAGCATACTTACAGCTGCACCACTGTCGGACCTGAAAATAACAGAGAAAAAACTTTAGAATCTAAAAATAGGTATAAAAAAATTATACAACAGAAGAATTTAGAATTATTCCTTTCTTCAGAGACCATATAATTGGAGATTTTATGAGAAACAGTGTTAAATGCTTTTATGCAGTGGTATTACTACACTAGTTTTAAGAAAAGATGGATATGTAACTAATCTGAAATTTTTATCTAGTGTCCTGTAAATTATTTTAAATTTTGAGAAGTATTATTTTTTTTTTTAGTAGTAGTAGTTCAAATATATCCTTTACATGCTTAGAACATGCATTTTTGTATTTTTCTATTGATTTATCAATTTTATTAATAAGTAATTCATTATTTTTTGTTTTTGATCTTATCTTTAGGTATCTGACTACTTGCAATATCAACTCTGAAATTCTGAAACAGTTCTCGCTTTGGGTCAGAACCGAAGTTACTGTTCGAGAACTTACAGATTCGGAACTAGTTCTGGCGAAACCAAACAGCGAATATCTACTGCGCATGCTCAACAGGTTTTGGAAGAGTTCTAGAACAGTTACGAATGTGAACCAAAACAAAGAATTATGTAATTATTTGCACTAATTTTATCTCTAGGCCAGTGGTCGCCAACCTGTCGATCGCGAGCTACCGGTAGCTCGCGGAGGCAATTCTGGTAGCTCTCACAACGATTTTAATTTAAAAAATACAAACTGCAAAAATCAGAGAAGTTTCCGAAAATTCCACAAAAAAATCTAATTTTCATAATATTAAACATAAACAGCGGCAACGTTGCGGTGAGCGATCTGCCGCTGACGCCATCAAGCTGGAATCGGCTAGAACCGACCAGCCGGACCAGCGCGTTAGTGTTCGAGAACGATCAGGATTGCTTTGAACGGAATAAATACGCACGGCGCGGCGACATTGCGCTTAGTTTAAAACTGAACGCGTAACCAACGTCCAGCGGTTGGGTTAGTAGAGAACAACAAAAAATAATATTATGGCAAGCAGTTGTAAGAAGGTAAAGACATACCACTTTCATTCGGAATGGGAAGAACAATACTTTTTTACAGAAGTTAAAGATAAAAATGTGTGTTTGTTGACATCATAAAACTGTACATTCTAATTTTGAAAAATCATTCCCACTACATTCTGCCGCCAGAAAGGAGAAACTGAAACAGTTAAAAAGCAGTTAATTGGACAACAATCAATATTTTTAAGAACAGTCGACAAAAATAGGGCTGCAACTGAAGCATCGTACCGTGTGTCCCATATAATTGCACAAAGAAACAAACCTTATGAAGACGGGGAAATGATAAAACAGGCGTTTTTAGAAACTGCTGATTCGTTATTTGCCAACTTTAGAAATAAAGACGAGATAGTTTCAGCTATAAAATCTATGCAACTTTCTGCTAATACAGTGATGAGACGTGTAGAAGTAATGAGCAATGATATTTTTTTACAGTTAAGAACTGACTTAGATAACTGTTTTTATTTTTCACTTCAAGTGGATGAATCAACAGATGTCGTTGACACTGCCCAGATGGCCGTGTTCGTCAGGATGGTTTTTAGCGATTTTACGATTAAAGAAGATCTTTTGAAGTTTATTCCACTGAAAGGACACACTACTGGACAGGAGTTGTTTTCTCATTTAAAAAATATTATTTCTTCCGAGAAAATTCCAATATCGAAAATGATAGGCTTGACAACCGATGGCGCTCCAGCTATGGTGGGTTGTGATAAGGGTCTGGTGGCGTTATGTCGTAAAGATGAAACTTTTCCGCAATTTCTCTGTTACCACTGCATTATCTATCAGCAAGCATTATATGGAAATTTCCTGAAACTAAACAACGTTATGAAACTGGTGGTAAAATTGTGAACAAGATTAGAGCTCAAGCGTTACACAGATTATTCAAAACCTTGGCCGATGAAGTTGACTGTCAATACGGGGACCTACTCCTTCACTCTGAAGTCCGATGGTTAAGTAGAGGACGGGTGCTGAAACGTTTTAATGATGTCCTATCTGACATAGTTCAATTTTTCAAACAACGCGATGAACCGACTCCGGAACTAGAAAATTCAATCTGACTTAGAGATTTTGGTTTTCTCGTGGACATTACAGAGAAATTAAACAAAATTAATTTGCAGCTTCAGGGGAGAGACAAAGAACTAGCGGAAATGATTTCTGATATAAAAGCATTTATCAAAAAGCTGGAGTTTTGGGAACAAAACCTAATTAACAGCGATGCCAAGCATTTTCCTATTCTTTCAGAAAAAATATCTCAAAATCCATTAGAACCCTATGACAACAAATATTATATAGAAATAGTTTCTACCCTGAAGAATAACTTCAAAAATAGTTTTAAGGATTTCAACGAAATGGCTTTAGTAGCGCAGTTTGTTGTTTCACCCTTTATGGAAATTGATATCCAACAGTTTGCAACTTGTGTTATGCAGAACTTTGGCGAAGACATCGCTGCAACAGAAATGGAAGTAATTGAGTTTCAAAATGATTTAACCTTAAAATCGTTAGTCTCAAGTACCAAATGTATCTGGCCTATTGTAAGTAAAGACAAATATTCAGTTCTATGCCGTGTTGCCTTGAAAGTGAAAGCATTATTCAGTTCAACCTATTTGTGTGAATCTTCTTTTTCCAATATGAAGTTTATTAAGAACAATTATCGCAATCGACTTACAGATGAACATTTGGATAATTGTATTCGAATGGCTGTATCAAATTATACTGCAAACATTAAAAAAATTATCGATGAGTCCGAGTGTCAGCCTTCTCATTGAACGTGCTTTTTTATTTTTCAATGTTTATGTTCATGATAGTGCGTTATTTTTTTGTTGTTATTATTAACTATTTTTAAATCTTACGTGACATGCCGTTGTGGCTGGATAAAAGTTTGTGTTTACTTTTTAAACACCTTCGTTTGGTAGGTAGGAATGTAGCTATGAACAAGTACGTACTAGTAATATTAGTTATTAGTTTATTATTAGTACCTATGTATTATGTATTACCAGTTAAATAGAAAAATAAATACATATAATGATAAATTAACTGTGGATTATTTCATTTACGTTGCGTTACGTGGCTTCCGTGTGGGTAGCTCGCTGTTTATTCCAAAATTAACAAAGTAGCTCAACACATTGAGAGGTTGGCGACCACTGCTCTAGGCAATAGATACCTGGAATAAATCGGATGAATCACGTAAAATCCGAAGGATACCCCATCCTTAAAATATTACTAGCTCATCTTTATTGAGAGTCTATATCAACCTTAACAAATCGACGGTGATTTAATCAATTTATACGCCATGCATGATTTCTATCCTTTCCGCAACGGTTCGTACATATTTAATTCGCAATTAAATCATTAAACCACTATTAATGTGTCACGTCGAGGATATGGCTGTAAATTTTTTTAATGCCTCGATTATTCGTTCATATTAGGGACCGTGACTAAGTTTTTGATTTGAAATACTTCGCACGTATGGCCATAAAGGACCAAATAATTATTTAATATATTTATTAATTTCAGCTCTAGCACCAACCATATCCATTTTGAGAATACATAAATTGAACTATTAATAATGTTGAAAATGCCAAATGTGTTTGTTTTAATTAAATAGAAACATGGTTGAAAAGTTTATTGACAAGATTATTAAAAGTACTTAACTGATAATGATAAAATCAAAGTCTTCGTCGATCTAACATAAAAATCTATAAAAGTAAACACTAGATGTCTAAATAAGAAAGGACACCGGCCATATCTAATGATTCAGTCCATAAGTCAACGTGAAGTTCTCGATCTGACTCACATCTGGCCTCTCCTCTTTTGTAATATTTTGTTCAATGTGAAGATGAAGAGAGAAATGAGCTGATTAAATCTTGCATTTAGATCAGAACTGTGCGTTTTGGCCTGCAGACCATATAGGAACCATTTATGGTACCTACAAATCTGAAATTTTGTTTTAACAAAAGTGATTCCTAGAAATTGCTTGAAATTATTATCAAGTTTGTAACGCTTAAGGGCGGAACACTTCTGGTAAATGATAACAGTTTGTTTTCATCAAAAACATAATCTGTGCGATTCTTTTTACCCATTCATATGCAGTTGAACTTAATCCTGGCCTGGCCCGATGCACTAGCAGCGCATTTCCTTTCGTGCCGTTCGTATTCTTCTAATTCTAGGCTGATATACGACCTACAAGGCCGTTATAGCGTTCCGACTCGCTGAAGATGACGTCGGCACACTTTATGACCCGCACGTAAGCCACATCTTGTCTCCAAAACTGGCCCCGACCGCCAATGACGAAGATGAAGATATGTAAATATCGCTCTAGGTTGTGGGTCAGCAAGAGTGCGAAAAAATACCTGTTCGTAAGTCAGGACAGGACGAGGTGCATTTTTTTCATGTAACAGGTGTGCCCTATAATATTTACATCTCGGATTAAGAAATGGAATAGTGTTTTGAATTTGTTTGTGGCTATAGTCTATTTTTATGTATGAGAGAGTAATAAAACAGCATTTCTAATGCAAAACTTAGTACGGTCATTTTAAATATTTTTACAGAATAATCTAAATATTTCCTAAAATTGTAATAAATGTACCTGAGCTATTACAAGTTTTGGGTCTTTTATTGGTCCTTTATAAACATAAGCTGTACAGAACAATAGAAAAAGGTTTGGACAGGCCAAAAGCCCTGTGTATTAAAGATTACATAGCCGTATCTTAAGATTATTTTCAATAAGTACCTATTTGCCAATTTTGTTTTATTTTAATTCCAAGAATTTCTTACAGTATTCGAATTATAAGTAGATAAATACCTTCCCAATAAATTTCACCGAAAATGCGATTATAGGTTTTCCATTTAGTAAGGAGGTCCAAGTTGTGTATTCTTGACAGTTTACTAAATGTCGGTTTAGTTGCAACTTGCAAGGTGCAGTGTGAATTCTAGTGTGATCATGGAAAATTTGGAAGGGCCGCGTAAACGACAAAAAATTGGTCCTTTAACGGTTAATGAAAAAACATTAATATTTAATTGTTTTAAATCATTTACAGACAAACATTTATGTAAAAGTGTTGATGACACAGTGGAATTAGTTAGTAGTACGCTTGGTGTTGGGAAATCTACGATTTACAGAGTTGTTAAAGAAGAGAAATGTGGCGAGTTTCAAACAGCACGTAAAGCTCCAGGAAAACCAAATTTTCAATTAGAAAATCTTTTGAAAGAAAGACTTCGAAGGAAAGTGCATACGTTCTTCTTTAGAAAAGAATTTCCGACAGTAGACAAAGTTCTTGCCACGGTTCGAGATGATAAGGATTACCCTGAAATGAGTCAAAGCACACTATGGAAACTTTTAAAAGAAATAGGTTTTCTATGGAAAAAGCATTCCAGAAAGTCTATTTTAATAGAAAGAAAATAGATGAAACATGGATCAACGAGGGACATAAACCAAATAAATTTTGGCAAGATGAAACTGTTACAAGTCGAAGACGACAGACTTTTTTAAATAATTTATCTACTGGTTTAAATCCACCATCAGAAAAGGGGCGCAGACTAATAATAGTACACATCGGTAGTTCAAACGGTTTTGTTAAAGGTGGTTTATTGACTTTTGAATCTACTCGTACCTGTGAGTACCATGAGGACATGAATGCTGATGTCTTTAAAGAGTGGTTCGAACAAATTATAGATCTTCTTCCTCAGAACTGTATAATAGTAATGGATAATGCAAGTTATCACTCGAGAATTATAGAAAAAATGCCCACAACCAAGTGGTTAAAAAAAGATTTACAGAATTGGCTAAATTCAAAGAATATTAAGTTCCATCCCGGTTCTGTGAGAAAAGAACTGTATCATTTGTGTTCCCTTCATAAAGAGAAATTAAAAAAAAATATGAAATTGCAAAAAATCGTGGGATGACGGTGGTTAGATCACCACCATATCATTGCGAAGTAAACCCGATTGAACTGATATGGGCACAGATAAAGGGAGAAGTTTCAAGAAAAAATAATTCTTTTAAAATGAGTGATATTAAACAGTTGTTTTTGGAGGCTGTAAATAATGTGAAGCATGAAAACTGGGAAAAGGCAGTAAATCATACGATTAAAGAAGAAGAGAACATGTGGAAGTTGGACAATATTACTGATGAAATGATCGAGCCACTCATTGTAAATATTGGTCGCGACAGTTCATCTTCTGATTTCGATTCTGATTTGGATTTGTAGGTAAGAAGTAGTTTTTATATTAAAATTATTATTTATGAACGTAACGTTGTTTAAAAGTCAACGTTTAAACAACACAATGTTCTTAACATACCTTGTGGAAAAATAAAACATTTTAGAAAAAATTGCACTTTTTTACCTTCAGCTGTTTAGAAGTTATGAGCAGGTTAATTAGGTGAAAATATAAGTGTATACTCGAGGAATACATTCAAAAAATATTTTAACTGTCTACTAAAAGAAGTGTTACGCCTATGGATTACGAACGCTTTATTATTTTAATACTCTCTCATACATAAAAATAGACTATAGTATCTACTCCTTTTTCTATTACTTTCTTTTTCTTCTGGGTCTTTGATTTAAATCGTATATTTTAAACGGCGGAGACGAGTTGAGACCCAATTAAGATTGCCATCTTTTTATTTCACAAAACCCGGACCATTATTTGTGAAATTTCTAAAAAAAAGCTTATAAATTTATAAACCAAGTCCTTCTGTTGAGCTTCTAAAATAAAAAGGTTATCAGCTTATAATTTCATAAACGAGATTCTTCTGTAGAACTTCATGCGACCGGAAACCGGACAAATTGTTCAAAATCCGGACAGTCCGGGTGAAACTCGTACAGGTAGCATCCCTACACTTAACTCTTAAGTTTTACCTCAGGTAAAGAAATTGGACGGACGCCAATTGAGCACTTTATTACCCTCAGGTAAAATTGATACCGTAGCCGGACACGCCAATTGAGCACCAAGGACTAAACAGAGACCGGCCAATTGAGTACTTTATGACTAGCCAATTGCGCACTTTATTTCTAGTTTGTTTATTAACGAATTATCAGGTACCTACTGAATTAATGCAAACAGTTATTTTTTACGGTTAAATAAAAATCAAAATATGGTAGTTGGCATTTATTTATTAAAAAAAAATCATTGGGTCAAAACAATTGTTAAGAAGTCTGAAGGTCTGAAGTCTGAAAATTTGGTACCACAATATTGCAAAAATTATGCAAAAATTTGTATTCAACAAAATAATAACATTCCGTTTGCCCGCCAATTATTTTTGTTACCTACCAATATAAAATGAAAAAACATTACTTACAAAAATTTAATTTTATATGGGCAATTTTAAATTTTTTTTACTTATTTCTGTTTTTAAACATTATTTGTTATTTTTTAAAGTATTTTCATGAGTAGATTATTAACCTATTTATTTTTATTATTTTAGGTTTTGATAACGACTTTGTAGCTTTGTTTAATTAAATTTAAAAACCAATTATATAATAATACATAGCAAATTTAATATGAACTTATACAGTCCACACCCCAATATTAATACATTCATTTTTAAATAGATTCAAAGAAGTGTTAATCCAAAAAAGAATAATTGATAAATTCACCTTATTAAGTACAAAAATTATATATCAAAATGTTCGCTAGAGGTCAAATAAATAGGTTTGAATGAGTGATTTTGTTTTATTTCCTGCATCAGACACATATAAGACGGTATACATTTTAAAAATAGTAAAATTTGCGAATTTTTAGGTTTTTTTACAATTAAAAAGTTTGGACAATGTGTGTTCTTATAAAGAAATGATACGCCACTGAACAAGAGGGGTTGTTTACCTTCCAATGTTGCGAACACAACAATCGCTTACAAACTAGTTTCACGCTCCCTCTAGATCAGCTGTCATTAAGACATCTGATGGCGAAAATAAAACCAAAAGTAGAAAAATCACCAATTTTAGAACAAACATAGAATATAGAATTATAAAATAATAATAATCTACTTAATTATTTTTAAACAAACACGAAATTAACAGCAGCCAGTCTTTCCGTGTGAATCATTCAAGAGAACTGGTAACTGGAGGAATGTAAAATGTTAACGTACTTGTACAAGAGTTTAATGGTCCATCAGAGCAATTGTTGAGGTCAAAAGATAGCCTGACCTAGAGACAAGATACCATATTTTCTCCCATTACCGATAGCAGTACCATCACCAATATCAGGACAGCACGTTATAATATTCTCTGGTAAGTAGGATATTGATAACTGATATTGTAAATAAAAACAAAAATATGATCATACAGGGTATCTCCAAGAAGTCGACACAACTTAAGTAAAAATAATATTTAACCCAACATGCTTAAACCTTTTGGAAACTCCATATTTAGAGAAAGAAATAAATAAATATGTACGTGTTGGCATAGGTTAAATTTTTGTTCCTTTAGAACAATTTTTTCAAAATTTAATACGAAAAAAAAAATCACTTTTTTAACGATTTTCTTAAATTTTTTCGCTGAAAATAGTTCTGAATTTTCAAGGATTGAATGGACATTTAAAAAGTATTGTACTTCTAATTTAATTGAGATTTGAGTTAAATTTGGATAATAAAAAGTTTAGATTAGTTTTAGAGATTGAATGGTCATTTTTAAATGATTGCAATCTAAATTTAATTGTGATTTATGTCATTTACGTTAAATTTGGAATATACAGGGTGTCTGTAAAAGGTCTTTACAAAAACATACCACATATTCTTTAGACCAAAATAAGTCGATTTAAGTAATATTACCTTAGTACAAAGTTGCTTCATTTGAGCTCCAGAGGGCCTTGAAGTTACAATTTTTAAATCGATTTTCCCATATAAATTTAAAACGGCATATGCGATTTTGCTGAAATTTGGTATATTGGTAGAGTTTTATGTGGCAAAAAATTGGTATTAAAATTTTGTCCGATAATAATACATAGGCGTAAAACTTGATTTTTTAAATAATTGCACCTTTAAAAATTCTACGCCAATGGAAGAAAAGGAGTTTGAGTATGAAATTTAGATTGCGCAACTCATTTACTTTAAAAAAGGTACTCTTGATAATACTCGATTACTCTCATGGTTTTGACGAAATTTGCATTTTAGTAATTTTAGAACATAAACAATAATTATTAAAATACAAACTTTGTCAAAACCATGAGAGTAAATCGAGTGTTATCAGGGTACTTTTTGTAGTAAATGAGTACCCAATCCAAATTTCATATTCAAACCCCTTTTCTGCCATTGGCGTAGAATTTTTAAAGGTGCAATTATTTAAAAAATCAAGTTCTACGCCTATGTATTATTATCGGACAAAATTTTATACGATGAAAAACATAAAAATGTACTTTTTACATAACTTCTTCAACACCTCTAATCGAGACTTTTAACAAATACTCGATTCTTGCCATGTACGATTTTTTGAGGAATATTAATTATTTGCTTGCAATACGTATACAAAAACATTTATTGTTGGTTTCCATAGTTTCATCTAAATAAAAATATTGTCAAGTTTTAACACCTAATCTCTTGTTAATGATTGAAAGTGTTCTATCTGACTCAATAATTAAAAAAACAAATGCGTGGTTTATTAATATGGTTGTAAAATATACAAATGCAGAATATACCGATATGTTACTGACATTAGGATTTTGTGAAGGAAATGCTCGAGAGAGTGTCAGGGTGTATTCTGAAAGGTTTCCAAATCGTCGTGTACCTAGCCACCCAACTTTTGCTGCTGTTGAGAGACGTCTTCGGGAGACCGGTTACTTTGCTCCCAATACTGTTGATAATGGAAGAGAACGTTTTGTAAGGATTCCTGAAGTTGAAGAAGACATTTTAGAACGTGTTGAATAAGATCCAGAATTAAGCACCAGACGAATTGGAAGGGAACTAGGAGTAAGTAAAGATGTCGTTCATAAAGTGCTTGGAGAACAATTGCTATATCCATACCATCAGAAGCCAGTACAAGAATTATTAGTCCATGATCCTCAAATTCGTTTGGGTTTTTGTCGATTTGTTAATATGCAAAGAGACATAGATCCAAATTTTGTCAAGAAGGTTCTCTTTACCGATGAAGCGGGTTTTACAAGAAGAGGTATAACTAATACCCATAATGAACATGTTTATGCCGTTGAAAATCCGCATGCAATAAAGGTAAACTATTTTCAGCACGAATTCAAAATTAATGTGTGGGCTGGAATAATTGGTAATTTCATTGTTGGTCCTGTCATACTTCCACGAAGATTAACTGGAGAAAATTATTTGGATTTTCTACAAAATACGTTGCCAGAATTGTTAGAAGATTTACCTCTCCAACTTCGGAGAGATATGTGGTTTATGCAAGATGGAGCTCCACCACATTTTTCTTTAAACGTTAGAAACCACTTGAATGAACAATATCCATACAAATGGATAGGCAGAGGTAATGACGCACCTGTAAACTGGCCACCACGTTCCCCAGACCTAACACCGATGGATTACTTTTTATGGGGACATCTGAAATCTACAGTTTACAGGGAACCTGTAGAAAATGAGGAACAACTCTGGCAACGTATTCAAGATGCAATAAACAATCTTAGAGGTGATGAAGAAGTTATGGAAAGGATACATTTTAATTTTCTTCGACGTATAAATCTTTGTATGCGTGAAAATGGTGAACATTTTGAACAATTTTTGTAAAATCTCTATTTTGATTATGTTGTAAATAAATATTTTTGTGAAACCTATACACTCTAAATTATTAAAACAGAAATTTAGCGAAAACCATGAGAGTAATCGAGTCTTATCAAGAGTACCTTTTTTAAAGTAAATGAGTTGCGCAATCTAAATTTCATACTTAAACTCCATTTCTTTCATTGGCGTAGAATTTTTAAAGATGCAATTATTTAAAAAATCAAGTTCTACGCCTATGTATTATTATCGGACAAAATTTTAATACCATTTTTTTTGCCACATAAAACTCTACAAATATACCAAATTTCCGCAAAATCGCATATGCCGTTTTAAATTTATATGGGAAAAACGATTTAAAAATTGTAACTTCAAGGCCCTCTGGAGCCCAAACGAAGCAACTTTGTACTAAGGTAATTTTACTTAAATCGACTTATTTTGGTCTAAGGAATATGTGGTATGTTTTTGTAAAGACCTTTTACAGACACCCTGTATAAAGTTTTGTTATAGTAGAAAAAAAAATATCACTTTGTTTTCAGATGTGTTGTTGCTGTTCTCTTCCAGGACCCTGTGCGATATGTTCTGCTATTTGGACCCTTCTAAAAACCGTTTATTGTGTAGTTTTGTTGATAGTTTTGTGTTGCTGTGCTGCTATAGGAATATCTTATTTGTTCGGAGCATTTGGTGTTACCACAAAAGAATGACGACATTTTTTACTAATGAATTCTGCTTCATGAGCTGATTTCAACTAATTTTTATAAAATTTTAATTGTTTACACTTTTAAAATAAAACATATTATTTATACAGCCAAGAAAATGACAGTGCCGATATAATAAACTGATTAAGGATAATTGTAATGTGTTTGATTCCAAAAAAACTGTATTTTTTTCGGAAAAAATTGAATTGTCGAGGAAAAAACTTAAAATTATGAAAAATTTCTTTTTGTGTGTGAACTGGTTCAACCGCAGAAGCAATGTAGCTTTAAGCGATGGTTTTAGTATCTTGTAAATCATCTTATCTAGCACACAATAAAATAACAAGATGCATAAAGCCAAGTGCAACGAACTTCATTGAATTAGGTTGGAAGTTAATGTTCTGTCACAAGTCCGATTTATCTTATTAATCAAAATTAACGGCAAAAACCGGAAGGCCGTTTTGCAGTTATATAAATAACACTGTTTACACAGATATTCAACATATTTCGCAGAAGTTGTTATCTATAATAATTGGCATCTTATTACGAGAACTCCGCTATACAAAATAGAAATAAAATGTTATTTAATAGTTATGTAAATCGAGGAATATTATTACCTCGGTTAATAGGAAATATCTATTTTATAATTAACTTTGTTCGATAACAATAATCTCTGGTAAAGCGGTAATATAAAAGTAAGATAAAGCAGTAAGTAAGATCATCGAAGCACAAGAAATTGGCCTAAATGTTTATTAAAATCTTGAGAAGAAATATGGATATAAAGCATTTAATATAAAAACACTCCGAGCAATTACTACCAGAGGGAGTCTTCCCCCCTTCCCCGCGCTAAATTTTGTTAGCAACATCTACTCCCCCCGAGGGGGAAAATACCTCTTCTGTAATTGGCTTATTTAATCAGCGTTGCCAAGTTTGACAGCGCCAGTTCTGACACTTTCTGACACATGTTAATTTCTTATTTGTATTTTACGGAAAATATTATTATTTATAACGTTGTAAGGGTTGTAAAAACATGCTTTATGTGTAAAAGGCCTGTTGAAAATGCTTCTTCAAGATAATATCATAAGTAAGTACAGACACAACCTAAATATCAGAGGCGGTGCATTAGGCAATCACCTTTAAACTTTCTTATTTTCTTATCGAAAAATTAAAATTAAGAGCAAGTAAACTCCAGCTAAGTTCGTCTTCATACGTCTCATAATGATTATACTTATTATTATTTTAATATCACATCTTTGTAAAGTTTATTGTTATTTTTTTAGGTTTCCTTTCCTTGATATGAGAAAGAAATACATGGTTCCAAAATATAGGAATTCAACAAGTGACCACCTGAATAACTTTTTATGCTAATGAACATTTTTATTACAGACCTCAGGGGAGGAAAATATTAAAGAAAAATGCAATTTCGACGAAAGAAGTATAATAATCAATCATGTCACTACTTCTACACTATATTCATCTGCTACTAAAATACTAAAACAGCAAGTAAGTAGAGAAACTTAAGTTTCTTTCAAAAAGAATGTTTAAGGAAAAAGGCATAGCCATTTTTTTGTTGACACTTTTTTTTAACTAATCTAAAGACTAATTTTGTGTATTGTTTAAATTTTCATTTTTTGTACTTAATTTGTTTTAGGTTTAAACAAAATGAACTTCTAAGATATGCATGGAATATCCCAAAAGAGCTAAGGAAGGTTTTAAAATTCTTAAGAAAACTATTCAGAGCCAAAAACATAAAATAGTCTTCCTGTCCAAAATATAAATATGTAGGTATAAATATTTAGATATGAGTGATTTTTTATTCTATAAATAGAACATAATTTGCTTCTAAATCACTACCTAATGAACTATATTATATAGAATATCACATTATTCATGTTTTTTTTTAATTTCCTTAAAAAACGTCCCAAAAAAATGTGAATATTTATTATTGGAGTTTACATCGTTATGCTAAAACAATACTAGAACAACTTAAATAATGTGGATTTTGACTATTTTAAGTTATGCAGATCATTATGATCTAAAAAAACGTTTGCCTGGTGCTATAGTCAGGTATAAAAACATTCATTTATTTAAACACAGTTGCAATATACATTTTATTTAGTTTTTAAGTTAAAACCTATTAGGACATCCTAAAATGACTTTTTTCGTTTGATGTGAGATTAATTATTCTACATTTTTGTTGGTGAAATAGGATATATTAAGATGTCTTACTGTTTTCTCTGATTATCTAAAAAGTTAGGACAATATACAAAGACTGTTATAACAAAAAAGAGATATACTTTTACTTAAACACACAATTAAGCCGGCTACGGACGATAAGCGATAATATAATATATATTATAGCTCGGTAATGAGCTATAATATTATGTTATATTATTACTGCAGTGGACGAGAATATATATATATATATATATATATATATATATATATATATATATTTTTAATTTTTCAATATAGTAGGCTAATCCAGTGAACTATATAGTGTAGTTGCTAAAATGGCGATAGCTCATCAGAAGATGAATTAGATGCTGAAAGCGACAATGTATTATTATTAGCAATTAGGGTTAGTAACCAAAAGGAAACATCAAGATTCTGGTTATCTTATCATATCAAATACCGAAAAGAACGAGAAGAATTTACACTTTTTAATGAATTAAATGGCAAAAAATTTACAAATTATTTTCGAATAAACTGGACTGAATTTTAAGAATTTTATAATTTAATAAAAAATTATATAGAAAATACGCCGAAAAGCATTATCTTAGAGCGACTGGCAGTTACTTTAAGATATGTATATAGATATATTATATTTAGTTATAGGAAACTGACTTTTACTAAAAAACTAAAGAGTTTAGAAAAAAAATATATTAATACATAAAAATTACAAATTTGTGTAGAAATAGCAACTAATTTTACAAACCTACAAAATCTTTTTATCAAATCATATTCAAAACAAACATGTAAACAACGTCGGTTTACTTTCTTGGCGGGCAGAGCGACACAAGAGGGGGGAAATATATATCCTAAAAATCGCTCGGAAAGCATATTTCGTCCAACATTAAATATATCGCCCGGCATCGCTGGGATATAGATATATATTATAGCATTAATGCGCGGCTACTTGCACTATTTAATGCAATGCGATATTTTTATAATATGTGAGCTATAATATATACTATATTATCGCTCATCGTCCGTAGCCGGCTTTAGTCAGTTCAATTGTACGATAATTTAAAGCAGAAATCCAGAAAACTTTAAAAATGTGTTTAAATGTGTTTTTACTATAACAAGGACATAATTATTAAAAAAACTTGGCACATTAACATTGACGATAGGTTTTTATAATATATATTATACAAATCATAACGAACTACACAAAATTACATTATTAATAATTTAGCAATAAAAAAGTTAAGTACAATGATGACATTAAAAGTTGAGTTTCTCGAAATACTTTTTTTAAATTGTCTCAGTACCTACCTAGTATTTTTCTAGCACAATGATATTATATGAATGTGCATTGTGTGATATTTTATATTTTAGGAATAAAATGATATATTTTTTCAGGTTTCTGTTAACAACGATTCCAAGAACTTTTGAAAATATTATTAAAACGGCCTTTGCAAATATAATTCTCAATTAAGAGCTTTTGATCTAACATTAAATTTTTATTCTCCATAAGGTTACAGCTTCCTAAGAAGATAGTTTAAGAAGACTTACCAGACCCAAAATATCAAAATTTTACCAACCAATTGATGGTTCTACTGGTTTCCATAGGAAAATTCTCCTCGAAACTACTAAAAGAAAAGTGGCAGAGGCAACCGAAGAAGGCAAAAAAGTCTTTTGCAAAACAAAAACTAGAAAATTGTTTAAGAATCTAATTATTGTTTGAAGTTTTACCATTAATAATTTTTGATAACGATTTAAGATTATTAAGTTCTATTATGTATTTTACTCTTTGATAACCTATGTTTAAATTTTTATTAGGACCAAAATAAATTATAATTTTCATTTCAACTACAAAAACCCTCATAATATTAAAAAGGGGGAAAACGTTAGATTAGTTATGTTCAGGAATAAACTCTTTAAACATTTATCTACTTAAAATGTGTTACTTTTAGAAGGTATGTTATTAACTTTCTATTTGTACTTGTATTAATTTATTTTATTTTATTATCTCTTGTATTTTCAAATTGATTTTGATATTAATCTATTTATATATTTTTTATATTCACATATATGTTTTTTTCATTGAAACAAACGTTTATTAGCTTATTAAATATAATGAATTCATGTTGTTTTATTATATGCTTGCATGAAAGATTACTTTTATTTCCTTTTAAAAATGAATTTCGAAGATAAAGCCGAAACGGTGAGTGAGAATAAAAAATTAGACGAAAGTGACGATATTTACTGGAGCTTTCATCTACACGCTCCTTTTTCTAGCCATCTACACCTGAGCCAGCAAGATTCGTCTTCCCTCCATCCTTACATTCTTCAGATTTACAGAGAAAACGCCGTCCTCTTTAACATATCCAGACCTTCTTTGACGGGGACTATACCACTACATTATCAGCTTTATTTGTTATCCCGAGCAATTTAAATGCATTCGTAATTGCTCAATCTCACCTCTTCTCTTGTAGATTCCGTACTCAGTTTTCTTATTTTTAGTTACGTTTGCACTGCTCTTTTATTTTCACAGCTTTAATTCTATAATGCTGTAACGCTACAATATGGATCCATTTTTGTGGTTTATACTATTTAATGTTATTCGTAAATGACCAACCTATTATAATAATTAAAGATTATTGTATTACAGGCCTGAAGATGTTTCTGTAAGGCCGAAACTAGTCGCTCCTGTGTTTATTTATAATAAAATTGATTTTAAGGTTTTATTTTTTAATTGAAAAAATTAGACCTTTACAGTGATTTTGTTTCATTTCCTGCATTAGACACATAAAAGACGACGGTATTCATTTTAAAAATAGTAAAATTAGCAAATTTTTTAGTTTTTTTTTTACAATTAAAACGTTTGGACAATGTGTGTTTTTATAGATAAATGATACGCCACTGAACAAGAAGGATGTTTACCTTCCCCTTTGTGCCCGTTTCCTCACTTCCTCTACAGATGTTGCTAACACAACAATCGCCTACAAACTCGTTTTCACGCTACCTCTATTAGTAATTGCTCGGAGATTGTAACTATCATTAGCGATTTAAATTTTTTTATATCTCAACATAAAAACGTTTTTTTCTATTAATTGCAGTTCATACTAATTGTCTCTAATGCAACTTCTGTTGCTATTTTTATATCCATATTTCTTCTTAAGAAACATTTAGACCAAAATTTATTGTGTTTATATAGACAAATGAATAGAGAAAATTATTGTATTCTACATAGAAAAATAAATGCATTTTAAACTAAAAACAATGTTTCATTACAACGTCGAGAACTTTTTATCTTGCCCTCGTATCGATTTTACAACAATTCGCACAAATTGTCAAATTTCCTCTTTTTTTTTGACAGTATAATATTTGTCATAGGATTATAAAAATAAATTCATGTGTTAATCTAATTAAAAATGATTCCTTTATCTAAATTTACCGTTCAACATTAAACAACAATTCCCAAAAAAGAAATGGAGAAAACTTCATCAACTAGTAACGATCTGTCGATTCAACCAGATTGTCATTGCGGTGAAGAACCTGTAAAGAACCTGAAAAGTACAAAACTGGAGAAAAGTTCCCAAATGACTACGCAGGCTACTGTTCCTGCATCTAAATGTATCGTGTGCGATTCTGCAGAAATTTGTCAAATATGTTGTGCTTCGACTTGTGCTTGTATGTACGCCATTTTAGTTCTGGCTGGATTGGGAGCGGGAATTATTACAGGTTAGTGACCCAAAATAGTTATTTGTTAAGCTAGGCAGAGAAGTTTATTTGCCATGTGAAACATATAATTTTTTCTTCGATTGTTGTGTTAAAAAAAATGGAACTAAAATGAATTTTTTTAAGTATAATGGATATAACTCAGACATTTTTAATATTTGTTGTAATCGTTATTTTTATAACTATATACCTTCAATTCTTATACAAATATACTTTATTAATTTATTATTTTAAAGTACCTATATGACCGGATGCTCATACAGAGCAAGATTTTAAATAAAAAAAGAAGAAAAGTAAGTTTTTAATGCCTATAGTCTAAATAAAAGAGGACTGCAGTAAAAGTGGGGATATCACGTCACACTCTATTAGGCATTCCAACGACCTGTCTATGGATCTTTATATTAAAAAGTGGCCACCAAAATGTATACAATTAAGATGGCGCCCGTGTAGCCAGGGGACAAAATCCAATGCTATATAGTCATATAGATTGCTCATTCATAAGAATTATTTATTGTTTATATTATTATTTTTCAATAAAATAAAATATATTGTCAAAATTTATCTACGATCACAGAACACTTACTCTTCTACGATCAGTCACTTTTCACGGTGTAGTTTTTAGTTTTTTATGGTTGAGCAATATTTATTACTATATACATCATTGGTGTCATTGTGTGATCTGAATTATCGACTGTCGACGTCCCCTGGGTACAGAAGCGCCATCTTAATTGTATACATTTTGAGGGACACTTTTTGTATACAGAGATTGTTCTCCTTTCCTCTACCATCCATAGACCTGTCCAAATGGCTACCAGTGGGTAATGACAGTTTAGATATGGCAACCCTGTTGTCATTAACAGGGTACATATATAGTTATATAGATTGCTCAAAGCTGGTCGTTTACGAGCGGCCATATTGCCTGGCAAATACTCGTATTCATTAATTTGAATCGGTTTAGCAAAAATGTGTTTTAAAATCAATTTTTAGCCTTTAGATATTTAAAAAAAAATAATTGCTTACATTTTTACTTCAAGGCATAAGCTTATGTTTATTTTGAAAAATATGGATGATCAATCTATGTAACTATCTATTTCATTGACCTTGTCAAATCACCAGGCCTACAGGGTTGCCATAATTTTGCCATATCATAACCCGTCAGAACCCACTGGTAGCCATTCAGTTTGGAATGCCTAATAGGCGTACTTTGCAAAATAAGTTTCTATAATATAAATAATGTTAATGGGATTAAACTTGCCAAATTTACGTTACTGTATATCCAGTATTAACCCATGTTTCATCTGAATAAAATACCTGTTTATGCTGATTCCTTGCGTCCGCTATTTTCCTTAAATAATCATGTCTTCACGCAATGATTTAATTTTTCTCTGTTAAAAAGCTGTTTATGTCACGTTTTTTGTAATGAAAATTGAATTCATGTAATATTTTTTGTAAATGAAAATATGATATATTTGGAAGAGTGGGGCTGTTTTCTATGTTTGAGTAATTTTTTGAGTGTAGGAATTTGATTTCGAAAGAAAAAAGAATGTACCATTTTTTGCCTTCTTTCTTTTATAGAATATAGGCAGTAAAACTGTTACTTTTATGATCAAGAAATGTCACATTTAATGTCAATCGGAGGAAAAGATTATTTTCTATATAGTCTATTTTTATGTCTATTTTAAGTATTAAAATAATAAAGCGTTCGTAATCCATAGGCGTACCACTTCTTTTAGTAGATAGTTAAAATATTTTTTGAAGTTATTCCTCGAGTATACACTTATATTTTCACCTAATTAACCTGCTTATAACTTCTAAACAGCTGAAGGTAAAAAAGTGCAATTTTATCTAAAATGTTTTATTTTTCCACAAGGTATGTTAAGAACATTGTGTCAAACGGGTTATGTAGGTATAAGGGTTTAAACTTTGACTTTTAAACAACGTTAGGTTCATAAATAATAATTTTAATATAAAAACTACTTCTTACCTACAAATCCAAATCAGAAGATGAACTGTCGCAACCAATATTTACAATGAGTGGCTCGATTATTTCATCAGTAATATTGTCCAACTTCCACATTTTCTCTTCTTCTTTAATCGTATGATTTACTGCCTTTTCCCAGTTTTCAGGCTTCACATTATTTACAGCCTCCAAAAACAACTGTTTAACATCACTCATTTTAAAAGAATTATTTTTTCTTGAAACTTCTCCCTTTATCTGTGCCCATATCAGTTCAATCGAGTTTACTTCGCAATGATATGGTGGTGATCTAACCACCGTCATCCCACGATTTTTTGCAATTTCATCAATTTCATATTTTTTGAATTTCTCTTTATGAAGGGAACACAAATGATACAGTTCTTTTCTCACAGAACCGGGATGGAACTTAATATTCTTTGAATTTAGCCAATTCTGTAAATCTTTTTTTAACCACTTGGTTGTGGGCATTTTTTCTATAAGTCTCGAGTGATAACTTGCATTACCCATTACTATTATACAGTTCTGAGGAAGAAGATCTATAATTTGTTCGAACCACTCTTTAAAGACATCAGCATTCATGTCCTCATGATAGTCACCGGTACGAGTAGATTCAAAAGTTAATAAAGCACCTTTAACAAAACCGTTTGAACTACCGATGTGTACTATTATTAGTCTGCGCCCCTTTCCTGATGGTGAATTTAAACCAATAGATAAATTATTTAAAAAAGCCTGTCTTCGACTTGTAACAGTTTCATCTTGCCAAAATTTATTTGGTTTATGTCCCTCGTTGATCCATGTTTCATCTAAATAAAATATATTTCTTCTTTGGTTTCTCATTTCTTTTATAGTCCTTAGGTAATTTCTTCTCCATACTACAATATCGCTTCTTTCTATTAAAATAGACTTTCTGGAATGCTTTTTCCATAGAAAACCTATTTCTTTTAAAAGTTTCCATAGTGTGCTTCGACTCATTTCAGGGTAATCCTTATCATCTCGAACCGTGGCAAGAACTTTGTCTACTGTCGGAAATTATTTTCTAAAGAAGAACGTATGCACTTTCCCTCGAAGTCTTTCTTTCAGAACATTTTCTAATTGAAATTTTGGTTTTCCTGGAGCTTTACGTTCTGTTTGAAACTCGCCACATTTCTCTTCTTTAACAACTCTGTAAATCGTAGATTTCCCAACACCAAGCGTACTACTAACTAATTCCACTGTGTCATCAACACTTTTACATAAATGTTTGTCTGTAAATGATTTAAAACAATTAAATATTAATGTTTTTTCATTAACTGTTAAAGGACCGATTTTTTATCGTTTTCGCGGCCCTTCCAAATTTACCATGATCACACTAGAATTCACACTGCACCTTGCAAGTTGCAACTAACGACATTTAGTAAACTGTCAAGAATACACAACTTGGACCTCATTACTAAATGGAAAACCTATAATCGCATTTTCGGTGAAATTTGTTGGGAAGGTATTTATCTACTTATAATTCGATTACTGTAAGAAATTCTTGAAATTAAAATAAAACAAAATTGGCAAATAGGTACTTATTGAAAATAATCTTAAGATACGGCTATGTAATCTTTAATACACAGGGCTTTTGGCCTGTCCAAACCTTTTTCTATTGTTCTGTACAGCTTATGTTTATAAAGGACCAATAAAAGACCCAAAACTTGTAATAGCTCAGGTACATTTATTACAATTTTAGGAAATATTTAGATTATTCTGTAAAAATATTTAAAATGACCGTACTAAGTTTTGCATTAGAAATGCTGTTTTATTACATTCTCATACATAAAAATAGACTATAATAGATATGTATTCATTTTGTATTATGTTCCTATCGTAAAAGAAAACAACTCTTTTGTAGTGTTGATATACACCAAATTTTTGGATAAATTTGATCCCAATGATTTCACGAAGATAATCGAATAAAATGTTATTCAGTTAATATCCCATTTGGAAATGCATTACATGTTGCTGATGAATATATATATATTTAAATTCACACCTCTAAGTGCCAGTTTTAAGAAGATATTATGAAGAAGACTCTAAAAATGAAAAGAGATTCAAATACCATTATTACCATTTTTTAAAAACAAATAATTGTGAGCAAATAAAAGATGTTTTATCTTTTTTTATTAATTTAATATACAGGGTGGTAAAGATGAAATCAGAAAATGCTCGAGTTTCTAAAATCCCATCAACCCCTTATGTGCTACACCTCAACAAAAACGATATACGTTGTAGTTTATAGATAGTAGGCAATTAATACATAATAATTAAAAACATATCCAATATATTAACACTTTCACTGCCCAGCTCTTTAAGCTTGTGCATCGTACTTTTATTTGAAGTTTTTTAGTTTAACTTATTGGATGGAAATAGGTTTACTTTTTTATATTAAACTGGTAAAAAAAAACAAAACGCGGGAGAGGCGTTGAGGGCACTCCCAGCTATAAAAATACCGAACAATTTATTACCAAATTATAATGCCGCGTTGTGGACAGTGAAAGTGTTAAATCTGTTTTTTCAAAAGTGA
Source organism: Psylliodes chrysocephalus (assembly GCA_927349885.1). NCBI lineage: Eukaryota > Metazoa > Arthropoda > Insecta > Coleoptera > Chrysomelidae > Psylliodes > Psylliodes chrysocephalus. The sequence goes on from OV651830.1 coordinate 13,461,889, forward strand.
TAAAAACGAAATTTAAAAAAAGAAAATAATATTTAAAATATGTTAAAAGGACTTGCTCTAAATCTGAAGAGTTTTTTTGCAACATTTACAAGCAACTGGCATTGAGGCATTGAATTGGATCCGATTACATAATACGATTAATGTATTAGAAACCCAGTAAGTTATGCGTGCTCGCAACGAAGGATGGAGGTCACCCTTTTCAGACCGCATTAATTCAATTGTAGAATATTGATGAGGACAGCAGGTTGAAAATATTTATACCACTTTACACTTGTCAGTATTATTCAGTTATGTATGCTACAGTTAATAATTATTTATATAAAAAGGAGTATCGTGCATTTAAACCGGATTCAAATCAACTGAACCATGAAGGTATTTAAAAAACAACAATTAGTATTGGTTCGATGGTCTAAAAGGTATTGGTTTGGCAAAAAATATTTTGAATATTAATAAGTCATTTTAAAAAACAGCTGATTTGCTGATTTTCTCATAGATCCCATCATCAGATCTTGACCAAATGTATAATAATATAATAATATAATAACGTTTATTTAGGAGTAGAATAATTTACATTTTTTTAAGGTGAAGGGGGGAGAAAAAGTCCTTTATATCTCACAAGGAAAGTCCAATGTTTAATTATTCAACAAAAACATAACGTCACCAGACCCTTATCACAACCCACCGTAGCTGGAGCGCCATCGGCTGTCAAGCCTACCATTTTCGATATTGGAATTTTCTCGGAAGAAATAATATTTTTTTAATGAGAAAACAACTCCTGTCCAGTAGTGTGTCTTTTCAGTGGAATAAACTTCAAAAGATCTTCTTAAATCGTAAAATCACTAAAAACCATCCAGACGAACACGCCCATCTGGGCAGTGTCAACGACATCTGTTGATTCATCCAGTTGAAGTGAAAAATAAACACAGTTATCTAAGTCAGTTCTTGACTGTAAAAAAATATCATTGCTCATTACTTCTACACGTCTCATCACTGTATTAGCAGAAAGTTGCATAGATTTTATAGCTGAAACTCTCGTCTTTATTTCTAAAGTTGGCAAATAACGAATCAGCAGCTTCTAAAAACGCCTGTTTTATCATTTCCCCGTCTTCATAAGGTTTCTTTTTTTGTGCAATTAACTGGGACACACGGTACGATGCTTCAGTTGCAGCCTTATTTTTGTCGACTGTTCTTAAAAATATTGATTGTTGTCCAATTAACTGCTTTTTTAACTGTTTCAGTTTCTCCTTTCTGGCAACAGAATGTAGTGGGAATCATTTTTCAAAATTAGAATGTACAGTTTTATGATGTCTCTCAATATTTCCTTTTTTAGCAACGGAGACCGAAGTATTACATAACAAACACACATTTTTATCTTTAACTTCTGTAAAAAAGTATTGTTCTTCCCATTCCGAATGAAAGTGGTATGTCTTTACCTTCTTACAACTGCTTGCCATAATATTATTTTTTGTTGTTCTCTACTAACCCAACCGCTGGACGTTGGTTACGTGTTCAGTTTTAAACTAAACGCAATGTAGCCGCGCCGTGCGTATTTATCCCGTCCAAAGCAATCCTGATCGTTCTCGAACACTAACACGCTGGTCCGGCTGGTCGGTTCTAGCCGATTCTAGATTGATACCGTCAGCGGCAGATCGCTCACCGCAACGTTGCCGCTGTTTATGTTTAATATTATGACAATTAGATTTTGTTGTGGAATTTTCGGAAGCTTCTCTGATTTTTGCAGTTTGTATTTTATAAATTAAAATCGTTGTGAGAGATACCAGAATTGCCTCTGCGAGCTACCGGTAGCTCGCGATCGACAGGTTGGCGACCACTGGTTCATATCATAAAAAGTTTGACAATTAAAATTTTGAAGCTCATTTTGAATTTTTTTATAGTTTATGAATGTTTTGTAATTATCTGTGTTGGTATATTTATTTTTTGCTGTTATAGGAAAACTGATTATCGTAGCTCGGTGGTCCGTGATGTTATTTTCATATACAGCCCCCTGAGGAACCCCCTTTTTAACAAAAAAGAATCATAAAAATCTGACTTGTTAAAGAATTATTGCTAAAAAAATATTCCGACGAATTGAGAACCTCCTCATTTTTTTGCAATCTGTTAAAAATGGCTGATATTACGCCACCTAAACGTCATCAATGAAACTAATCATTTGCTCTAGTCTTTTATTTATTTATTGCTTCTTATACGTTTTATCTTGTATTAGTTCTTAAGAATCGTGCAGGAAGTTTATTATGAAGAAAGATAAATATATCTTAAGATAAATTAATTTATTTTCATTGCCAACCGCGTTCCAGATACTTACACATTGTATTTTAATTCCATCAATTTGTGTACATTGTGACTTGAGTTGAGTGACTGTTTAATATGTATTAACTATTAGCAAATTTGTTTGTGTACTTTTAGTGTAGAGAGAGTTTAAATACGTTTACAAATTGATATGCTCCAGTTTTTAAACAGCCTTGTTAGACGAAACTAATATGATAAGACTAAATGCAATAAAACTGATAAAACAAGAATACCTGAGGGTAGTAGAAAGTAGAATAATTTGGATAAGTAAAGGTTATTGATGTGATAACAAATATGGCTAAAAATAGATCATGAAAATAGTAAAAAAATATATTTATTCAATTTTGGAAATATGAAAATGAATATACCCAAATTCCCCCTATAAAATTATAAAAAATACACCTCTATATTCTCAAAGTGAAAACAAACCAAATAAAAATTGGAAAAAGCTAGTTGAACTATCGAGAGACATGGCTTTGACATTCGAACTCGTAGATTTGACTCTCGTCCGCGCAAATACAAATTCTAATGTCATCCCAGCTATCTCAATTCTTCTTAAAGCCACCCTTGTGACATCGTGTAGAAAGACGACAATCTAATTGTACTAGAATACATTTCTAAGATTTTTCATTCGATCACCAGTGTTAGATTTTTGAGAATATAGGGGTGTAATTTTCATAATTTCAAAATTTTACATCAGTTTTTCGGATCTTAACCGATTTTTCTCATTTCATTTCTTTCAAAATATTTATTAACTGGTTCAACCATAAACAAAAGGTTGTAATCAATTAAATCAGTGAATGTTGTTTTGCACATTTTCTAGGCTAAAATAATATACAGGGTGTCATTGAAATAGTGTAAAAAAATTCGGGAGGTGATAGTACCCCTAAAACTAGTAAAAAAAGTTCCTATAACTATGGGTCGTTAAATGTATATTAAGGGATTTAGGGGAGTCAAAATGGCAAACTTGGAAAGTGGTTTTTTTGAAATTGTAAGCTTAAAAAACACGATAAAACTTCGGAAAAAATCACTGCTAACATAAAATTTACTGCTGAATCCAATGGTAATATCGAAAAATTACTTATTTAATCAGAAAGGGTAGTTCTTGCAATGGTAAAGGGTCGATTTACGATTAACTTTTTTGGGATTAATTTTTTTACAACATGGGTCTATTTTTTAAAAACTACCTTTTTTCCATAAAAAAGGTACTCTTATTGCAAGTCGCTTAAAGCAATGGTTTTCGAGAAAATTGAAGGCTAACATTTTACTGAACCCATATTTGAAAAACAAGTATGTATTTATTTTTTGATGGGTTGCTCACAGGTTAATCAACATAAATTTATGAAAATTATGGCGTGGTTATTTCAATTTAGAATTACCAAATCGCCCTGTTAAACAAAAGAAGCGCCGAAATTATTTTAAATAATAAAAGAGTAAGAAATTAAAGTGAAAAATATTTTATTACTATTATGGAAAGTACCGTATTTTTTTATCATATCAGTCTGACTCTTTTATTTAAAGTAAATGGCCACCATTCATTTCAATACAGACACCTGCTCTTCTCCTACAGGATCTGCGTACCCTATCGAAAATCCTTGGCGTTGGTCTTTAAATTGTCCAAAAAAAATAATGTCTGACAACAGCGGAAGAAGCGTAGACCGCAATTGTGGAGGGTCGTATATTGTTTCATTCATAAAAATTCCTTCGATACAGTACTAGTCCAGGAGCCAGTTAATTTTTTCGTACTTGTTTTCCCGGTCCGTGTATATTTAAATAATCTATTCCCGGTGAACTGTATATTTAAAATGGAACGCCAATCTATTAACAAAAGTAAGCCAGATTGAATTCGCGTATTACGTCACATCGATACAAGTGAGATTGTTTACAAAGTGCCTTTGCAGGCCTATTTTGCCCATTTCATGTATTTGTTTTTAAATCATGTTAAATTACTATTTTTGAAACTCAACAAGGAGAAAATCCAATTAACTCTTCCGTTGTGTATATATATAAGATAAATTAACTGAAGTTGTATTAGTAAAGTATTAATACTAAAATTTTAATGTAATTTACAGAAAATAGCTAGGTATGTATTTGTTTCTAAATAATTTGATAATTTATGAAAAAAGGGAGTAAAAGTGGAATGACCAGTGGCCAGTAGGTCAGTCAATACAAAGTATCATATATTTCTATTATAACATAACTAAAATACCTACATCTTTTAATCATAAGGGCATAATTTAAAAACCATTTTAATATATGCATTAGAATGAAGTAATAATAACTTAAAGAGACGAGGTCTTAAAGTAATAGCTGGTACAGCATGTTTTTTAAACGTTTCCTCATTGCTGCTAGAATGAAATCACTTACTATGAAATGTGCTCTAAAAACGGCATTTATAGCAGTCAGTGTTCAGTCTTAGGATCTCTTCCTAAAGCCCTCATCCAAGCTGCATACATATTAAAAAATAATTCAAAAAAAAACATTATATACCTATATAGTTTTCGGTTCTGGGTGCCCTAAAAGAGGACACTTAGCCGACAATTTGGCTCAGATAGCTAAAACCCAAAAGTCACACCCCGAACCAGGACGTATTGCTATCCTTTTAAGTAAAAAATAACTACAAATAACTTACCTGAAAAATGAAGGCGTCTAACTTTACACCAAAAAAACCATACACTTTTTCCCATTGTTGCAAGCACCCGATGACGATTAGGTAGATATCAACTAGAAGCATGTACTTAATGGTTATAAAGCTTATTTTAACACAAAAAGAATAAAGCACTAGTCGAAAAGCAGCAATCAAACATAAATAGACCACAATATTAAAATTCAAATTAAAAAATATATAAAAGACAAATACTCTAAAAGCGCAAAAGATCAGAACCAAATAAAATGAATAACCATAATAACCTAAAAATCACACTAAAATTGCAAAAACTATTACTGTAAAATCATGAGATTACATCAATAATGCATATGCGTCGGAGTATCGCAAATGTCAAAAGTACAGTGTTACCATGAAAATTTAGCTATGTTTTTAGCAGTATTATAGGACCATTTCCACCACGCGCATCCAACGATATTGGCGTTCCACAGTTCACTGTATTTTCCTCACACCTCTAGTATAAATGATTTGACATAACGAAACTAACAATAATTATAATTAATGTAGAGTAATAAGTGATTCGTGAATTTTAAATAAAACAATTATATAAAAGTGTAAAAGGAAATGTAATTTATTTCCCTATTTTCTTCTGTAATATCTTCAATTATTATGTTTAATTTCTATAAATAAACCAACTGGTTAGGTGAAACATTGTGATATAAGATTTTATTTATGTGTCCTATGCGTACACTTTAATATACAAAACACCTGGAACATTCTTTAAATAATTGTGGTCGTAGAAATAATTGTGTACATAACTCGTTTGAAAGTGTATTTTATGCAACTTGCCAAATATATTATCCATACAGATTAATCAGACTATTTTTTTACTTAACTTCAGTACATCTCTTACTACTTAAACTATTTTTATCAATGGAAAAAAAGGGCCGTGTTCTCGTATGTTTTGACGCATTTTCGGCCTCAGCCCATCGGATCCCCCCTCTAAATATATATGAATTTTGCTTAGAATTGCTAATCCTACAATTCTCTATTCGTGCTTGCTGACTGGGAAAATAAATACCGAAAATCGTCACTGTCTCCTGGACTATACAATAGATGATGATGAGAACTTCACAATAAATACACTTTTATGAATGGCTAGTTGGGGATGTGGTATGAAGAGTCATCCACACAGTATGGCGACTTACGTTTTCTCGCGGTGCAATTCTCCTTAGATATAACCCTGGATCTTCCTCTACACTTCTTAAAATTCGCTCTTCAATTGCTGGTGTACGCACTGTAACATTACGGCCGCGATCATGGTGCCTGTTACTAAATGAACCTTCGTCTCTCAGACGCTGATGGACTCTGGCAAATATCCTATGAGAGGGTGCTCTGCGATTTGGATATTTTTGAATATACAAACGTTTAGCTAAAAGACCGTTTTCGTTCGCTTTTCCATAAATAAAATGCATATCTGTCAGTTTAAGTACAGTGTATTCCATAATTTCTGATATATTACGCTCACGTACACTTCAACAACAAGAAACTGATAGAAATACTTAAAAACCAGAATAATTTTAGGCAAAATTATTTACAATTTCTTTTTGCTAAATTAAAATAAAAAAATTGTGATAAGGCCATGTATATAGCTATTGTTCTGTCCTAATTTGATTATTCCATTTACAAAAAGTATTCATTGACAGTGGCGTGCCCACAAATTTCTTCTGGGGTTTGGGTTGCCACTTACCTTCCGATTGTAAAGTTGTGAGAAAAAAATTGACCCACAGACAAAAAATAATTTTTCATAATAAAATTTCTTCGACATTACTTGAAAATATTTTTTTTCTTTATCGTTTATGAGTTTTTTGGGAGGTTGATTAGTTTAACACGTCACAATTTTCATAAATTTATGTTTATTAATCTGTGAGATACCCATCAAAAAATAAGTAATTTTACTTTTCGTTTTTCAACTACAGGTTTCAATTTTCTCGAAAACGGTTGCTTTAAGCGACTTGCAATAAGAGTAACTTTTTTATGGAAAAAAGGTAGTTGTTTTTAAAAATAGACCCACGTTGTAAAAAAATCAACCCCTAAAAAGTTAATTATAAATCGACCCCTTACCCTTGCAAGAACTACCCTTTCTAATTAAATAAGTAATTTTTCGATCTTACCATTGGATTCAGCAGTAAATTTTATGTCAACAGGGATTTTTTTCGAAGTTTTATCGTGTTTTTTAAGCTTACAATTTCAAAAAAACCACTTTCCAAGTTTGTCCTTTTGACGCCCCTAAATCCCTTAATATGTATTTAACGACCCATAGCTATGGGAACTTTTTTTATACTTTTTATCCTGAACAAATCTTAAAATCAAATAAATATTGACCAATTTTCAAATTAATTATAATAGCAGAAGTATTACGTAGATATGGAGATTTTCTGGTTATGAATTTTTTAGATTAAATACCTAGATTTTGTCTGAAAAGAGGTGTTTCCCATAATATACAAAAAAAATTAATATTTCTAAATAAAAACAAAATAAATTAGCTTTTTTCATATTTTACAACTGATAAAAAGTATATAGTGGGAATTTATTTTACGTTTTGGTTCACATATAATAATGTCACAACTATGGAATGATGACTTGAGATCAGATTAAGATATGGCAATGAATTATTAATAAATATGACTTACAATATACTAAGAATGCTTTTTATTTAATTCCATTTAATAGATAAATAATCCAAGATAAGTTGAATATTAATTATAATCATTGCTAATATCTTGGCGTCTAAGATTATATTTTTGTCTACAATAAAAAATAAATAAAATAAGATAAAATAAAGTTTACTTTTAAATGAACCTTTGTTCAATAATATTAATAATTATAATAGAAAATTAACGATCTGAGAAAATCTGAGAAAAATTATAATTTTTTTTTTAAATCTTAGTTACCAATATCATACTTTTATTTTTATTAAAATTCTTCCGATTTATGGGCCTTTTATACAAAAAATATGCTAAAAAGGGAATAGCTAAAGGCAATCGTCTTGGAGTCGCCCTTGATACGGATAACTTTGGAAAACATGTATCTATACCTATCCTCATTTCTAACAAACATTAATGGTTCAGTTAAGCCAGTGATCGCGAGCTACCGGTAGCTCGCGTAGGCAATTCTGGTAGCTCTCACAACGATTTTAATTTAAAAATACAAACTGTAAAAATCAGAGAAGCTTCCGAAAATTCCACAAAAAAATCTAATTGTCATAATATTAAACATAAACAGCGGCAACGTTGCGGTGAGCGATCTGCCGCTGACGCCATCAAGCTAGAATCGGCTAGAACCGACCAGCCGGACCAGCGCGTTAGTGTTCGAGAACGATCAGGATTGCTTTGAACGGGATAAATACGCACGGCGCGGCGACATTGCGCTTAGTTTAAAACTGAACGCGTAACCAACGTCCAGCAGTTGGGTTAGTAGAGAACAACAAAAAATAATATTATGGCAAGCATTTGTAAGAAGGTAAAGACATACCACTTTCATTAGGAATGGGAAGAACAATACTTTTTTACAGAAGTTAAAGATAAAAATGTGTGTTTGTTATGTAATACTTCGGTCTCCGTTGCTAAAAAAGGAAATATTGAGAGACATCATAAAACTGTACATTCTAATTTTGAAAAATCATTCCCACTATATTCTGCCGCCAGAAAGGAGAAACTGAAACAGTTAAAAAAGCAGTTAATTGGACAACAATCAATATTTTTAAGAACAGTCGACAAAAATAAGGCTGCAACTGAAGCATCGTACCGTATGTCCCAGATAATTGCACAAAAAAAGAAACCTTACGAATACGGGGAAATGATAAAACAGGCGTTTTTAGAAGCTGCCGATTCGTTATTTGCCAACTTTAGAAAAAAAGACGAGATAGTTTCAGCTATGAAATCTATGCAACTTTCTGCTAATACAGTGATGAGACGTGTAGAAGTAAAGAGCAATTATATTTTTTTACAGTTAAGAATTGACTTAGATAACTGTGTTTATTTTACACTTCAATTGGATGAATCAACAGATGTCGTTGACACTGCCCAGACGGTCGTGTTCGTCAGGATGGTTTTTAGTGATATTACGATTAAAGAAGATCTTTTGAAGTTTATTCCACTGAAAGGACACACTACTAAACAGGAGTTGTTTTCTCATTTAAAAAATCTTATTTCTTCCGAGAAAATTCCAATATCGAAAATGGTAGGCTAGACAACCGATGGCGCTCCAGCTATGTGGCGTTATGTCGTAAAGATGAAACTTTTCCGCAATTTCTCTGTTACCACTGCATTATCCATCAGCAAGCATTATGTGGAAATTTCCTGAAACTAAACAACGTTATGAAACTGGTGGTAAAAATTGTGAACAAGATTAGAGCTCAAGCGTTACAAAGAAGATTATTCAAAACCTTGGCCGATGAAGTTGACTGTCAATACGGGGACCTACTCCTTCACTCTGAAGTCCGATGGACTTAATTTGCAGCTTCAGGGGAGAGACAAAGAAATAGCGGAAATAATTTCTGATATAAAAGCATTTATCAAAAAGCTGGAGTTTTGGAAACAAAACCTAATTAACAGCGATGCCAAGCATTTTCCTATTCTTTCAGAAAAAATATCTCAAAATTCATTAGAACCCTATGACAGCAAATATCATGTAGAAATAGTTTCTACCCTGAAGAATAACTTCAAAAATCGTTTTAAGGATTTCAACGAAATGGCTTTAGTAGCGCAGTTTGTTGTTTCACCCTTTATGGAAATTGATATCCAACAGTTTGCAACTTGTGTTATGCAGAACTTTGGCGAAGACATCGCTGCAACAGAAATGGAAGTAATTGAGTTTCAAAATGATTTAGCCTTAAAATTGTTAGTCTCAAGTACCAAATGTATCTGGCCTATTGTAAGTAGAGACAAATATTCAGTTCTATGCCGTGTTGCCTTGAAAGTGAAAGCATTATTCAGTTCAACCTATTTGTGTGAATCTTCTTTTTCCAATATGAAGTCTAATTAAGACCAAATATTGCAATCGACTTACAGATGAACATTTGGATAATTGTATTCGAATGGCTGTATCAAATTATACTGCAAACATTAAAAAAATTATCGATGAGTCTGAGTGTCAGCCTTCTCATTGAACGTGCTTTTTTATTTTTCAATGTTTATGTTCATGATAGTGCGTTACTTTTTTGTTGTTATTATTAACTATTTTTAAATCTTACGTGACATGCCGTTGTGGCTGGATAAAAGTTTGTGTTTATTTTTCAAACACCTTCGTTTGGTAGGTAGGGAATGTAGCTATGAACAAGTACGTACTAGTAATATTAGTTATTTTGTTATTAGTTTATTATTAGTACCTATGTATTATGTATTACCAGTTAAATAGTAAAATAAATACATATATTGATAAATTAACTGTGGATTATTTCATTTACGTTGCGTTACGTGGCTTCCGTGTGGGTAGCTCGCTGTTTATTCCAAAATTAACAAAGTAGCTCAACACATTGAGAGGTTGGCGACCACTGAGTTAAGCAATCTATCTCTGCCCTATTTCATTTATTTTATATTTTATTTTTGTTGCCTTTTATATTTTATTTTTTTTTTATTCTCTCGGCTCTTTCATATATTTTACTGAGGAGGGGCCTTTTTTATTATAACTCTGTCATAGGCTCTATTGTAATCAATAAACACCATATTAAATTAAAAAAATAACCATTATATGTACATTTGTACATTAGAAGCGTATGAAAAAAACTTACGTTATTTAATGATATGACGGAGAAATTACTGCAAATTTTATTTATTATAATAAAATCAATCCAATTTATAAAATCAAACTAATTTAAATGAGCTTCTCTAACCAATTCATTTCAATCTCAAGAACGTGTTGATGGATGTCCTACTTCAACAAGTTATTAATATAAACAACTGTAGATAAAGTTACTTTGAGTACTGTATATAATTGATTAGACTGATTGTAATTTGTTTATATAATCGCGTCACACTTACCGAAATGATGATTTGAGATCGGGAGCTGGACGCAAAGCAGGTTACTCACCTGTAACAAATACAAAAAAAAATAAAATCACTGTTGCAATAAAACAACAATTGTAAATTTCTCTAATATTGTAGGTGCTAACCTGATAAACTAATAGTAGATTAATACTCGAATAAAATTCTATAGATAGGTAAGTACGAGAAAATATTTAATGGAATAAAATAAGGTCTCGGTCTTCTTAAAAAACCTATTTATAGACACCGCAGATTGCAAAAATAAAGTGATGCGTTCAACGTTTAGCGCATCCTTTAAGCAAATATGCTGGAAGCAAGTATCGAATAAATATTGTATGTCTGGCATCGCTGTACGATGAAAGTCTGTCGGCTCGATTTATTATAACACCTTAATTTAGCGTCTCCTAGACTAGAGTTAAAAGCACAATTTGATCAAAATGTGGAAATCCTGTTTCATATTTTTCATTTTCTATTTGTAACGAGTTTTTTGAAAGTTATATGTTAAAAAATGTTCGTGATTTTATTAGCAGTTTGCCAGATCGGCGAAATATAATTTAGGTAAACTTAAAAAAAATATTGTAATTTCCAGTGAAACCAAAATTAGGTCATCAATAATTGGAGACAAAACCATTTTAAAAATGTTTTCGTGGAAACTCAAAATTTAAAGGATTCGTGACAACATATGGAATTGTTTTTTAAGTTCATCAATTGTTTATTAATAAAGGAAAAACCTCATGGGTGACCACAGCCCATTTTTAGAATTTCGCATGCACTTGAGAAACTAAACCTAATGAACGCTAATTAAAATTAATTGATGCAATTGATCGAATCGTCGATTCATAATGAGTTGTTCGGTTACATAAAAATTCCGATACGGGGTCATAAATTTTACAAATAATTGATAGGCGAACGGACTTTTACGTAATTCACCTGTTTTCAAAGCGTATATACACAAGTGTATGCTAAAATATGCCCGCTCTATTGGTACAGGTATGCCATTTAAAACCTGCTGATTATATAACATGACGCCAAGTTGTGTATTGCAGTTATTGTAAAAAAAAACGTGTAAGAGTGTCGTATACTTTTGGTCATTGATATCGATTTACCTAGTTCTTTCACGAATTGTATTTTATAAGAACAATAGTCTAATATAACAACTTTACTATCTGTTTGATGGGTTCTCTTTCCTATAATTTGGTAAATCTAATAGTTTCGTCACTTTCAAAGGAATTCCAAGACTCCCAAGGTAATTCCGGAACTTAACTACCTTTCTAATTCAGTAATTCGCATTTATTTATCTACATATTCGAAACTTTTCAAGTACCTATATTTAAACGCACGAATAATCTAACGGATAAAAGATTAAAAAGCAAAAACCAACCAAGTGCCTATCTGTGCAAAATATTTAACCTCAATGCCAATGGTACTTGCCTACAAGATCTGATTCAGATTAATCTTTCACTATTTCATTTCATTCTTTACATAATGTCAGTAGAGAAAGACTTTCTCTATAATCTGCAATTCATTGGGTGTGCCTTCGGTTGCAAAAATGAGGATTCATAATCATTATGTAAACAATTTATATTAATAAACATTCGTAAATTTCAAAATAAAGTTAGCAATGATTTTTAGAAGAATATCGGTAGGTAACAAAGAGGAAACAATGATTTTATATTATCGTTTGTTAAGTAATCATCAACTGACAAAAAAAAATAGTATTAATATTATTTTCACAATAAAAAGAGATGCGTTATTCATGGATCTTGATTAAAAAAACTTTTCTCTCAAAAATACATTCTAATATTTAAATTCGAACAACAATAGGTAAATAATAATATTGTCGTTTCAAAGTACCCATCGTGTAGGAAACTTGATACAAAAGCAAAACAATGGTATGTTAAATAATAATTATAATTAAGGACTATAAAAAAGGCGATTGTTAGAAACGAATGTTGTATTTAAATCGTTGTTTTACTACCTCATTATCTAATTATATTTGGGATGAGAAAAAAACGTTGACTACTTTATACTTATTAGTTGATATTAACGTAAGAATGGCTAGAATTTATTTTCTTCAATAAATATACTAACCGTAAACCAGTGGTCGCCAACTTCTTAATGTGTTAAGCTACTTTGTTAATTTTGGAATAAACAGCGAGCTACCCACAAGGAAGCCACGTAACGCAACGTAAATGAAATAATCCACAGTTAATTTATCATTATATGTATTTATTTTACTATTTAACTAGTAATACATAATACATAGGTACTAATAATAAACTAATAACAAAATAACTAATATTACTAGTACGTACTTGTTAATAGCTACATTCCTACCTACCAAACGAAGGTGTTTGAAAAATAAACACAAACTTTTATCCAGCCACAACGGCATGTCACGTAAGATTTAAAAATAGTTAATAATAACAACAAAAAAGTAACGCACTATCATGAACATAAACATTGAAAAATAAAAAAGCACATTCAATGAGAAGGCTGACACTCAGACTCATCGATAATTTTTTTAATGTTTGCAGTATAATTTGATACAGCCATTCGAATACAATTATCCAAATGTTCATCTGTAAGTCGATTGCAATATTTGTTCTCAATAAACTTCATATTGGAAAATGAAGATTCACACAAATAGGTTGAACTGAATAATGCTTTCACTTTCAAGACAACACGGCATAAAACTGAATATTTGTCTTTACTTACAATAGGCCAGATACATTTGGTACTTGAGACTAACGATTTTAAGGCTAAATCATTTTGAAACTCAATTACTTCCATTTCTGTTGCAGCGATGTCTTCGCCAAAGTTCTGCATAACACAAGTTGCAAACTGTTGGATATCAATTTCCATAAAGGGTGAAACAACAAACTGCGCTACTAAAGCCATTTCGTTGAAATCCTTAAAACAATTTTTGAAGTTATTCTTCAGGGTAGAAACTATTTCTACATAATATTTGCTGTCATAGAGTTCTAATGGATTTTGAGATATTTTTTCTGAAAGAATAGGAAAATGCTTGGCATCGCTGTTAATTAGGTTTTGTTTCCAAAACTCCAGCTTTTTGATAAATGCTTTTTTTATATCAGAAATCATTTCCGCTAGTTCTTTGTCTCTCCCCTGAAGCTGCAAATTAAGTTCGTTTAATTTCTCTGTAATGTTCACGAGAAAACCAAAATCTCTAAGCCAGATTGAATTCTCTAGTTCCGGAGTCGGTTCATCGCGTTGCTTGAAAAATTGAACTATGCCAGTTAGGACATCATTAAAACGTTTCAGCACCCGTCCTCCACTTAACCATCGGACTTCAGAGTGAAGGAGTAGGTCCCCGTATTGACAGTCAACTTCATCGGCCAAGGTTTTGAATAATCTTCTTTGTAACGCTTGAGCTCTAATCTTGTTCACAATTTTTACCACCAGTTTCATAACGTTGTTTAGTTTCAGGAAATTTCCACATAATGCTTGATGATGGATAATGCAGTGGTAACAGAGAAATTGCGGAAAAGTTTCATCTTTACGACATAACGCCACCAGACCCTTATCACAATCCACCATAGCTGGAGCGTCATCGGTTGTCAAGCCTACCATATTCGATATTGGAATTTTCTCGGAAGAAATAATATTTTTTAAATGAGAAAACAACTCCTGTCCAGTAGTGTGTCCTTTCAGTGGAATAAACTTCAAAAGATCTTCTTTAATCGTAAAATCACTAAAAACCATCCTGACGGACACGGCCATCTGGGCAGTGTCAACGACATCTGTTGATTCATCCAGTTGAAGTGAAAAATAAACAGTTATCTAAGTCAGTTCTTAACTGTAAAAAATTATCATTGCTCATTGTAGGGACGCCACTGGCTACGTGACGCTCTTACAGAGGGAGTCAACCTTTCAAAATGATTTACCTAAATAATGGAGTGCTTCTCCATAGAATTCGCAGATCCAATTAAATGTCGATCGAGGAGTCACAACTTGAAGAACATAATAAAATAGGACGGCACTGTTTAATTATTTACATGCGTTTATTATATACAGTAATAGTTTTATAAATCCAAACTTAGTTACACATACATTTTAAGTTACAAAAATTATTAACGATCACCGGGTTATAAAACAATCATTACCGTTGCACTGGTAAACATGAATTATATATTAAAAATAAAGTTAATATTTAAATTGCGAGAAGTAGCGTGTTTTTGAGATGCTGAGTTAAAACGGAATGGCCGACAACCTGAACCCCATCGTCCGTCGTACCCAAAGCGCGGGAGGGTAAATCTCAAGAGCCATCTGCCCAGATGGTACTAAAGTTACATTAATTCTTAATAAATGGACAAATAAAAGGTTCTGAAATTGTAGAATCGATAATTTGACCACATGTACCCTCTTCTTTGCTGGGTAGATGTCACCATGAGTAGTGTTTTTATAAATAAAAATACAAGTTTGAAATGAGTGGGAAAATTATTGTTACTTTGTTCAGGGAATCTGAACACTCATTACTTCTACACGTCTCATCACTGTATTAGCAGAAAGTTGCATAGATTTTATAGCTGAAATTATCTCGTCTTTATTTCTAAAGTTTGCAAATAACGAATCAGCAGCTTCTAAAAACGTCTGTTTTATCATTTCCCCGGCTTCATAAGGTTTCTTTTTTGTGCAATTATCTGGGACACACGGTACGATGCTTCAGTTGCAGCCTTATTTTTGTCGACTGTTCTTAAAAATATTGATTGTTGTCCAATTAACTGCTTTTTTAACTGTTTCAGTTTCTCCTTTCTGGCGGCAAAATGTAGTGGGAATTATTTTTCAAAATTAGAATGAACAGTTTTATGATGTCTCTCAATATTTCCTTTTTTAGCAACGGAGACCGAAGTATTACATAACAAACACAAATTTTTATCTTTAACTTCTGTAAAAAAGTATTGTTCTTCCCATTCCGAATGAAAGTGGTATGTCTTTACCTTCTTACAACTGCTTGCCATAATATTATTTTTTGTTGTTCTCTACTAACCCAACCGCTGGACGTTGGTTACGCGTTCATTTTTAAACTAAGCGCAATGTCGCCGCGCCGTGCGTATTTATCCCGTTCAAAGCAATCCTGATCGTTCTCGAACACTAACGCGCTGGTCCGGCTGGTCGGTTCTAGCCGATTCTAGCTTGATGGCGTCAGCGGCAGATTGCTCACCGCAACGTTGCCGCTGTTTATGTTTAATATTATGACAATGATTTTTGCAGTTTGTATTTTTTAAATTAAAATCGTTGTGAGAGCTACCAGAATTGCCTCCGCGAACTACCGGTAGCTCGCGATCGACATGTTGGCGACCACTGCCGTAAACAAATTTCGCAATCTATCGTAAGTACAATTGACCATACAGGTATAGTAGATTATAACATCGACCACTTAAAACTTTTTAAAATAGGAAAAATGGCATTCCTATAGTTATTTTCAAGAGACGAATTGAATTTGGCGTCATTATAATGGAAAAAATAAAGAAATTCAATGTTTTTTAAAGTTCTTTGGTCGGAGAGATCTTGTAAACCGCCTAATACTATTTTAAATTCTAGAACAACACGCCAATTATGATACTCTGGTCTTCTCTGTAAAATTTTGTCAAATTCTCGTTCAATTTTCTTAGATTTTCAAAGATTTTATAAACCAAGCTTAGTGTTTAATACATTTAAACAAAAAAAAAATACCACCTCTTCTACTAATGAAACATATTTCTAGGTAGAAATAGTTTCTCTAATAAATTTAACGATTCAAGTAACGCAATACCAACATTAGCTCAAATCACATAACAAAAATTTCATTTCAAGATTAAGCCCTCTGGTTATTATACCATACGTAAGAAAATTATTGTTAATAAAGTTACCCAACAAAAACGTATCGAATTATATTCGCATTTATAAGAGGAAAAGCACCACAGTAAATTTAATCCTTTAATTATGTAAGATGAAATATATTCTACATCTACGTCTCACTAGCTATTGTAAGTAGGTGAACGTTGTTTGCTTGCGTTTTAACAGCTCTCGCTTGGCATACCTGCTCATTATCATGTTTCACACTACACTGCAAACAAGAAAATAGATTGATATACAGGGTGTATCAAATACACATTTGTAGGTAAAGTCTTGAATGTGAAAAAAAAATTTTCAGATTTTCATCCGTGGTAATAATACCCGAACAGGCTTTTTTTTGAAGATATCTCAAGTAGCAGACAAAATTTTAGAGAGAACACTTTTTAAACATACTATTCAACAAATTTATTCCAAAATCAAAGATTAAAATTGTAGCTATAAAGGTACCATTTGGGAACGCGCGACCCGCGACAGGAGAACGAGACACCAGTGAAGCGGCAAATATTGCAATACTAAAAATGATGTCGTCTGTCGTTTTGAAGTCGGTCTCTGTCTCGGCTTGCGAAATGGTAGCTTAAGACTCTCGCATATATAGGAATCCACAGTGAAAAAGTATCATCATACTTAAAAAAAAAAACAAAATATTAACGTTGCTTTCAAAACCAATAATACGTTTGGGAAGTATATTAAAAAAAAATAAGCGCAAAATTAATCACAATAAAAAATCTGGAATATATAAATTAAATTGTGGTAGATGTCCAAAATTGTATATTGATCAAAATACTTTCAAAATCCGCTATTTAAAACATTCCAATAGTTATATTAAAAACAACAATAATTCTACTTTTTCAAATCTTATTTTGGCTGAAAATAATTTTTTTATAGAAAATTTTGAGATTTTACATATAGAGAATAAGAGAATTCAATTAAACCATTTAGAGACCCTTGAAATAAGTAGATTTAAAAATTCAGATAACTTATTTAATGGGTGTAGTGCCATTACAGAGCGCCTATTACCGACCGCGACCAAAAACTACCTGCTCGAGTGCCACTACCGCCCGCGCAGGGTTTACTTATTTTTGTCGGCGGGTCCTTTTTGCCCACAAATCTCTGTTTTCTACCTGTGTAAGTAAAGGGGTGCGTTAATCTTACTGGTATTTTGCCCACAGTAGCATTCAGGTACCTAAACCCGCAAATTACATCCGCCCACAAATAGGTACCTACCTGATTATTAATAATTCTAATAGGTACTTACTTTGGGTGTTTACTGTTTAAATTTAAGTCAGTTTTTATACGTTGATGATTGTAATTCGAGTGTTTATAAACAATAATTATTTCTATAATGTCAGCTACATTGATTAAAAGTACACGCGGGAAAGATGTACTCCTTTTGGAGAATTTTACGTTTGCCAAAGATAGAGAAATGAAAAGTGGAGAAGTTTCTTGGAGATGCTCCCAAAGAAAAACAAATGCTTGTAATGCCACTGTATTTACAATTGGTCCTGAACTTTTAGTATCCAGAGGCAACCTAATTCATAGCCATGAAGCAAATGAACCGAAATTAAACAGGAAAAGAATTTCTAATTCGTGTAAGCGAAAAGCAGTTGATGATATTTCGGAAAAACCTTCTAAAATTATCCGTAAAGTACTTGCTACTAATTTACCAGAGTCACTAACTACAATTGATGTGTCCTACATAAGAAAAACTATATACAACAGTCGTCGCAAAATACTACCAGGTCCATTACCTACAAATATACAAGAAGTGCATGATGCAGTTGACTTATATTCTAATACATTTAAAACCAGTAAAGGTGAACATTTTCTTTTAATAAATAGCAGAGAAAATAATATTATTGTATTTACATGTGAGACAAATATTCGTACTTTGTGTAAAATGAACGTCTTGTATATGGATGGAACATTTTCGTATTGTACAAAGTTTTTCCTACAATTATTTACCATTCATGGGCTGTGTAATGGACACTATGTGCCCCTGGTATATTGTTTATTACCAAACAAATCTACCGATATATACAAACATTTGTTTTCGTTATTGCATTATAAAATTTTGCAAACTTACAGTATTGCTTTAAATCCATCTAAAGTGTTCGTTGATTTTGAAATAGCAATTCATAAGGCGTTAATTTATATGTGGCCTAATACTGTAATCAATGGCTGCCGATTTCATCTACATCAAGCGTGGTATCGTAAAATTCAGTCTCTGGGATTAATGACTGAATATACAACTAACAGTGATACCGGAAAATGGCTTAAAACATCATTTGGGTTGACATATTTAAACGCCGATGAAGTTGGAGACTGTTTTGTGTTTGACTTAATGGCAAGTAAACCAGAAAATGCCGTTCTCGATAGGTATGCCGATTACCTATTAGAAACATATATTGAAGAAAATTCTACATTTCCTCCAAGTATATGGGCAGAAAAAACAGCTTCAATTACAAGAACTACAAATGCCTGTGAGTCGTTTCATTCAAGGTTTAATTCTTCATTCTACTGTACACATCCTTCTGTATATATTTTTATAGAAAAGCTTAAAGACTTTCAAATCGACACGTATGTCACAATACAAAGCTTAAGTATACCTAAGAAAATCAAAGACAAAAGTGTAAAACAAAAAATTCAGTGTTTAGAAAAATTTATACAGCGATTTGATCTGCAGCAAATCAGCAGATTAGAGTATATAAAATTTGTATCACATTTATCCCTCCCAGTTGAAAAATATGTAAATAAAATATAAATATATAAAAAATATATTATAACTTATGTATACTTACTTTTTTATAATAATAAAAATTAGTGTTTAATATAATTTTTAGTTTAATTAATAATGTGTTTTTACTTTTCGATAATATATAAAAAATAATAAATGAAAGATATATCTATTATGATTTATTCAGTTAGAAATAAATTTGGGCAAAATACCAACAGGATTAAGATGACCCTTTACTTGCTGTGGGCAAATTACCTATAGGATTAGCAGCTTTAAATATTTTGTGGGCAAATTACCTCCGCCCATTTTTGTATATCCCACTACCGACCACGAGATATGTTGCAGTTCTGAATAGAACTGATTTCGTTTTAGTAATTTACATTTTAATAATTATTGATGAGGAATATTTTTATTTCGCTTTCAGTTAAAAACTATATTAAACGCTCCCTGTAATATTATACATTGAATTCTTATTATTATTATTTAATTTATAATTGAACAATAAGAAAATCAATTGACCCGGTTATTTTTGGAAATAAAATTAAAAATAAATTAATAAATACGAAGATTAACAATTATAAATAATATGTGTTATGAATTAACCAATGACATCAAAACATTAATAAGTATCTGGTTCAGATGTTAAGTGCGCATTACCTGTCTATCTATCTACGTACCTGTTGACCGGCAATCACTCATCCTCATTTGCTATCAAAAATAACTTTGAATACTTAGTAATCATAGGCGTCACAGATACATCTAAAAATCAATCATCTTAATACTAGGTACTTCAATTGAAAGCTCCGCCTACAATTGGTCTTTCAGCCAATAATATTACTTAAAAAAATGCCATAACCAAATCTGAAACTTCTCTCAGACTCTCAAGACCTCGCCTTTACCGCTGATCCAGGATCTGCTGGAATCATATAATTAGAAATTCACAATATATTATGTACAATATCGTGATTTAGGTTTTGTGGTTTTCATAAATTATATTCCCCACCCTATACTTGGACTTGTCCATTTATGGAGTTGGAAATAGCAAAATTGGCGATATTCTTGGGGAACACAACCTGCCACACAAGTCCCACACGCGTACACGACACAATTAGGAAATAGCTAGGCTAGGTTACTTTTGTAATCAGGACAGGCCACCCTGAAAAGGAGGAAAACTCCTATAGCAGGAAAATAGGAAAATAAAATGTCCTAGAAAATGTAAAATACCTAAGAAAAAATCGATAATAAACTAAAAAAATGAAGCATTTAGTTTCAACTGCATCCTTGAATAATAATCATGGATAAGGTAGAATTTTTGAAAAGTGCCAAATGTAATGTGCAAGTTATTAGTGGAGGATTCAAGTATTTTTTAAAAAGGACCAACAAAAACCAGAGTAAGAACTGGAAATGTGTAAAAGGAGATTGCAGTGGACGAATTACAACAAATTAAGAAAGTGAAATAATAAAGACATTTACACACAACTGTCTAAAAGCTCATAATGAGGCATACACAGATACTGACAAATGCATTGCAATATGCAGAAAACGTGCTGCGGAAGAAATGACACCAATACCAAAAATATATCAAGAGGTATTTAAGGAAGCAAAAGACAAAGGCTTAGAGTCCGTGACAAAAATTCCACAGTATATTACGCCAATTTTGGCGTTTGTTTGTCCTTCTATAATATTCACTTATTATAAAAGCAAAAACTCTTTTTAAAATCGTTGACATCAAAAAGAAAAAAATATGTATTTATATCTCAAAGTTAGCAACAATAAAATATGATATAATTCAACGGCAGCTATCATAAAATTCGGACCAATCAAAGCCGGATAGTAACAAAACACCTCGGCTCTGTTCCTTCAGTTTTTAAAATATTATTTCTATAAGAATATCTTTTTGAGTTTCAGTCAATATATGTAGACCGAAATAATTCTGAATTTCATTCTCTTAAACCAGTAGCATAAGTTACGAATAAGAGGCATTCGTAAGTATTGTAAAAATTTCAAAATACTATTATACGTTAAATGGTGTAAATTAATATATTTTATATATTTGTACAAAATAAAATATTAAGTCATCTTCTTGCTTTATTTATTCTATGCTGAAAAGAGGGCATCCAAGGAAATATCTTTCTGTAAACAATTATACAGTCTACAAATTATCAGATCACTACAACAGCAGACAGCAACAAAATCAGGAAAAACTTGTAACTAAAACTATTTTCTCCACGTTTCATTCAACAGATAAGTCAGAAAATATGTAAATTATTAATATAATATGAAACATTTGTTAAATACATTATTTATAAGGCTGATTTATAGATTTTATTATATTAGTAGCTTAGTTGATATTCTTTGCAAAATTAATTATTTTAGAAAATATAATATATACCTACTATACAAATATAATTCTTCTACCTAATTTTTTCTAATCAAACTATGTTTTAAATAGATTGAAACATTGCAAATTCTATATTGAAAACAAAATTATCACTAAATTTAAATTTAAGTTCAATCTTATATGTACCCTTATTCCGTATCTGGCCAAATTTCAATACTAGGTTGACGAGGAAGGCAACAGGACCCATCCTTCGGTACGAACACGGAACGTCTTGAGAGGGGATATCGTAATCATGTTTTTCAATCATTTTTATATCCGAAATGACTTTGCTATTTTAATGATTACGGCTTTATATTAAGTTCAATTTAAAAAATTATTTTTTGATCTTATTAAAAAAAAGATTTACTACATGATAATGTTAATTCTCTATTAAAAGTTGTCATTTTTTAAACAAAATTAATAAACTTTATAATTTTTTGTAGACAAAATGGACCATTTTTTCAAAAAAGTATGAACACCCAGATCTAGTGCCACTTATTCTCTTTGCACATAAAATATGGTATTATCTTCAAAACTGTGTCTTCTAGGATTAAAACAGAATGCCTATTTTTAATACAAATTTCCTTCTATTGTCATCGGAGCAATAACTCTTAAATACTTTTTATTTTGTATATACAGGGTTGGGCAAAATTAGCGGAACACCTGATATGTGGCTTAGCTATGTATTGTACTGAAAATTGATTTGAATAAATTTTTTCAATATTTTACGCACTATTTCATGGAGATTTCCGTCATCCGTCACATTTATCATAATATGAGGTCATCGGATGAAATTTTAAATAAATCAACCTGTATTTATTTACATAGATTAAATTCGAAAGGAGTTGTTCATCGCGACCTTCTCAGATTTGTTGCGGAACTACGTTTTTCAACCCTTTTTGTATTTTGAGACTGGCTGTTCTTGATTACAACCTGTAGGTATGTAATAAAAACGTAATCCAAGAAAATAAACTACTCTTTTACAACTAGGTTATCAATTAATTCCACATTAGAATCAATCATTTTTAAATTTAAAAAAGTTTTCAACTTTGGTTATAAATAATGTAGTTAGTACCGTAATTTTTTATGCTTGTATGCTTCTATTATTAATGATTTGTAAAATAATTGCTGTCTCTCTCACGTACACTCGACAATAATCAAATAATTAATGCCAGAATTTCGGAATGAAAGTTCAAGGTCACAGCCGTTCCTCAACCGTGAAAGTTCCTCGTATGAGATACACCTGTTTTAATTTTACATTTTACACAACGGAACACCGATAAATTTATCGCGAGAAGAAGGCAACGAAGACATTTAATGGAACGAGTAAATAAAAAATCGATAATTTATATCGACCACATGGATTTAAATTGGGTCTGTGCATTGGCGGCGCACATTGGGAATAATAATATATGTGATCATATTTTGTATTCCTTCGGCTCGAAGGACCAAAAAAAGAATCGTAATAGGAATTTATTTAGTATTTTTAAGGGCAGGTTGCACAAATAATGCTGTAAACTCAGTTTAGCTAACAGGAGTTTAATTTTCAACTAGTTATATTCAAAGTATAAATGTAATTTTTAAAGTTTTGTTTAATAACGAAGTTCACGGTTTAAACATGTTAATGTTAACTTGGTATAGCCTGAAGGAAGGTTTAGATATTAGTTTTGCAGCACGTTAGCGAGCAGCCTCACTATTGGTAGTTACATGTTGGTAAGATTTACTACTAGATATCAACCTCACTATTAGAGAATATTGCTTTTTGAAAGTATAGTACAAGAAAAATGCAACGAAAAAGGCTCAGGTTGAAGAGATAGGGATTGATAAGGAAAAAACTTTAATAGAGATGAAAACATTAACCGTGAACAGAAAAGAATGGAAGAACTTGATCCAGGAAGAAAAGTGAGCCTGAAAAGGCATAAGGATTTGAGAAAGAATATACCAATAAGTAAAGCAATTATATTGTGAAGTGAAAAAGCAGAACTTTGAGAATATTTTTGTCATCCTTTGGACTTTTTAGTCCTCCTTGTATTTTATGAAACAATAATTGTTGCGTGGCCATTTTGTACCGCCTAAATTGCCTGTTGACTGATAGCCTAGCCACATTTATTATTTAACATCGCTTGAAGTAATCAATATGCCGATCAGATTAATGATTGCCTCGTTGCTACTGCCGGAATATTTTTATTCGAATTGAATTTCATGAAAACCGCACGTTCTGGTCGACTATATTTAATCCGGTTTTACGCCTAGAATTTCAAAAATATTTAAATAAACATTTCTCGTTACATAAAGGATTAGTTATTATTTAGGTGCAGGATTTACTATGTAATGTAAAACGTTTTAAAAGCTAGACATGTTACATAAAGGAAAGTAGTATGGTATGACACCAAGAGTTTTGATGTAGTACTAGTGGGTTGCCGGATTTAGGGGGAAGGGAAACCGTGGCGACCACAGAGGGTGGCAGGGGGGGGGGAGGAGGATATTAAATGATTCTTTTATTTTTGATTTATTGGGACTAATAAAAAACCTTTTTATACAACATAAGCTAAACAATGCCCGCTAACGATCCCTGTTACAAAGGGTAACCTTTTCTTACTCAGACCGATACAGGCTTCCGATCTTTACTTGTTATAGTCACCTAGAAGAAATTGCAATTGTTGTTTTTTTATTGCCTAATTCTTTTTTTAATCTCTCTTAATATTGTGTTACTGCAGGAATGCTACAAGAGTTCTCAGGTCTTACAAAAGGTGTTTGAACCCATTTCCTTGCGAGATTATTTGCATTTCGTTACCCTTTACTCCGTTGTAGGTCGGGACCCAAGTGAAAATAACTGTATATTCCTTGCCTAGTTCATTCAGTTTAGCAAGACATCTCCAGATATCTATCCTGCTTAATTTGACGGTTTTGAGATTGAATTCTCTTTTTTCAATCTAGCAAATATAACTTTGTCGTCACTATAACTTCAGTCATTCTGCATAGAAGTTCGTCTACGGTTAGGCAGATATAATTCCATCTGGTTATACAGATGAAGATGGTGTCCTGCCTTATCTGTGTCTCTGCAGCTCTTGTCAGTAGCACCTGAGCCATTCATCTCCATAATAATCAATTCAAACAACTTTTTTTTATTAGAATGATTTTGTAGACATATTATGTACCCTTTAAACATAATAATTATCCCCTAGATTTACATGAGTGCAGATAATAGATAAAAAGGTGTCGCATATTCTTTATTTTTTCTTATTATGTATTTCTAATCGTCCTGTTGAATTCTAATTAACAGTGCTCTTCCTGAAGTGGTGCTCAGAAACAATAACAAAGTCTGCACAGAACACAAACTGAGAATAGCATAATTATGAATATACACCTAAGCTAAAAAATAATAAAAAAAAGTGTAAAATAGAGAACCAGCAATACTGGTTGCTTACAGAAATAATTGTACCCAAATGCAAGATGCGCAAATACTTTTTATTATTTGAAACAACGAGGATATGAATGATTTATTACATCCACGTATCAGACA
Source organism: Psylliodes chrysocephalus (assembly GCA_927349885.1). Lineage (NCBI taxonomy): Eukaryota > Metazoa > Arthropoda > Insecta > Coleoptera > Chrysomelidae > Psylliodes > Psylliodes chrysocephalus. The sequence continues at coordinate 13,487,341 of OV651830.1, forward strand.
CATATCTGAAAAGCAAAACAAGATTAAGGCGGATATAATGTAATAACTTTAAACAATAAATTGCTTAATAAAGTTATATTTAACGGTAGAATTAACTCCAATGGTATTTTGTAAATCCTATAATCCAACTAACTAATGAGATTAAAAGGTCATAGATATTAAAGCATTTGAAAATAAAAATAATAAGAACATTACTATATTTGGAAAAAGTACAAAAATGTTTATTTACTAGGGAATTATTATTTAACTGTATTTATACCAATATAAAGGTAAAATATTTTTTTAACTACGTAACTGTGACTACTTGAATTTAGATTGTGAAATAATTGTTGTTATCGATTATATTGCAATCTTGAAAGTGTGTGATAGTGCATTGAAAACCAAATTAAAGAAACATGATGATAAAATATTTTATTAAGGAGTTCCAGGATAGCATTCATGTTTTAAAATACCTAGGTATCCACAAATTTGTGTTTTGACAAGAAACAATATAAAATTATGTCCAAAAATGTTTATTTCAACAATTATTTTCCGATGTAGAAACAAAGAAATATTAGTAAATACTAGCAAATACCTATGCATATTTTATGAACTAGGTAACTATTTAATATATAAAAAAACGTAAAATGACGTATTAAGTTGAAAAAGCAATAAAACGCGGCCTTCCTGATAAAAATGTATCGTTATTCTTAAATGATGATAACGGTTATATACCATAAAATTACCGTTTAAGATACTATTTTAATTACTGTTATTATTGAATTATGCTGGTACCAAAATTACAAAAAAAATTTATTGTACAGCCTTTTTTTACTGTCATAATATATACAGTGATCTAAAAAAATATTTCTAAAGTGAGCCAGGAAGAAAATTTATTAATTTTTAATATTCCTCATTTTTTAATCATACAGTCTGTTCGCTATACTTACGCGGGTTTCGGATTAAAATTTTTTTGAGTATTTCCAGGTAAGTACCCGAAAGTTTGACCTGTTCTTTGGGGAAATATCAACTGGTTAAATGAAATGAAAAATAATGTACAACTTTTTAATTAAATAATAATGGAGAATCATTTGTATAATTGAGAGCAGAATTAAACTTCTTCATTAATGGAGTCTACTGTAGCATTATAAACCTAATAATAATAATTTTATATTACACTTCACACAAAAAATATGGTCTATGTATAATAAGAGGGTTATTTAGCTCAAATAAAATATTTTCTAACATAAAAATTTGTTCCATGTAGAGAAATTTAAATGAAAAATACAAAAATTGAACTTGCCAACAAAAATGAAAATTAGTCATTATCATCCAAAATATCATAATCGTCATCATCATCATCATCACTGTCATCACCATTAATTGTTATTATGATTGGACTTAATTCGTTTATTTTATTTTCACGAGTCCACCAATCTTCTATTAGTTTCTCGTACTTGGATATACAGTTCCGCCACACTTCTGGAGTTGCAATTGAAAGTGCTTTTCGCCAATTTTCCCGAACTGCGTCGTCACTATAACCATTAGGCCCAATATGGTTGTCATAATATTGTTTTGCTATTCCCCATATATATTCGATGGGATTAAACTGGCAATGATACGGTGGCAAACGTAAAACTTGATGACCGTAACTTTCAATAATCTGATCCACAACAAAGGTTTTTGGTTTTGCGTGTATATTTGCCAAGCGTAATAATTCTGATTTTAATATATATTGAAGAAATGGTATAAGTACCTTTGTCAACCATTCTTTAATTTTATCAACAGTCCAAGAATTCATTGAAATTTTGTTTATTACTTCAGAATGGTAAGGTGCATTGTCTAAAATAATTACGCTGGGCTCACTTAAAAACCTGGGAGAAGTTTTTCATGCAACCATTTTACAAACATTTCTGTGTTCATATTATCGTGATAGTCACTGGATTTTGATTTAGATGAAAATATTAAATCAGCATCTTCTATAGAACCCGATTTCCCTCCTGCATGTAAAATTATGTGTCGCTTCCCTTCTCCATCGATATGTTTGATATCTTGCCATATTCTCTTGGTTGCACCCCTAGAAAATATCCATGTTTCGTCTAAATATATAAAATTTGCCCCTTCTTCTTTAAATTTAGAATATTTTCTTAGAAAGTTAATTCTCTTGTGCACGAAAGAACTTCTTTCACAAAGGGCCTTTCTGTTATTCTCCTTTTGAAATTTGAAATGTATCACTTGCCATAGACTTTTCAAATTTTCTATCTATTAATTCCGAGAGAATTGTATTTAAGGTCACATGTTCCTTGTTGGCCTTCATTCGATAAATGGTATCACGAATTTTAAATTTCTTTCCATCTGGAATATCTTTCGTTTTCAATGATGGGCGAGTTTTGGGGTGATCTTCTTTAGGCAGTTCACTATTGTGATTTTGTAATACTCTTAATTTGGTTTCACTAAATCCTATAGCATCGCATACGCGTTGTTGTACAGACATTACCGATTTTAAAGGAGCGCCATTTTCTTTTTCATCCGTAAAGTACTTATATACACTACAAATTAGACTATCTACATCTAACACACGTCTAGGCATTTTTAAAATGTCCACTAAATTTACAATATACATACAACGTCAACACTTGCAAAGAATCAATTAACTGCAATATTTGTAACAAATTTGTACCTACCCTAATGTTATTTTAATTTAAATCTGACCATTAGGGCAATTTTACCTAATTTCTTGGGAAGAGGCTTATTGGAACTGGTTGTCAATGACTAATTTGCATAATTTTGTTAATCCGAAACCCGCGTAAGTATAGCGAACAGACTGTACCAGGCTATTTGTTTCAGTTATCACAAGTCCAATAATTAGAAATTGATAGTATCGCCAGTCAGCCTAAACTGGTTTCTTGTGTTGTTCCTCGGGGCACAGTATTAGGTCCATTATTATTCCTTCTATATATAAATATTTTATTAAAACTCAATACTACAGGAAATGTAAGTTTCGCGGACGACACTGTCATTCTTACGAGCACTTGAATTGGAGTGATTTAAAAAATCAAACTGAAAAGGATTTTAAATTTGAAGGACGAATTTTTGAACGATTTTACGTCAAATTAGATTTCTTTCAGGATAGCTATTCACTAAGTCATGGGAGCGCTCCCATGGGAGTGCTCCCATATATTTTGCCCTCTTACTCTTAGGTAGGTATATCGTGCTTACTCACTTTTAGCCCAGGTACATGCGTAGTAAGGTCAGATTTTATACTATGGGAGGGAGAATTGCGGGCTTGCCATATTAGGTCCGTATTTATCACAAAGCAAATTTGAATTACTAAGGGCTGATTCCACCGTTGAGTTAAACGGAGATTAAAATGACATTGTCAATGTAAAAATGTCATTTTAAACTTCGTTTAACACAACGGTGGATCGGTCCTTAAATAGTAGATCAAAGTTATTCTGTCGACTTGGCAACGTTGGCATGGGAGTATGGGAGCATGGGAGTGTGGGAGTGCTCCCATGAGTTAGAGAATCGGTATTCAGATAGCTGGATGTGTATACAGGGTGTTAAAAAAAAGTGTCACAAAATGAAATGGTGAATAGTATGCCCCAAAATAAGCAGAAAAGTCTTAATAAATATATGACCGCAAATTAACGGTTTCGGAGAAACGGACCATTTTGTGTTTATAACAATTTTTTATTATTATAAAAAAACAATGATATTTATAAACAATCAATAACAACATAGAGTTAAATGAGATGTTCAAAGTGCCCTCCCTCCATTTCAATGCATTGCCATTTGCACGACCGTACATAAAATGCATGTCAGCTAATTCAATATTAGTGTAAACAGGCATAACGAAAATTTATAAAATTATTCACCCACAACAAAATAATAACTGCAAATAGTATCTATGAAAAAACATCGGTAGACTCCGATAAGAAAAGCAAGTTTTTGAGAATGAAAAAAGATAATCAAAAAATGATACAAAACACAAAACACTCCGTATCTCTGAAACCATTCATTTGCGGATATATGTTTATTAAGACTTTTCTGCATATTTTGGCCCATACTACCCCCCGTTTTATTTTGTGACACTTTTTTTTTAACACCCTGTATACCGGCTAGAGATAAAATTAGTGCAAATAATTATAGACATCTTTAACCAATGGCGCCAGGTACAACAGTGCTGTACAGCTGCACGAACTACCCATAAAATGCAAGCTTTACAAAAATTATTTTTGACATTCTAATATATACGCAAAGTATATTTTATGGATAATCTCATTTAATTTTATTTATTAAATATAAATAGACATTTAAAATTGGATCTTCATATATTAAATCGGTCATACAAAAATGAAGGAAAATTTAGATATTATGCTAAAACAAAGACGATTTCATTTATTTAAAATACAAAACTAATTAATGTTTTCTCTACCAATAATACATTAACAAGTAGCAATGCATTTTCAAACTGAACTTTTACTCTCTATCGATAGCATTTTACTTTTATTTCATTACAGTTTATTGAACATCTAAGTAATCGTTAATAACCGGACAGCCACCAAATAAGGAATATTCCGACTTTTTTTTCAAATTTCACATCCTAAAACGACAACGTTTAATTTTCAATTAATTGTAATGCTAGTGAAAGGCTCTCAAACACATTCCTGAACCAATTTTTACAATTCTGAAGAAAGTTACTATTTGTTTGTTGTTAAAAAGAATAGTCAAGAACGAAGTTTTGTTAAATTTATATTCAGCATTGAAATCTTCGGCGACAGTGGCGTAATAGCTCATCAAGAGGTATATCATAATAATAATAATAATAATAATAATAATAATAATAATAAAGCGTCTTTATTCATCAAGTTTTAGTATAAGTGTAAATATATACATATATAAGGTAGATGAAAAGGTGAAGTTCAGCTTGTGCTGATTTACAACTTAACCTGTAAATAACATTGAAATATAATAATATAATATAATAGAGAAAAAAAGTATAAAAAATAAACAGATTTTCAAAACCAAATTCGTTGCATTATATAATATATTTTTTATGACCATTGCTTATTGAACAAAGATTCTTTTAGGCGTTTCTTGAAATTAAGCAAGTTATATGATTTAAATTCATTTGTAAGTTTATTGTACTCTTTACATGCAACATACGAAAAACATCTTTTAAATAGAGCCGTGTTATGATTCGGTACCACCAAGGTCATTCGATTCCGCGTAGGAAATTCATTAATATTGGAAAATGTCTTTAATTTGTTAACTAAATAATCAGGTTTCTGTATGAGTAAAACTTTGTGAACTTGGGTTAATAAATGCAGAAGGCGATAGTTATTGAAAGTCAACCAACCTGATTCTTTCATTTTATTCGAGATATGATCAAATTTTCGAATTCCATAGGTGAAACGTAGACAGCTATTCTGAATTTTTTGTAAACGAGCGGAATCGGATTGGAGTAGGGCTGGACCGTAGATGGAATCACAATAACTGAGTTTGGAAAAAATGAGAGATTCACAAAGTTTAAGTTTGAGTTGTGTGGAAAGCAGGTCTCGGTTAGGGTGCAACTGTCTCAAGACGTTGAACGAACTTTGAGATATGGTGGAGGTATGTTTACTAAAACGAAGATCAGAATCTAACCAGAGACCTAAGTTTTTTCCTTCATTCGTGAATTGAAGAAGAGCATCGCCTAATTTAATTTGTAATGCGTTTATTGTTAATTGTCTTAATTTTTTGGGGCCAAATAACATGATGGATGATTTTTTAGAATTTATTTTAAGGTTGTGAGCTGTAGAAATATCAAGTAATGCATTTAAATCGTCGTTAATAAGATTTTGGGCAGTAAGTAAGCACTTATTATTAAACGAGTGATATAACTGGGTATCATCTGCATAATGATGGATCACACAATTTTTAACAAAACTATGAAAATCTGCTATATATAGTGAAAACAGCAATGGTCCCAGAATGGATCCCTGCGGAACACCTTGACTAACGGGTAGACTGCTGGATACATCAGCTTCCAAAATAACTTTATGAGTACGATTGCTAAGAAAATTTGATATTAGACGAACGGATTTATGAGAAAAACCGAAAAATTTCAGTTTTTTGCAAAGTGTTGGATGATCTAAAGTATCAAATGCTTTGCTATAATCAAGAAGAACCAAACATGTGACTTTTCCCAGGTCTGTCGCCTTAAAAAGGACATCCGTGATAGATAAGAGGGCAGTGGTCGTACTATGGTGCATTCTAAAGCCAGATTGAGCTGGAGTTATTATATTTTGGTCATATACATATTTGCTAATTTGATCTTTAAGTATAAATTCAAACGATTTAGAAAGGGTTGGTAGAATACTAATAGGACGCAAGTCAGATAAGCTAGTAGGTTGATTACATTACATTCTAACACAGTTTTAATATCTTAAATAACAGTCCAACAAATTATCATCTGCAGCAAAATTTTAGATTGCTAAAAAAGAAACAACTGTCTTTAAAAACTGTTTCCAATAGTGGAAATTGCTAATAAATGAATGGTCTTAGAAATACATAAAAAAGTTGTTTATTTTTTAAATATCCATAATTTAACTGAAATTCATATTATAGTCTATTTTTATGTATGAGAAAGTAATAAAACAGCATTTTTAATGCAAAACAGTACGGTCATTTTAAATATTTTTACAGAATAATATAAATATTTCCTAAAATTGTAATAAATGTACCTGAGCTATAACAAGTTTTGGGTCTTTTATTGGTCCTTTATAAACATAAGCTGTACAGAACAATAGAAAAAGGTTTGTACAGGCCAAAAGCCCTGTGTATTATAGATTACATAGCCGTTTCTTAAGATTATTTTCAATAAGTACCTATTTGCCAATTTTGTTTATTTTAATTCCAAGAATTTCTTACAGTAATCGAATTATAAGTAGATAAATACCTTCCCAACAAATTTCACCGAAAATTCGATTATAGGTTTTCCATTTAGTAAGGAGGTCCAAGTTGTGTATTCTTGACAGTTTACTAAATGTCGTTTAGTTGCAACTTGCAAGGTGCAGTGTGAATTCTAGTGTGATCATGGAAAATTTGGAAGGGCCGCGTAAACGACAAAAAATCGGTCCTTTAACAGTTAATGAAAAAACATTAATATTTAATTGTTTTAAATCATTTACAGAAAAACATTTATGTAAAAGTGTTGATGACACAGTGGAATTAGTTAGTAGTACGCTTGGTGTTGGGAAATCTACGATTTACAGAGTTGTTAAAGAAGAGAAATGTGGCGAGTTTCAAACAGCACGTAAAGCTCCAGGAAAACCAAAATTTCAATTAGAAAATCTTTTGAAAGAAAGACTTCGAAGGAAAGTGCATGCGTTCTTCTTTAGAAAAGAATTTCCGACAGTAGACAAAGTTCTTGCCACGGTTCGAGATGATAAGGATTACCCTGAAATGAGTCGAAGCACACTATGCAAACTTTTAAAAGAAATAGGTTTTCTATGGAAAAAGCATTCCAGAAAGTCTATTTTAATAGAAAGAAGCGATATTGTAGTATGGAGAAGAAATTACCTAAGGACTATAAAAGAAATGAGAAACCAAAGAAGAAATATATTTTATTTAGATGAAACAAGGATCAACGAGGGACATAAACCAAATAAATTTTGGCAAGATGAAACTGTTACAAGTCGAAGACAGGCTTTTTTAAATAATTTATCTACTGGTTTAAATCCACCATCAGAAAAGGGGCGCAGACTAATAATAGTACACATCGGTAGTTCAAACGGTTTTTGTTAAAGGTGGTTTATTTACTTTTGAATCTACTCGTACCGGTGACTACCATGAGGACATGAATGCTGATGTCTTTAAAGAGTGGTTCGAACAAATTATAGATCTTCTTCCTCAGAACTGTATAACAGTAATGGATAATGCAAGTTATCATTCGAGACTTATAGAAAAAATTCCCACAACCAAGTGGTTAAAAAAAGATTTACAGAATTGGCTAAATTCAAAGAATATTAAGTTCCATCCCGGTTCTATGAGAAAAGAACTGTATCAATTGTGTTCCCTTCATAAAAAAAAATTCAAAAAATATGAAATTGCAAAAATCGTGGGATGACGGTGGTTAGATCACCACCATATCATTGCGAAGTAAACCCGATTGAACTGATATGGGCACAGATAAAGAGAGAAGTTTCAAGAAAAAATAATTCTTTTAAAATGAGTGATGTTAAACAGTTGTTTTTGGAGGCTGTAAATAATGTGAAGCCTGAAAACTGGGAAAAGGCAGTAAATCATACGATTAAAGAAGAAGAGAAAATGTGGAAGTTGGACAATATTACTGATGAAATGATCGAGCCACTCATTGTAAATATTGGTTGCGACAGTTCATCTTCTGATTTCGATTCTGATTTGGATTTGTAGGTAAGAAGTAGTTTTTATATTAAAATTATTATTTATGAACGTAACGTTGTTTAAAAGTCAAAGTTTAAACCCTTATACCTACTTAACCCGTTTGACACAATGTTCTTAACATACCTTGTGGAAAAATAAAACATTTTAGAAAAAATTGCACTTTTTTACCTTCAGCTGTTTAGAAGTTATAAGCAGGTTAATTAGGTGAAAATATAAGTGTATACTCGAGGAATAACTTCAAAAAATATTTTAACTGTCTACTAAAAGAAGTGCTACGCCTATGGATTACGAACGCTTTATTATTTTAATACTCTCTCATACATAAAAATAGACTATAACAGAAAAAATGAAAAATCATAGTTGCCAAAGGATTTTCAAATTTGGTATATCTGCAACATAAAAAGTACTTTACTGTGAAGAAAAATAGGATATTTGAACATTTTCAAGTCATCCTTAATTTCTCAAAACTAAAATTATGTTGAAAATTATTCTTTATAACCAAGCAGGGCTGAGTCTCAAAAAAAATTTAAGATATTTAACCTATTCGGGGACACACTGTATATATAGGTATAGAAAAAAAATATATCGGAGAATATTTTTTTGTCGAATTTAAAACTATCACAAAGGCTTCGTGAAGTTAACACCGCCAAATGCGAGATTTTTTCCCTCGTCTTAATTTCACTACATTTATCAAAATTCCTAAATACACAACCAATAATTCCATATTAATTATGTGTAAAATTTTATTAGTTACCTGTAAATGATATTTAAAATATGCATTTGTATCTCCACTCTTTTCTGAATTCATGTCAATGACCATAAGTAATGTAGACTATAAATAATGTGAAATAAATAATTTTCAATGTGGGCGTTACGTTTACATATTATATAGTATTTTTTTTTTATTTGTACTTACCTATATTATTTATTATTGTCAAAATGCTAGTCAGTAAGTAATACGAAACATCCAAGGTCACGACTGTTATTATTGTTATAGTTTTCAATCTCTTCCCAGAAATCTAAATGGAGTACCGATTAATTAATGTACGTATCGATTTCCACTTATAAGAGGATGAAAGCAAATAGATAATAGACAACACCGGTTGTATTTTTGCATAACGTTGCAAAATTTTATTATATTTTTATCCAGGCATTTCCGATTGCAGCAAGAAATGTAAATTGGTCGAAGAAACGACCTTCTTAGGTTGTCCGCTCGTTCAATTTCTGACCTAGATTCAGGCCTCCGGTTTATGCTTCATAAAATACGTTGATTATCGAAAATTTCGGAGAGCTCACATTTTTTAGATAGTTTTTAATTTTGTTTCATATTTGTCACGCATGGATAGGTAATATTTTGACCTGGAATTTTTTTTTAAATGGGTATGATTTGACCAAAGCTTTCTTCAAAAATGAATGGATTGTTAACGATAGAGGAAAAGAAATAACCCTTTTTCAAAAACTTCAACAGGATCATTATCAATATAAAGGTTCAAATACTTACTAAATATGTTTACTTGTATCTACGGTTTATCTTTAAAATTGCAATTACTAATTCCAATTTGCCTTATCGTAGTAAAAAAAGATAACGGAAAAATACAGTTATAGACATTTCCTTTGTAATATACAGGGTGTCTGTAAAAGGTCTTTACAAAAACATACCACATATTCCTTAGACCAAAATAAGTCGATTTAAGTAAAATTACCTTAATACAAAGTTGCTTCGTTTGGGCTCCAGAGGGCCTTGAAGTTACAATTTTTAAATCGTTTTTCCCATATAAATTTAAAACGGCATATGCGATTTTGCTGAAATTTGGTATATTGGTAGAGTTTTATGTGGCAAAAAAAATGGTATTAAAATTTTGTCCGATAATAATACATAGGCGTAGAACTTGAATTTTTAAATAATTGCACCTTTAAAAATTCTACGCCAATAAAAGAAAAGGAGTTTGAGTATGAAATTTAGATTGCGCAACTCATTTACTTTAAAAAAGGTACTCTTGATAAGACTCGATTACTCTCATGGTTTTCGCTAAATTTCTGTTTTAATAATTTAGAGTGTATAGGTTTCACAAAAATATTTATTTACAACATAATCAAAATAGAGATTTTACAAAAATTGTTCAAAATGTTCACCATTTTCACGCATACAAAGATTTATACGTCGAAGAAAATTAAAATGTATCCTTTCCATAACTTCTTCATCACCTCTAAGATTGTTTATTGCATCTTGAATACGTTGCCAGAGTTGTTCCTCATTTTCTACAGGTTCCCTGTAAACTGTGGATTTCAGATGTCCCCATAAAAAGTAATCCATCGGTGTTAGATCTGGGGAACGTGGTGGCCAGTTTACAGGTGCGTCATTACCTCTGCCTATCCATTTGTGTGGATATTGTTCATTCAATTGGTTTCTAACGTTTAAAGAAAAATGTGGTGGAGCTCCATCTTGAATAAACCACATATCTCTCCGAAGTTGGAGAGGTAAATCTTCTAACAATTCTGGCAACGTATTTTGTAGAAAATCCAAATAATTTTCTCCAGTTAATCTTCGTGGAAGTATGACAGGACCAACAATGAAATTACCAATTATTCCAGCCCACACATTAATTTTAAATTCGTTCTGAAAATGGTTTACCTTTATTGCATGCGGATTTTCAACGGTATAAACATGTTCATTATGGGTATTAGTTTTACCTTTTCTTGTAAAACCCGCTTCATCGGTAAAGAGAACCTTCTTGACAAAGTTTGGATCTCTTTCTCTTTGCATATTAACAAATCGACAAAAACCCAAACGAATTTGAGGATCATGGACTAATAATTCTTGTACTGGCTTCTTATGGTATGGATATAGCAATTGTTCTCCAAGCACTTTATGAACGACATCTTTACTTACTCCTAGTTCCCTTCCAATTCGTCTGGTGCTTGATTCTGGATCTTCTTCAACACATTCTAAAATGTCTTCTTCAACTTCAGGAATCCTTACAAAACGTTCTCTTCCATTATCAACAGTGTTGGGAGCAAAGGAACCGGTCTCCCGAAGACGTCTCTCAACAGCAGCAAAAGTTGGGTGGCTAGGTACACGACTATTTCGAAACCTTTCAGAGTACACCCTGACACTCTCTCGAGCATTTCCTTCACAAAATCCTAATGTCAGTAACATATCGGTATATTCTGCATTTGTATATTGTACAGCCATATTAATAAACCACGCATTTGTTTTTTTAATTATTGAGTCAGATAGAACACTTTCAATCGTTAACAAGAGATTAGGTGTTAAAACTTAACAATATTTTTATTTAGATGAAACTCTGGAAACCAACAACAAATGTTTTTGTATACGTATTGCAGGCAAATAATTAATATTCCTCAAAAAATCGTACATGGCAAGAATCGAGTATTTTTGTTGAAAGTCTCGATATGAGGTGTTGAAGAAGATATGAAAAAAGTACATTTTTATGTTTTTCATCGTATAAAAGTTTGTCCGATAATAATACATAGGCGTAGAACTTGATTTTTAAATAATTGCACCTTTAAAAATTCTACGCCAATGGCAAAAATGGGGTTTGAGTATGAAATTTGGATTGGGTACTCATTTACTACAAAAAAGTACCCTTGATAACACTCGATTTACTCTCATGGTTTTGACAAAGTTTGTATTTTAATAATTATTGTTTATGTTCTAAAATCATGCCAAAGAAGGCAGCAGGGCACCTCGGGAATTTTGAGTTGAAACATATGCCACATTTTTAGGCTATTTTAAGGCTATTTTTATACCCTATTCAAACATTTTATGCTCCTCATTTTTTGCAAAAATCAAGGTGCTCTGCTAGCTTCGAACGAAGTCAGCAGAGCACCTCAGTTTTTTAAAGCTTTTTCCAAAACCAACGACACCATATTTTTAGGCTATTTTTAGGCTCTTAAAATTTTATATAACTTTTCTAAAAATGTTGTTATTTTTAAAAAATACAGGGTGCTTTGCTAGCTTCGAACGAATCCAGCAGAGCACCTCGGTTTTTTAAAGCTTTTTACTAAAAACAACTACACCACATTTTTAGGCTATTTTAAGGCTCTTGAAATATTATAAAACTTTACTAAAAAAATTGCTATTTTTAAATAATAGAGGGTGCTTTGTTGAAGCAAAGTCATTAGAGCACCTCGGTTTATTATTATTTTTTTCAGAAAACTAGTTATGCTACGTTTTTAAGCTATTTTTAGGCTCCTAAAACCATATATAACTTTTCAAAACAAATGTATTTTTTAAAAAATACAGGGTGCTTTGCTACCTTCGAACGAATCCAATTTTGAATCAATCAATCCCAGCTAAAACAACTTATTTTTATATTGTTCATCATTGATTTCGATTATTTTTTCCGCATTGACATAATTAATCGTAGAAATTAAAATGTTTGTTAATTAAGGGTTTTTTACAATGAACCTATCCTAATCTTAATAAGTATTTAATACAAATTTTCTTTTAATTTTACTTACAAAGTGACATTTTTGTAATCGCAGCGAGTGTTCAAATGATCTATCTACTTTGAGTTACATAAAGCTGAACATTATGTAATTGGTTATGTCATAAATATGTTCATGATTGCTAAAAGAAAATAAATAAAAGAAACCTTTTGTTTGAATAATTTATATTATTTCAAGAGCCTAAAAATAACCTAAAAATGTGGGGTAGTTGTTTTTAGAAAAAAGCTTTAAAAAACCGAGGTGCTCTGCTGGATTCCTTCGGAGCTAGCAAAGCACTCTGTATTCTTTAAAAAATACATTTTTTTTGAAAAGTTATTTATTGTTTTAAGAGCCTTAAAATAGCTTAAAAACGTAGCATAACTAGTTTTCTGAAAACAATAATAATAAACCGAGGTGCTTTGCTGACACAAAGCACCCTCTATTATTTAAAAATAGCAATTTTTTAGTAAAGTTTTATAATATTTCAAGAGCCTTAAAATAGCCTAAAAATGTGATGTTGTTTTTAAAAAAAAACTTTAAAAAATCGAGGTGCTCTGCTGGATTCGTTCGAAGGTAGCACAGCACCCTGTATTTTTTAAAAAATAAATTTTTTTTGAAAAGTTATATATGGTTTTAGGAGCCTAAAAATAGCTTAAAAACGTAGCATAACTAGTTTTCTGAAAACAATAATAATAAACCGAGGTGCTTTGCTGACTTTGCTCCAACAAAACACCCTCTATTATTTAAAAATAGCAATTTTTTAGTAAAGTTTTATAATATTTCAAGAGCCTTAAAATAGCCTAAAAATGTGATGTTGTTTTTAGAAAAAAGCTTTAAAAAAATTACAATTACTAATTCCAACTAAAAAAAGATAAGAACAGAAAAATACAGTTTTAGACATTTCCTCTGTATATAGGTATTGTTTTTGCTTTTAAAAGATCCTTCTGCTATGCGTTAGGCACATAGATATAGAAACTATGTTATGCACCTATAATAATTTTGAACAAGGACTATTGCTATAACAATTCACCAAAAAACACGTATCGCGACATACCTAACGACACGTTTTTAAATTGCATTTGGTTGGTTCATTAACTTTGATTAAACCGCAGGTCACATTTTGCATTGGCATAACGACATCATTTATTTAAATTTAAAAAAGTCGATACCTTGAATGTTTTGCCAAATGATTAACAAATATTTTTGTTTACGTTGATGTAACCAAAGAATCAACTGAACAAATCGATTCACTTTTAATAATTATCTAAGTACTGATTAAAAATTTAAAAAAACGCTATAGGGTAACCTGTTAATATACTGACATATTTATTAAGCAAAACATGTTTAATTTGATGTCTCCTACCACTACTCCTAAAAATTTGTCGTTATATTTACGGGAAACGTCTGTATTTTTGTTCAATACGATATTTTGACGATATATTGAAAAATACAATAATATAAATTGTAAACAATAACTAAACAGGTGTTTAATAAATTTTTTGTATGAAAATCATATTTTTAGATCTCAATTTTCAAATACTCATTTTAAAAATCTTTCCTTTTTAACACAATGTTACATGGTCCTCTTAGACTCCTTCCGTGGTTTTTCAATCGTTTTTATACCAGTCAAGTTCATGCTGTATCAGAGGTTTCCGTTTCTAGGATTCATCTCTTGAGTAACTACTTTTCGATATTCAGTGTAATTTTTATAACTTCTATTCAGAAAAGATCCTCATTGATTTTTATATAGAACTGCTTCTACAAGGCTTACATTTATTTCCACTTTTTATCATGAAATTGGCTTTACAGTAATTATTTTATCTCAAGTAAAATTTCCTATAAATTGTTAAAAAAAAAAAAATAGGAAGAAAGTCTGAACTTTCCTTGTATGCTAACAATTGCTAATTAATAGATATTTCATTGTCTTTTGCGAACCTTTATCTTTATTTCCTATTCACATACTTAAATTTTACTACTAATTTCCATGTATTTTATATAGTGGAACAGCATTATGTAAGTTACCTACACGTAATTTAAATTTAAATATCGATAGATATTGATGTTTAACGGCATAAAAAAGAACAATTCAGTTAAAATTATGAGAAATTTAAGGATTTCATCATTATTTTATGTCTATATTGAGATTTTTTAGAAGAAAAAAATTTAATTGATTATATTACTTTCAATTCATTTCTTCATAATGATGTTACATTGCTATCTAAAAGATCCATTGTAGAATTTTGAGTGGCTCTAAGAGTAAGTAAGGTACAGTCTGTTCGCTATATTTACGCGGGTTTCGGATTAACAAAATTATGCAAATTAGTCATTGACAACCAGTTCCAATAAGCCTCTTCCCAAGAAATTAGGTAAAATTGCCCTAATGGTCCGATTTAAATTAAAATAACATTAGGGTAGGTACTAAATTTGTTTCAAATATTGCAGTTGAATTGATTCTTTGCAAGTGTTGACATTGTATGTATATTGTAAATTTAGTGGAAATTTTAAAAATGCCTAGACGTGTGTTAGATGTAGATAGTCTAATTTGTAGTGTACATAAGTACTTTACGGATGAAAAAGAAAATGGCGCTCCTTTAAAATCGGTAATGTCTGTACAACAACGCGTATGCGATGCTATAGGATTTAGTGAAACCAAATTAAGAGGAGTATTACAAAATCACAATAGTGAACTGCCGAAAGAAGATCACCGCAAAACTCACTCATCATTGAAAACGAAAGATATTCCAAATGGAAAGAAATTTGAAATTCGCGATACCATTTATCGAATGAGGGCCAACAAGGAACATGTGACCTTAAATACAATTCTCTCGGAATTAATAGATAGAAAATTTGACGACATTGACAGAACAAGTCTATGGCAAGCGATACATATCTTGGGTTTCAAATTTCAAAAGGAGGATAACAAAAAGGCCCTTTGTGAAAGAAGTTCTGTCGTGCACAAGAGAATTAACTTTCTAAGAAAATATTCTAAATTTAAAGAAGAAGGGGCGAATTTTATATATTTAGACGAAACATGGATATTTTCTAGGGGTGCAACCAAGAGAATATGGCAAGATGATAACGTAAAGTCCATCAGAGATACCGATGGAGACGGGAAGCGACACATAATTTTACATGGAGGAGGGAAATCGGGTTTTATAGAAGGTGCTAATTTAATATTTTCATCTAAATCAAAATCCAGTGACTATCACGATAATATGAACACAGAAATGTTTGTAAAATGGTTGCATGAAAAACTTCTCCCAGGTTTAAGTGAGCCCAGCGTAATTATTTTAGACAATGCACCTTACCATTCTGAAGTATTAAAAGTCCAACGAATTGTTGGACTGTTGATAAAATTAAAGAATGGTTGACAAAGGAACATATACCATTTCCTCAATATAATATTAAAATCAGAAATATTATGCTTGTCAAATATACACGCAAAACCAAAAACCTTTGTTGTAGATCAGATTATTGAAAGTTACGGTTATCAAGTTTTACGTCTGCCACCGTATCATTGCCAGTTTAATCCCATCGAATATATATATGGGGAATAGCAAAACAATATTATGACAACCATATTGGGCCTAATGGTTATAGTGACGACGCAGTTCGGGAAAATTGGCGAAAAGCACTTTCAATTGCAACTCCGGAAGTGTGGCGGAACTGTATATCCAAGTGCGAGAAACTAATAGAAGAATGGTGGACTCGTGAAAATAAAATAAACGAAATAAGTCCAATCATAATAACAATTAATGGTGATGACAGTGATGATGATGATGATTATGATATTTTAGATGATAATGACTGATTTTCATTTTTGTTGGCAAGTTCAATTTTTTTATTTTTCATTTGAAATTCTCTATATTGAACAAATTTTTATGTTAGAAAATATTTTATTTGAGCTAAATAACCCTCTTATTATACATAGACCATATTTTCTGTGTAAAGTGTAATATAAAATTATTATTAGGTTTATAATAGCCATATTAGACTCCATTAATGAAGAAGTTTAATTCTGCCCTCAATTATACAAAAGATTCTCCATTATTATTTAATTAAAAAGTTGTACATTATTTTTCATTTCATTTAACCAGTTGATATTTTCCCAAAGAACAGGTCAAACTTTCGAGTACTTATCTGGAAATACTCATAAAATTTTTAATTCGAAACCCGCGTAAGTATAGCGAACAGACTGTACACATCCGGTTACCTGGAAGAAATCATATGAAATCTAATTTGACGTAAAATCGTTCAAAAATTCGTCCTTAAAATTTAAAATCCTTTTCAGTTTGATTTTTTTTAAATCACTCCAATTCAAGTGCTCGTAAGAATGACAGTGTCGTCCGCGAAACTTACATTTCCTGTAGTATTGTGTTTTAATAAAATATTTATATATTGAAGGAATAATAATGGACCTAATACTGTGCCCCGGGCCCCAAGTAACAACACAACAAACCAATTTAGGCTAACTGGCGATACTATCAATTTCTACTTATTGGGCTTGTGATGACAAATAGCCTAGTAATATTAAATAGTCACAGCCGAAAAGGTTTTGTGTCAAATTTGATTTCTGTACGTTTTATAACCATAAACTGTCATCACCTTTAGTTGATAAGGTCAGATCGTCAGATAGTTGCCCCATTTACGAATAGCTCCTGGGGATAACACGGAAAATTCGATTTTTTTAACAGAAATTAAACGTATTTGTTGTCCATATTTTCACGCAATCCGTGTTCACTAAATGATTAACTAATAGAACTTCGTTTCGGAAAAGCTAAGGCTTTAATGGCCAAAGGGTTTAAATAAGGGAGTAATCTTGTAAAGAACTATCTAGATTTTAACCGAATTTTCCACACAAGCTCATCGAATCTATAAAAATGAATGATTCGAATAGGTAAGTGCATTTTGGGGTCGGAAAATATTTCTGTTAAGGAAAATCGAATTTTCCATGTGTTATTCCCAGTAAATTTTCTTTCATTCTACCCTTCAAGGCTCGTATTCGAAAATGGGACACCTAAATATGTCACTATTTGACGGTCTATATACCTAACCATTGTAAGTTTTTAATTGTGCTAATTCAATTTGTTTTAAATTTAGATTTCGTTGTAAATCATTGTCTAAACTCAGAGTTCCTTGTGTAACAAATTCTAGAAAATGGATTCAACGTCTATTCTCTGTAAATGACATGTGTTCAAAAACTGTTCTCATCGAGAGTGTATCTTTAGACGTCTTTAAGGGTAGTTTGCAACAATTCGAAGAGTAATATATATTGTAGTCTTCAGTTGTGAAGAGTTGCGGTGGTTTTAAATTCTGTAAAGTTTCTGTAAATAGTATAAGGGTTTAATGTAACAGTTTTCTTAACGCCGTAATGTTAAGATGGTCCTTCGAGTATATAGTTTTTAAAGTTTAATTCGGTGTGTTTTATTCCTGTAAATATTGTTTCTATCAAAACGAACTTGCGTAATATGGTCGTGGATTGGTAGTTTTTAATTTCAAGAATCTACACCCTTTCAAATATAATATTTGAATAATTACAAGTAGGTAATCCGTTAGGGGATGTATAGCTTGCACAGCTTCCGATTTGCCTTATTGGTGATTGGCTTTTAGACATCTAACAAATCTATACGTTAGAACAAAGAATATACGTTGGATAGTTAAGTATATTGGTATATTTTATTGTTATAAACATGTAGTAAAAAAAAACACTACAACTGAAGTCAAATTTCCTCTGATTTGAGATCCTTAAATTACAGAAATTTTGATATTCTAAGAGAACAATTAAAATTATGATTCTAAAAGTGAATATTTTTTCAAAATATTTGAAATACATTTCTTACCTTTAGTTAAAATTAAAGGATATCCAAAATGTCAAATTTCCAGAAAATGGCAGGTAAGTAATCCAGAATAGGTAAAAAAAAGAAAAATTCCAACAATTACATTCTACACAAACAAAAATAATAGTACACTGTAAAAAATGTGTCACTGTATGTATCCCTCCCCAATCACTATTTAGCTAGTTACTGCTAATGATCGCTAATGGTTTTTATGTATTTTTCCAGGCTATCGATAAATGCACTTTAGGTTCAGCTAGAGAGTTTGATTCCATTCCACCTGTTGTCGCGACTGTCGCGGTCGACCGCGAGAGTGTCTCGTCCCGTTCTGACTATAGAACGAACCTAACTGAACTGAATAGAGAATACTTAATGCTGAATGGCTAGCTGGTCGGTGTTTCGGTTTGTAGTTTGAATTTGAAAGAAACGAAACGGCAGCTCTCGGCCGATGTCAGTGGGGTACACATTAGAGGGAACCAGGGGCGTACAGTATAATAATTACAGTACATATACGGAATTACAGCTACTTGTTAATTTTCTATAATTTTATTACTAGCATAAAACAAATTTAAGAAAAAAAAAATACATTTTTTTTTTAATTTTGACATACAAAGTGACATTTTTTGTAATCGCAGCAAGTGTCAAAATGATATACTTTACGCAACGATGGTTTCGAAAAAATTCGTCACTATAGTATATTTTTATGTATGAGAGAGTATTAAAATAATAAAGCGTTCGTAATCCATAGGCGTATCACTTCTTTTAGTAGACAGTTAAAATATTTTTTGAAGTTATTCCTCGAGTATACACTTATATTTTCACTTAATTAACCTGCTTATAACTTCTAAACAGCTGAAGGTAAAAAAGTGCAATTTTTTCTAAAATGTTTTATTTTTCCACAAGGTATGTTAAGAACATTGTGTCAAACGGGTTATGTAGGTATAAGGGTTTCAACTTTGACTTTTAAACAACGTTACGTTCATAAATAATAATTTTAATATAAAAACTACTTCTTACCTACAAATCCAAATCAAAATCGAAATCAGAAGATGAACTGTCGCAACCAATATTTACAATGAGTGGCTCGATCATTTCATCAGTAATATTGTCCAACTTCCACATTTTCTCTTCTTCCTTAATCGTATGATTTACTACCTTTTCCCAGTTTTCAGGCTTCACATTATTTACAGCCTTCAAAAACAACTGTTTAACATCACTCATTTTAAAAGAATTATTTTTTCTTGAAACTTCTCCCTTTATCTGTGCCCATATCAGTTCAATCGGGTTTACTTCGCAATGAAATGGTGGTGATCTAACCACCGTCATCCCACGATTTTTTGCAATTTCATCAATTTCATATTTTTTGAATTTCTCTTTATGAAGGGAACACAAATGATACAGTTTTTTTCTCACAGAACCGGGATGGAACTTAATATCCTTTGAATTTAGCCAATTCTGTAAATATTTTTTTAACCACTTGGTTGTGGGCATTTTTTCTATAAGTCTCGAGTGATAACTTGCATTATCCATTACTATTATACAGTTCTGAGGAAGAATATCTATAATTTGTTCGAACCACTCTTTAAAGACATCAGCATTCATGTCCTCATGGTAGTCACCGGTACGAGTAGATTCAAAAGTCAATAAACCACCTTTAACAAAACCGTTTGAACTACCGATGTGTACTATTATTAGTCTGCGCCCCTTTCCTGATGGTGGATTTAAACCAGTAGATAAATTATTTAAAAAAGAAAAAATTTATTGCTTAAATCGAGTGGATTGTCCATTCTTGTTGCACAAACTACTATTTTGATCGAATTTGGGGAATTTTAACAGAAAAAATCAGCTCATAAAATGACAAAACCAGCAAATCCCAAACAATAGAAAAAATCTTAATCAGGAATTACATTTAACATAAAAAGAACAAAAATAAAATTAATTATTTGATCTAAAAATGATTTATTTTAGATGACGGAATGATTCTTCGTCGCTGGTATATTATTAATTAAATACTCTATATAATAATTATTTATTGTATTCTGATTGTATACCCTTATTTTTATATATTTGATACGACTATGGTCTGGTTGATGGACACAAAGGACCCTCCCATCTTTCATCCGTTCATTCATGTTCCCTAAACAAAAAGATTTCACAACAGCTTTCGACAAACCGTTGCGACGACGTCCGTTAACACTCAAATACGAAATATTTTATACCGACCTGAACGAAAATACCTATGTTTATGATTTCAACCTGTCTACGCTTTCCAAGGACTTTTATTTACTTATTGATTCATTCTGAATAAATTAATAAATGATTTAAAAAAAAAGTAGTAATTTCTTATAGCTGCGATTAATAATGAGTCAACATATACAGTGTGTAACAAATTAAATTGTGGATTTCAAAAGTAAGATATATTTTTTTATTAAGAAATATAGAATAATCCATACAAATGATACAAGTTCTTCTAATCTAGGAATAACATCTCTGTAGCCTCTATCTACTATTACTATATCTCCTTCTGTAATCCAGTTTCTAAATTCATTATTATCATTAACCAATTGTTGCCGTAAGATTGCTGCATCATTATTAGATGCATCAGAAAAATAGGGACCATTGATTGATAAAATATATCCGTCAGGAGCTACTGTAATTTCTGGCTTAACTAAATGTTCCTTCTTAAAATAGCAATAGGACTGACGTAATATTCTAAAATTACTACTTTTTTCAATTGAGTTATATGTACAATCGACATAAAATATGGCCTTTGGAATATTTGCTATATGGTTGTAAAAAGCGCGTTTACGAATTCAGGGACATGATTTATGATATAGTTTTCTCTGGTTATTGATCTAAATCCAATATTACTAGGTACAAATCTTTGAAGCAGGAACATACGGACATTAGATATGACTATACTAGTAACTTGTCGGGATGAATAATTAAAAAGTAATTTTATGAACTCATCTGACAATCCATGTCTTAGTTTAACAAGGAAAGCAAGTAAATCTTTTTGAGCAATGCTTCTTAAGTTACCATATTGTTCTATCGGTTCATAAAATTCATATAATTCTTGAAAATTCTCTTTAGAAATTGAAGTTAAATATTTAAATTCTTCTACACTAAAAGTATTTATGTCTTCCCAATTTTTTAAATTATTATTAGCATTAGCAGCCGCTCTTAAACTAGACAAAAATTGCTGAATATTAACGGGGAGGATTGGTCTATAAACAAAACGCATACCAGCATGTAAATTAATCATTAGTAAACCCGAATGATTTAGATGAATGTCACAAATCTTCAGATATTCGGGTACATAAATATTTGATTCAAAAAGGAAAAACTTGTATTTCGTGCAAAACTTTTTTATTAATCAATGCAAAGCGCTTTCGGCTTATTTGCCATCATCAGTGCTCATTGTCCACAACGTATCCAACAAGTTCCTGGTCATCCTCACTCCCAAAATTATATATTTCGGGATGTTTACAACTTGCTAAATCATAATTTTATTAATATTAATATTTTCAAATTTAAATTTATCTCTTCATTTTGGTTCAAGTTGTTTAACCGTTTCCACATGTGGAAAGGGAAGAAGGGGTTACATCGTATGTCGCAACCCCTTAGATATACCAACCCTTTCCACGACAGTAATTTTGTTTGAAATGCCTAATATCGAATGAATTTGCCAAATTCCACGCCTGTAAACAAATATTTCTTCTACTCGAAGATCTCAGACTACAGGTGTCTCGGTAGGTAACTTTTATTGCTTCTTTTTCTTATTCCCAACGTACCTAAGTACCTTTTGAGTGGGCGTAAAACACGGGCACTTAGCGTGTGCTCCAATAATGAGGGATAATTTTCTGAAAATTATAGTCGAGCTATTATTACTCTTATAAGTCTTGGTAGAAAGGTGAACCAGGTACCTGCGTATCTTCAGAAATGAAAAAAAAAAAAATTGAGACTAACTAACCAAGTAAGCATTACGTGGGCGTAGCTGTATAGAATAAAAAAATCACAGCATTCAGCACTGGTATATAAATGTGATCACTAAGTTTCCGAAGTTATTAGAGAGTGGTGGACATTTTTTATAATACTTTTGTTTTGGCTTAAATTTTTCGGTTTACAGGCTAGAGTTGTGGACTGTATTTTTGACGAATCTTGTATAAATTTCGTTGAAAGTTTGACAGCTTAATTGTCGTGGAATGCAGAAATTAAAATTATTGTTTCTGTCAACTGGTTAATTTTAACTTTATAAACTTTGTATTTTATAACCACATTACATTTGAGCGATACTTTTACATGTAGGTAATTGAGTTTGAACATCTTTCTATGTTAGTTTAATGTTAAAATGCGACAGTTGCGTAAAAATTGATTTAGTTGTTGCTTGTTTGGAGGTTCGAATAGTTCTCGTTGAACGGATGAAAAAAAAAATGTATCGTTATGTCGTGTTAAGAGTGTGTCGGTAAAAAATTATGTGTTGAGAAAATGGCGTGTATTGGCTCAATTTATTTTAAAGGGAATAATGCGGATTCGAGTGAAATAGGGCTGTGAGTGGAAACTGTTAAAAAATGCTTGCTTTTTTGAACACTTCCTTCTCTTAATCATGTATGACCTTCAAATGCCATTCGTCACTGTCACAGGTATAAGTATTTGGGATTCCTATTTAAGAACAAAAGCCCTTTTCTCCCTATCTGACGCTACATAAGGCCGCTATTTCAAAAACTGCTTACACATCAATACCAGCACTTAACATGCGTTTGTGGACGTTAACCTAAAAGAATTGCTGTAAAAATTAAGAAAATAGAAATTACTTTCCCGTTTCTTAAATAAACATAGTGTGTTCTCCTAGTGAAATCAGTATAACAAAAAGGATCTTGAATGGGAAAAAATCACTTTTGCTTGTTTACAAACAAAGCACTCGAGTCTAATAAACAGTCATTTCACTTTTTTTTTTTTAATATACTGACATGCCTCTTTCTTTATGTGACAAGTTCATGTACGTTCTACAACGTTAACTCTGCATTATTCTGAATAAAATATGTGGGCACTCTAGTTGAATTTTGATGCGTAAAATCGTGTGAATGTAATAGATTGTTTGATCGTGTATAAACACTTGATCGAGAACTCGTTGAATTTTAAAATCGGAGGCGTGCAATTATTTCGAAAAATTCGCTTTCTGAAATTCATTTTTGAATATGAAATTGTGTTTCACTTCGTCAACAAGAGAACGTACTTTCGATTATCTAACAAAATAAATTAAAATATGCCTGGGTTTACGTGACAATTGGTGTCTGTTCCAATTCGTTTAAAAAATAGATTATTTTGTAGGTTCTCAAATTATAGTCTATTTTTATGTATGAGAGAGTATTAAAATAATAAAGCGTTCGTAATCCATAGGCGTATCACTTCTTTTAGTAAACAGTTAAAATATTTTTTGAAGTTATTCCTCGAGTGTACACTTATATTTTCACCTAATTAACCTGCTTATAACTTCTAAACAGCTGAAGGTAAAAAAGTGCAATTTTTTCTAAAATGTTTTATTTTTCCACAAGGTATGTTAAGAACATTGTGTCAAACGGGTTATGTAGGTATAAGGGTATAAACTTTGACTTTTAAACAACGTTACGTTCATAAAAAATAATTTTAATATAAAAACTACTTCTTACCTACAAATCCAAATCAGAATCGAAATTAGAAGATGAACTGTCGCAACCAATATTTACAATGAGTGGCTCGATCATTTCATCAGTAATATTGTCCAACTTCCACATTTTCTCTTCTTCTTTAATCGTATGATTTACTGCCTTTTCCCAGTTTTCAGGCTTCACATTATTTACAGCCTCCAAAAACAACTGTTTAACATCACTCATTTTAAAAGAATTATTTTTTCTTGAAACTTCTCCCTTTATCTGTGCCCATATCAGTTCAATCGGGTTTACTTCGCAATGATATGGTGGTGATCTAACCACCGTCATCCCACGATTTTTTGCAATTTCATCAATTTCATATTTTTTTAATTTCTTTTTATGAAGGAAACACAAATGATACAGTTCTTTTCTCACAGAACCGGGATGGAACTTAATATTCTTTGAATTTAGCCAATTCTGTAAATCTTTTTTTTAACCACTTGGTTGTGGGCATTTTTTCTATAAGTCTCGAGTGATAACTTGCATTATCCATTACTATTATACAGTTCTGAGGAAGAAGATCTATAATTTGTTCGAACCACTTTTAAAAGACATCAGCATTCATGTCCTTATGGTAGTCACCGGTACGAGTAGATTCAAAAGTCAATAAACCACCTTTAACAAAACCGTTTGAACTACCGATGTGTACCATTATTAGCCTGCGCCCCTTTCCTGATGGTGGATTTAAACCAGTAGATAAATTATTTAAAAAAGCCTGTCTTCGACTTGTAACAGTTTCATCTTGCCAAAATTTATTTGGTTTATGTCCCTCGTTGATCCATGTTTCATCTAAATAGAATATATTTCTTCTTTGGTTTCTCATTTCTTTTATAGTCCTTAGGTAATTTCTTCTCCATACTACAATATCGCTTCTTTCTATTAAAATAGACTTTCTGCAATGCTTTTTCCATAGAAAAGCTATTTTTTTTTAAAAGTTTCCATAGTGTGCTTCGACTCATTTCAGGATAATCCTTATCATCTCGAACCGTGGCAAGAACTTTGTCTACTGTCGGAAATTCTTTTCTAAAGAAGAACGCATGCACTTTCCTTCGAAGTCTTTCTTTCAAAAGATTTTCTAATTGAAATTTTGGTTTTCCTGGAGCTTTACGTGCTGTTTGAAACTCGCCACATTTCTCTTCTTTAACAACTCTGTAAATCGTAGATTTCCCAACACCAACCGTACTACTAACTAATTCCACTGTGTCATCAACACTTTTACATAAATGTTTGTCTGTAAATGATTTAAAACAATTAAATATTGATGTTTTTTCATTAATTGATAAAGAACCGATTTTTTGTCGTTTACGCGGCCTTTCCAAATTTTCCATGGTCACACTAGAATTCACACTGCACCTTGCAAGTTGCAACTAAACGACATTTAGTAAACTGTCAAGAATACACAACTTGGACCTCCTTACTAAATGGAAAACCTATAATTGCATTTTCGGTGAAATTTGTTGGGAAGGCATTTATCTACTTATAATTCGATTACTGTAAGAAATTCTTGGAATTAAAATAAAACAAAATTGGCAAATAGGTACTTATTGAAAATAATCTTAAGATTCGGCTATATGTAATCTTTAATACACAGGGCTTTGGGCCTGTCCAGACCTTTTTCTATTGTTCTGTACAGCTTATGTTTATAAAGGACCAATAAAAGACCCAAAACTTGTAATAGCTCAGGTACATTTATTACAATTTTAGGAAATATTTAGATTATTCTGTAAAAATATTTAAAATGACCGTACTAAGTTTTGCATTAGAAATGCTGTTTTATTACTCTCTCATACATAAAAATAGACTATAGTTGATAATAGTTAAACGTATCAGGTAACTTGTGAGATAATTTATATTCCGAAAATAACCTAAAAAAGTAATCTAATGAATTATTTAAAATACAATAATTATCATATTAATTATTGCAGCCTAATTTAAATTTAATATTGTAATTAAAAGGTAAATCAATAAATTTCTATAAGCAGGCTTACTTTTAATTTGGCTCTCACCATCGAGACATAGTACATGTTGTTTACGCCCTACCCTTTATTCAACTACAAATAGCAGGCAAAAGAAAGACTTTGTAGTTTGTGATGTAGATTATAAAAAATTATATTCTTGATAACTGGTGTAAATTTTTTACATTAATTTCTTAGGTAACTGGTAATAATAGTTACATCTACATGTACAATTTTGAAAATATTTGTTTTGGAATTATTATTGTATTTAAAAAAGCATAAATGTTAAACAAACCCTCTTATATTAGTTCTTATGGTTGTTCCAGAAGTATTCAACTCAAAAAATGTGTATTATTACTAAAAAAAATTATATAAATCTGTAGATAACAAACAAAATTGTATATTATATATAATCATGTCAAGTATTTGAGTAATTTTATTTAAAAAAATGACACCAAATCACGATAACAGTGATTTGTAGCAAAATCGTGATATACCGTTATCAACAAATATTCGAAAATCAACAAAGCAATGCAGGTACTTTTCCAATATAGGTACACCACAAATATTCAATAATAATTTCTTGTTTTTCTCCATTTGTATTCAATTATGTTATTTACCTGTGAGTGGGTACGAATTTCTAAAACCCACATTTTTTTTATTACTGTAATTGTTTTGTAAATAATAAATAATAATCTATAATCACCGCATCTTTATTAGAAAATGACTAAATCGTATTGCTATGTTGTTGGTTTTTTTTTTACTAAATAAAAAGACGATGCTGTCACATACAGAGTGTCCTTAAAAAGTCTGTTATTTGTTTTAAGTATTGGAAAAACTTTATTAGATCATTATAAGAGTACAAACTCGGCAGTCAATAATTTGTATAGTTGCCATCTTTCTCTATTTGTATATATTTAATCTTTCACTTTCTGAGCTTTAATAATTAGTATTTTTTTGTATTTATCTAAATTTATTGTATCTATATTTGTATATACATATTAAGCTATACTAACACTTTTTGATCTATGTAGTTTTATTATCTATTATTTTTTTTGTGTTTAGGTTCATTTATTGTAAGTTTTTCTATTTTATTGTATCGAAATATGTGAAAAATGTATTTATTTATATTTCAAGATTGTATTATTATTATATTTTGTAAATTATTGTAATTAAATTTTTTATTATTATTATTATTATCGTCTACAATAATAAAGGTTTATGGCAGTGGTCGCAACCTGTCGATCGCGAGCTACCGGTAGCTCGTGGAGGCAATTCTGTTAGCTCTCACAACGATTTTAATTTAAAAAAAACAAACTGCAAAAATCAGAGAAGCTTCTGAAAATTCCACAAAAAAATCTAATTGTCATAATATTAAACATAAACAGCGGCATCGTTGCGGTGAGCGATCTGCCGCTGACGCCATCAAGCTAGAATCGGCTAGAACCGACCAGCCGGACCAGCGCGTTAGTGTTCAAGAACGATCAGGATTGCTTTGAACGGGATAAATACGCACGGCGCGGCGACATTGCGCTTAATTTAAAACTGAACGCGTAACCAACGTCCAGCGGTTGGGTTAGTAGAGAACAACAAAAAATAATATTATGGCAAGCAGTTGTAAGAAGGTAAAGACATACCACTTTCATTCGGAATGGGAAGAACAATACTTTTTTACAGAAGTTAAAGATACAAATGTGTGTTTGTTATGTAATACTTCGGTCTCCGTTGCTAAAAAAGGAAACATTGAGAGATATCATAAAACTGTACATTCTAATTTTGAAAAATTATTCCCACTACATTCTGCCGTCAGAATGGAGAAACTGAAACAGTTAAAAAAGTAGTTAATTGGACAACAATCAATATTTTTAAGAACAGTCGACAAAAATAAGGCTGCAACTGAAGCATCGTACCGTGTGTCCCAGATAATTGCACAAAAAAAGAAACCTTATGAAGACGGGGAAATGATAAAACAGGCGTTTTTAGAAGCTGCTCATTCGTTATTTGCCTACTTTAGAAATAAAGACGAGATAGTTTCAGCTATAAAATCTATGCAACTTTCTGCTAATACAGTGATGAGACGTGTAGAAGTAATGAGCAATGATATTTTTTTACAGTTAAGAACTGACTTAGATAACTGTGTTTATTTTTCACTTCAACTGGATGAATCAACAGATGTCGTTGACACTGCCCAGATGGCCGTGTTCGTCAGGATGGTTTTTAGTGGTTTTACGATTAAAGAAGATCTTTTGAAGTTTATTCCACTGAAAGGACACACTACTGGACGAGAGTTGTTTTCTCATTTAAAAAATATTATTTCTTCCGAGAAAATTCCAATATCGAAAATGGTAGGCTTGACAACCGATCGCGCTCCAACCATGGTGGGTTGTGATAAGGGTCTGGTGGCGTTATGTCGTAAAGATGAAACTTTTCCGTAATTTCTCTGTTACCACTGTATTATCCATCAGCAAGCATTATGTGAAAATTTCCTGAAACTAAACAACTTTATGAAACTGGTGGTAAAAATTGTGAACAAGATTAGAGCTCAAGCGTTACAAAGAAGATTATTCAAAACCTTGGCCGATGAAGTTGACTATCAATACGGGGATCTACTCCTTCACTCTGAAGTCCGATGGTTAAGTAGAGGACGGGTGCTGAAACGTTTTAATGATGTCCTATCTGGCATAGTTCAATTTTTCAAACAACGCGATGAACCGACTCCGGAACTAGAAAATTCAATCTGGCTTAGAGATTTTGGTTTTCTCGTGGATATTACAGAGAAATTAAACGAACTTAATTTGCAGCTTCAGGGGAGAGACAAAGAACTAGCGGAAATGATTTCTGATATAAAAACATTTATCAAAAAGCTGGAGTTTTGGGAACAAATCCTAATTAACAGCGATGCCAAGCATTTTCCTATTCTTTTAAAAAAAATATCTCAAAATCCATTAGAACCTTATGACAGCAAATATCATGTAGAAATAGTTTCTACCCTGAAGAATAACTTCAAAAATCGTTTTAAGGATTTCAACGAAATGGCTTTAGTAGCGCAGTTTGTTGTTTCACCCTTTATGGAAATTGATATCCAACAGTTTGCAACTTGTGTTATGCAGAACTTTGGCGAAGACATCGCTGCGACAGAAATGGAAGTAATTGAGTTTCAAAACTGATTTAGCCTTAAAATCGTTAGTCTCAAGTACCAAATGTATCTGGCCTATTGTAAGTAAAGACAAATATTCAGTTCTATGCCGTGTTGCCTTGAAAGTGAAAGCATTATTCAGTTCAACCTATTTATGTGAATCTACTTTTTCCAATATGAAGTTTATTAAGAACAAATATCGCAGTCGACTTACAGATGAACATTTGGATAATTGTATTCGAATGGCTGTATCAAATTATACTGCAAACATTAAAAAAAATATCGATGAGTCTGAGTGTCCGCCTTCTCATTGAACGTGCTTTTTTATTTTTCAATGTTTATGTTCATGATAGTGCGTTACTTCTTTGTTGTTATTATTAACTATTTTTAAATCTTACGTGACATGCCGTTGTAGCTGGATAAAAGTTTGTGTTTTTTTTCAAACGCCTTCGTTTGGTAGGTAGGAATGTAGCTATGAACAAGTACGTACTAGTAATATTAGTTATTTTGTTATTAGTTTATTATTAGTACCTATGTATTATGTATTACCAGTTAAATAGTAAAATAAATACATATAATGATAAATTAACTGTGGATTATTTCATTTATGTTGCGTTACGTGGCTTTCGTGTGGGTAGCTCGTTGTTTATTCCAAAATTAACAAAGTAGCTCAACACATTGAGAAGTTGGCGACCACTGATCTATTTGAATAAGGACCGTGGCAGAATTTTATATAAATAAAAATTTCCTTGGTTTAATCAGTCAAATGTTTTTATTTTTTATTGTTTAGCATACTATATATGTTTCGGAAAATACAATTTTTCCATCTTCAGGTGCATTCTATTTATAAAAATTATGGAGCCGAATACACAGTTTAAAAATTTTTAAAATAAGAATATACCTTCACACGATGTGTAATAGAAAGATGACGTTCTATTATCCATGGACATGGATCTCAATCTGATTTCCAACCAATGTCACAGAACTTAGTTTTCTATGAAATTGGGAGGTTTTCCGGCCGTAGTTTCCTCTGATAGAGGGCGGAGAAAAAGAAGAAAGAAAACAGAAACACCAGGAAAAAGAAAACAAGATTATCATTTTTTAACGTCAATATATTTTTACTGATTTTTTTAACGCCTGTTAACAATTTTGTATTGTATGTTATACAAATAACAAATTACCTAAAAGGAGTTTTTTTTTATATTTATATTTGGAGAGAACCAAACGCACACTCCCAATACTCTTCAAAATCCAAATTAAGGAGTTTTCTTAGGTTCAATATTTGTTTTTATATCCTGTGCAATTTCCTTTGAAGAGGTTGGTCTGATGATTGAGTCGTCTTTGTCTGGAAGATTTCAGTTCGGTAATTCTTCTACTTCATTTGGTTGAGAGGAATTTTCTAGGTACTCTACGAGCCTGTTAACTTTTTGTATGTTTACATTACCTATTAACTTTGCCGACGAGTAAATCTTGTGTAAATTTGTTAAGCGAAAACCAAAGACAATTTCGTTTTTTTTTCTCTTATTAGAATTGAACCGATTATACATAGGTATATATAGAGGTACGCTTATAGGTACGTATAGTCCTGGACTTACAATTAGTGCTATATAATGGGTGAATGAACGTTCATGGCCTTGTGAATCTCTCAAGCTGAGCTAAACATTTACGGGGACTGCTGTTTGTAGTACAATGCAGGGACGTATTATTGCCGATCCTTTTTTATCTCCTTTTTCCACCTATTTATTAATGTTGTTTATAAAAAAATATTGTATTTTGAAGTGTTATAGGTCCTGTTTATCAAAATTTATTGTCTTGTTTATTGACAGGTCGAAAATACAAATTGTTTATACAATAAAACTGGATTTTTTTATTTAGGAATTTAATTTTTTTATATTCAAAAAGTGCAAGGTTATTTTGACGATCGTTTAGGTGGATTTAACTATAGGGTGTCCAAAATATATTGAGTAGAAATATATATCCACTATCGTTGCAATTATATTTATAAAAAACAAAATAATAAAAAAGTTTTCTATGATTTTGAACTTTTAATGAAACTCTTGGTAAAATATAATTTCGCATTCAATACTGTCAATAAACGAAAGACGATGTAACAATAAACCTGGTCGACAATAAATATAATTAACGAAATTGATATTCAAATTGAATCCATCATGGAATTAATAAACACATTACGAAATTTCACTTTTGCCAACTTCTGCTTTTCTACTTTTACGCAATTCCATTAAATATTTTTTGCCCCTATATGTGAAATGTTCGGATTTCACTTAATTGACGCGTTTAAAGAAAATTGCGGGTGTTACGTAACTGCCGTCGTATCTATAGGTATATTTTAGTAATACACTACTTGTAATAATTGCAGGAAACCATTACGATTTTAATAAAATTGGGGAAAGCAGCAATGCAATGGTTTGAATTTAATTCATTTATTTATATAGTAATAAAACCATTATACTTAATTTGCTATATATTTTTTTGTAATCGGGTTTATTTCAGAAAATAATTTTACTAAATTACTTAAATAATATTTTGTGTCCACACACCCTGACCATCATTTAAATACAACAATTATTTATTATGTATTGTCGAGATATTCGTTAAGATTATCATCTTTTTATTATTCAATTGACACACTAAACCTCTCTTTATTATTGAATACAAATTACTATGTAGAAAATTGTTTTAAATAATCTACAACGCATTTATCGAATGCAGACAAGGCTAAGATAGCATATTTATATGTAATATTGCATATATTTTTAAATTTGCACAGTAATGAGACAATCGACAATTGTGAATCGCCATATCATACGTTCTTGTGTCATTTTTCAAATAGAAAATTATATGGTTATGTAATGAAAAATGTATCCAATCACGCAACTGTATAAACAAAAAACATATTTTTAACAAATTACAGACAAAGGCTTGTATTATGTTATTTTAAATGAATATTATATAATTGTTGTTCGTGTATGTATACATTCTAAAATATTTATGGCATAATTAATTCCTGAATTTCAACCAGCTTCCATGTTTTCGCATATATTTTTTTATGGGGCTAGGCTGGTAAATTGAATAAGTTTTAATAACGTAGTTTGCCCTGCGACCCTTGAGTACACTAAAGGTACCATTTCGGTAGGCGCGACAGACGACCGCCGACGCGACAGACGACCGCCGACGCGGCAGACGACCGCCGACGCGACCGAGAAGTGTCTCTTCACATCTAAAATACATACAATTATATAAAACACATTTCGCACGGCGCGACACGAGAAGTGTCGTCAAGACGACACTTCTTGACGACACTTCTGAATCTATCTCGGGGCAAAGCGTTTGCTGTGTGAGGTCACTGTCCTCGGGCATCGCTTCTTTTTGGAGGTGATTAGGTTGGACATTTCTTTCGATCTAGACAGCGTTGCCAGATTTTGGAACAGTATGGGTAAAAAAAAACCGTAGATCTGAACAGTAGATTTTAATACAGGGGGAAATAATTATAATTTGCAGTGTAGTAAATAAAAAAACAAGTATATCAGAAAGGAAAAATAAACTTTTTTCTACCCAAATTAGAAAGTAAACACAGAATAAAATCAAATAAAAACATTTTTAATATATACTTGACGTACGGAAAAAAACAATGAAAAATAATAAGTACCTACTTCTTTTAGATCAGTCTGAATCAGATAATTCAAAATCGTATTGTTTGGCATATGCATGTTCTTTTTATGATGCCCTATTAATACTTTGTTTCATTTTAAATAAAAACAATGATTATCTTGATGTTTTTTTTTATGGAGCCAACCTACAGTAGTGGACGCTTATTACGCTGCTTTTACTGCAGAAAATTTACTAAAGAAAATATTCTTTAACCATTTGCTAAAGAATGAGGCGAACTTAATAAATAAGAACAAAATTTGCTAGAGACAAAAACAGTGGATCTACGTAAAAACAGTAGGTCTGGCAACGCTGATCGTTCCCTTGAATGGTTTTTCTGCAAGTGTCTCGTCACCCGTCTCCAAGCTTCCGAAATGTACGGAGCGTAACATTTATGCATCTGTCGCCTTTGGGGTCCCCTCGGTGGTCTCCTGTCTCCTGACGCGCCTACCGAAATGGTACCTTAAAGGAACCATTTTAGAGTACACCTAAAGTGCAAATGGGGTAGTAACTAAAAGAATCTTAACACCAGTAATCATAATTAAATGGCACATAATCAACTAGTGTACCATTCGTATCACTAATCCCAGTAGGTTTTTTGCAAATTCTCGTAGGTATACCATATGTTTCTATAAAATTTTTTAATTTGTCAATTAATTGTTAATTTAATAATATTTATTTACCAAGTATAGGATACATTTACATACAATTACTGTAATTCTGTGCTTAAATAAATCTGAAAGTATCACAAACTAATCATGATATGTCTATTCTTATTTATGATATTACTCTTAATAAAAATGTAAATTGATATGACTTCTGTTATTCAATCTGTAGCTGTACAATTAAGAAAAAGATAATTAAAAAAAATTGTTAAAAATAAGGGGATAGGACCAGAGAATAAAATTTTCCTTTTCATTACTTACTATTGAGAATGTATTCCCATAAACCAGTGGTCGCCAACCTCTCAATGTGTTGAGCTACTTTGTTAATTTTGGAATAAACAGCGAGCTACCCACACGGAATACACGTAACGCAACGTAAATGAAATAATCCACAGTTAATTAATCATTATATGTATTTATTTTACTATTTAACTGGTAATACATAATACATAGGTACTAGTAATAAACTAATAACAAAATAACTAATATTACTAGTACGCCCTTGTTCATACCTACATTCCTACCTACCAAACGAAGGTGTTTGAAAAATAAACACAAACTTTTATCCAGCCACAACGGCATGTCACGTAAGATTTAAAAATAGTTAATAATAACAACAAAAAATTAACGCACTCTCATGAACATAAACATTGAAAAATAAAAAAGCACGTTCAATGAAGTTCAGGCTGACACTCAGACTCATCGATAATTTTTTTAATGTTTGCAGTATAATTTTATACAGCCATTCGAATACAATTATCCAAATGTTCATCTGTAAGTCGATTGCGATATTTATTCTTAATAAACTTCATATTGGAAAAAGAAGATTCACACAAATAGGTTGAACTGACTAATGCACAAAGCATGTATCTTCTAGAGACCCCACGCCAATGTTAAACTTTTAAACCAAATTAGCGCCACCTTGTGTTTGGAGCTGGAACTAAAATGACAATTGACAGATGGCGGTAAATTCAAATTATAATTTTTAGGAGTAGGTAGTAGTTTTAAATTAAATTTTAAATGATTTCCACATAAATTATTTTATAAAATAAAGTATGGAACTAGTAAGTTCGAAACTTTTATTTTACAAAATAATTTAGGTCGATTATACCAAATTTGAAGAATTAATTTGTTATAAGGGGTCTATTGTGGAGAGTTTGTTCTGCATATTTTTATTAAATAAATATAAGATATATCAATAAATAATAAAATAGAACATTCTTAAAATATGTTTATTAATAAATTAAATAAATATTATTAGATAAAAATAAATACAAATAATAATACATATTTAACGAATACTTACTTGGAGCAAATAGATTTATAATCTCAAATCTTTAAAATACCTATCAATAATGTAAATGTGAATAAGTAGAGACTAGGATATTACATTTTATTAACACTAAAGTTATATATTTTATAAATGTCTTTTTAACTGAGGACAAATGTAATATAGGTATTGTATTAAAAGGTGAATCCTTTTAACTATTCATTCAATGATAAATAGGTATTTTCCTTCCAAATACAGATGGTGATACAGATTTCGGAATCTAGTCCAGTGATAAATTGATTATCAATTAATTGTTGTCCCCGTTTGTCTTTTTATGATGCAGATGCATGGTGAATATATGGTGAATCAATGAAGTTTTTCTCGAAGTTTTCAACGTAGCACCAAAATTATTGCAAAACACAGTAGGAAATAAAAAAGCGAAACATCACAATTTTGCAAATAACCAAGACGAAACTATAAACAGAAACCAAAAGCCAAAGCCAACAAAAAATCACTAAAATCAGACGGAAAAATGAAACTAACCAAGAACATAAATAAATACACGTCACATCTTTGGAGTCTTTGGTTAAGTTTTTCTCCCATAAGGCTTAAAAATGGAGTAAGAAATCATAATTTCACCAGTAGCCCCATCTAGAGTTTGGAGCAAATAGCATAAAAAATGTCAGTTGTCGGTTTTGACCTTGGTCATTCACGTGGAACCTCTATGTGCTTTGTGGACTAATGCTTTCACTTTCAAGGCAACACGGCATAGAACTGAATATTTGTCTTTACTTACAATAGGCCAGATACATTTGGTACTTGAGACTAACGATTTTAAGGCTAAATCATTTTGAAACTCAATTACTTCCATTTCTATTGCAGCGATGTCTTCGCCAAAGTTCTGCATAACACAAGTTACAAACTGTTGGATATCAATTTCCATAAAGGGTGAAACAACAAACTGCGCTACTAAAGCCATTTCGTTGAAATCCTTAAAACGATTTTTGAAGTTATTCTTCAGGGTAGAAACTATTTCTACATGATATTTGCTGTCATAAGGTTCTAATGGATTTTGAGATATTTTTTCTGAAAGAATAGGAAAATGCTTGGCATCGCTGTTAATTAGGTTTTGTTCCCAAAACTCCAGCTTTTTGATAAATGTTTTTATATCAGAAATCATTTCCGCTAGTTCTTTGTCTCTCCCCTGAAGCTGCAAATTAAGTTCGTTTAATTTCTCTGTAATATCCACGAGAAAACCAAAATCTCTAAGCCAGATTGAATTTTCTAGTTCCGGAGTCGGTTCATCGCGTTGTTTGAAAAATTGAACTATGCCAGATAGGACATCATTAAAACGTTTCAGCACCCGTCCTCTACTTAACCATCGGACTTCAGAGTGAAGGAGTAGGTCCCCGTATTGATAGTCAACTTCATCGGCCAAGGTTTTGAATAATCTTCTTTGTAACGCTTGAGCTCTAATCTTGTTCACAATTTTTACCACCAGTTTCATAAAGTTGTTTAGTTTCAGGAAATTTCCACATAATGCTTGCTGATGGATAATGCAGTGGTAACAGAGAAATTACGGAAAAGTTTCATCTTTACGACATAACGCCACCAGACCCTTATCACAACCCACCATGGTTGGAGCGCCATCGGTTGTCAAGCCTACCATTTTTGATATTGGAATTTTCTCGGAAGAAATAATATTTTTTAAATGAGAAAACAACTCCCGTCCAGTAGTGTGTCCTTTCAGTGGAATAAACTTCAAAAGATCTATTTTAATCGTAAAATCACTAAAAACCATCCTGACGAACACGGCCATCTGGGCAGTGTCAACGACATCTGTTGATTCATCCAGTTGAAGTGAAAAATAAACACAGTTATCTAAGTCAGTTCTTAACTGTAAAAAAATATCATTGCTCATTACTTCTACACGTCTCAGCACTGTATTAGCAGAAAGTTGCATAGATTTTATAGTTGAAACTATCTCGTCTTTATTTCTAAAGTTGGCAATTAATGAATCAGCAGCTTCTAAAAACGCCTGTTTTATCATTTCCCCGTCTTCATAAGGTTTTTTTTTTGTGCAATTATCTGGGACACACGGTACGATGCTTCAGTTGCAGCCTTATTTTTGTCGACTGTTCTTAAAAATATTGATTGTTGTCCAATTAACTGCTTTTTTAACTGTTTCAGTTTCTTCTTTCTGGCGGCAGAATGTAGTGGGAATGATTTTTCAAAATTAGTATTGTTCTTCCCACTCCGAATGAAAGTGGTATCTCTATACCTTCTTACAACTGCTTGCCATAATATTATTTTTTGTTGTTCTCTACTAACCCAACCGCTGGACGTTGGTTACGCGTTCAGTTTTAAACTAAGCGCAATGTCGCCGCGCCGTGCGTATTTATCCCGTTCAAAGCAATCCTGATCGTTCTCGAACACTAACGCGCTAGTCCGGCTGGTCGGTTCTAGCCGATTCTAGCTTGATGGCGTCAGCGGCAGATCGCTCACCGCAACGTTGCCGCTGTTTATGTTTAATCTGTTTATTTTAATTATCTTTGATTCTATTTAATCTTCTGAACCACATCTGTTTGCAGAAGAAAAATCCTAGGTACTCCTTACGTTAAATTACTTTTACGTAACGTTAACCACGACACAATCTGTAGAATTTTAATCGGTCAAATAGAAATCATGAAGTTTATCGGTTGTATTAGTTAATGACTTATTAATGTTAATGAAAACCGCGACTGCCAAACAAGATATTACGCAAAGAATTTTTTAACTGAACAAAAAACTATTAATTAATCAATCAATCAATCGGCTAATAAGTTCCTCTATTTCATTTCAGTTTTAGTCGTACAGATGACGTAACATTTACCGTCAAATTTCTTCAAAAAAGGAGGAACTTGTCAGTTTTTTTTTGTATGTATGTTCTTTAATACAATTCTGTTTTTTTTATAGAAAGGGGGTTACCTCAGGGGCGATCCGATACAAATTTGGTTAAGATCTGATGATGAGATCCATAAGAAAATTATTAAATTCTTCAAATTTGGAGTCGGTTTGTATTTTTATCGTACCGATTAGGTACGTTGAACCTAACGTTCCATTAGTACTATTTTGGCATTTATTATTCCTTCCTATTCTTTTTAAATGGTCACGTATTACCATTGTTCATATTTAATATGTATTAATTGCTATACAGGGCGTTACGAATAGACTTTGGATTGATAGAATCACTGTTTGCAGTACTAAATAAAGATTTTTTTATCCTTCATGTATAAGCACTGCGATTAGGCTTTTTTATAGAAACAAGGACAAGGATTTTGGTGGAATAACGCAGACGATAAATATATAATAATATAATGACGCAAACTGGAATCTTTCTCGATTTTAAAGTTTTCCTGTGTCACCCAGTCTAAACCCACAATCTATCTGCAAAACTTCTTACGTTCTTTGATATAAATTGACCTTGAATGCGCCGTCTGAGGTGTCATTATCATTATCAAACCTATCTTAACCGACGGCAATAACAGGTGCTATATCAACATGTAGATCTAGATCTTTATTTAATTTAATTTGTTGCGTACCAACGTTAATTGGATAAATTTAGACCAGGAAATTACGTTATTGTAAATTTCTACACAAAAAATTAGAATACCGTAGATTTAATTAAGTGATGTTAAAAAGACTTTTAGTAATTTCTTGCTTTCAGTTAATTCCTGTTAAAGATTATTTTTTTATACCGTTGATCATTGAAATATTGCCTTGGACTATAAACTATAAGTTATTAAAATTAAGTGTGACGATTTATAGAAGCAATAGTGTAGAAAAAGATATTTAAAAAGAAACTTGCTAAAGTTGGAAAAATATTTCTCAAAATGTTTACAGAATCTTCAACAATACCGGTATATTATAAAAAAAGGAAAAAGACGTATGACAAATCAAAAAACAGAAGAAATAGAAAAGCAGGAGGCATAGAAAAGGCAGTAATTAGAGCAGGAGGCAGGAAAACAGAAGGTATAAAAAATCAGGAGGCGAAGCAAGGACACAGAAGAAATAAGATGACCGGAAGAATTTTAAATTCAAAAAGATCCTGCGGGTGTCTGTAAAAGGTCTTTACAAAAACATACCACATATTCCTTAGACCAAAATAAGTCGATTTAAGTAAAATTACCTTAGTACAAAGTTGCTTCGTTTGTGCTCCAGAGGGCCTTGAAGTTACAATTTTTAAATCGTTTTTCCCATATAAATTTAAAACGGCATATGCGATTTTGCTGAAATTTGGTATATTGGTAGAGTTTTATGTGGCAAAAAAATGGTATTAAAATTTTGTCCGATAATAATACATAGGCGTAGAACTTGATTTTTTAAATAATTGCACCTTTAAAAATTCTACGCCAATGGAAGAAAAGGAGTTTGAGTATGAAATTTAGATTGCGCAACTCATTTACTTTAAAAAAGGTTCTCTTGATAAGACTCGATTACTCTCATGGTTTTGACGAAATTTGCATTTTAGTAATTTTAGAACATAAACAATAATTATTAAAATACAAACTTTGTCAAAACCATGAGAGTAAATCGAGTGTTATCAAGGGTACTTTTTTGTAGTAAATAAGTACCCAATCCAAATTTCATACTCAAACCCCTTTTTTGCCATTGGCGTAGAATTTTTAAAGGTGCAATTATTTAAAAAATCAAGTTCTACGCCTATGTATTAATATCGGACAAAATTTTATACGATGAAAAACATAAAAATGTACTTTTTTCATATCTTCTTCAACACCTCTAATCGAGACTTGCCATGTATGATTTTTTGAGGAATATTAATTATTTGCCTGCAATACGTATACAAAAACATTTATTGTTGGTTTCCATAGATGTTCTTAAAATTGAACCACTTTATAAAGGAGGCGAAAAAGACCAAATGATTAATTACAGACCAATATCTCTAATTTCTAATATATCAAAGATTATTGAAAACATACTTAAAAATAGAATAGTTTCATTTTTAGAAAAATTTAAAGTGCTGTCTATGAGACAGTATGGTTTTAGATGTGGCAAATCAACAGAAGACGCAATAAGTGATCTGACAAACTGTATCTACGATGCTTTGGATGAAAAAAAGCCTACACTTTGTATTTTTATAGATTTAGCTAAGGCATTTGACACAGTTTGTCATAAAACACTTCTACAAAAATTAGAATCATATGGTCTACGAGGAAAAATCTATGATTTATTAAAATCATATCTAACTAACAGATTTCAGTGTGTTCAATTAGGTAATACTGTAAGTTCCCTAAAATCCATTAACTATGGTGTACCTCAAGGTACTGTACTTGGTCCTTTACTCTTTTCTCTATACATAAATAGCCTTTTAGAACTTGAATTAAAAGGTAAAGGGATCAGTTTTGCTGACGATACTGCTATCGTCTATAGTGATAATTCATGGAGTAAGCTTAAAGAACAAGCAGAAATGGAATTTAAAACAATAACTAAATGGTTTCAATTAAATACATTAACAGTTAATTATAAAAAAACTAAATTTATTACTTTCACGTCTTACAATAATTACCTACCTACAACCTTAAATGTTGACAACATAACCATTCCACAAGTTGAAAATATAAAATATTTAGGCATTATCATCGATCAGCATTTCAAATGGGATCTACAAATAAAAAATGTTGTAAACAAAATTAGAGGTTTATTATCTAGATTTAAATATTTAAGAGACATTTTAGACAAAAAACACTTGCGCACTCTTTATTTCTCTTTAGTTCAATCTCAACTGAGTTATGGTATACTAGGGTGGGGTGGCGTTTATAATATTTATCTAAAAAATCTAAATATAATACAAAAATGGATATTAAAGATAATCCACAACAAATCGAGAAATTATCCAAGTGATATTTTATTTTCAGAACAAAAGGTATTTGACCTTAGTCAACTTTATTTTTGGAAAATAGCGATAAATATATATAAGGGGAAGACTAAACTCGATAAAACCAGACATTTGCACCAAACTAGAAATAAATCAAATAAATATTACTTACCCCGAAAAAACAAATTAATAGGTTGTAGATCTTCGTCATATTTGGCTCCTCGAATTTATAATTTCATTCCTATCGAAATACAAAAAGAGAAAAGTCTTTATTCTTTTAAAAAGAATCTTAAAAAATGGATTTTATGTCAATCCAGGTCAAATATTGAGAACATAATAAATCAAAAATAAATTCATCCAAACAACATAAAAGTATATTCAAAAAATTATGTGTATAAACAAAATAATACTTACATACCGAGTCAAATTATTTATTATTTACTCTTATATATATTTTACTTACATACTGGTCTAAAGTAGTGTATCAATTTACACTATCAATTTAAATTTATATACCGATTTAGACATATACATATATTTAGACTTGCATACCGATTTAGACATATATACCGTTTTAGACATTTATTTATACCGATTTAGACATTTATTTATACCGATTTAGGCATTTATTTATACCGATGTATTTATATTTACGTATTATATCGTGCCACGCACAAGTAGAATTTTTAAAATTCTCCTTCTGTGGCTTTGTCTTTTGTTTGTTAGAAAATTATTATTGACTCTTAGTTGTAAATTTCTGTATTTTTTTGGCTAATAAACACATTATTATTATTATTATTATTATTATTATTATTATTATAATTTCATCTAAATAAAAATATTGTCAAGTTTTAAACTCCTAATCTCTTGTTAACGATTGAAAGTGTTCTATCTAACTCAATAATTAAAAAAACAAATGCGTGGTTTATTAATA
The DNA here is from genome assembly GCA_927349885.1 of Psylliodes chrysocephalus. NCBI lineage: Eukaryota > Metazoa > Arthropoda > Insecta > Coleoptera > Chrysomelidae > Psylliodes > Psylliodes chrysocephalus. The sequence continues at coordinate 13,529,209 of OV651830.1, forward strand.
TGGCTGTACGATATACCAATGCAGAATATACCGATATGTTACTGACATTAGGATTTTGTGAAGGAAATGCTCGAGAGAGTGTCAGGGTGTAATCTGAAAGATTTCCAAATCGTCGTGTACCTAGCCACCCAACTTTTGCTGCTGTCGAGAGACGTCTTCGGGAGACCGGTTCCTTTGCTCCCAACACTGTTGATAATGGAAGAGAACGTTTTGTAAGGATTCCTGAAGTTGAAGAAGACATTTTAGAACGTGTTGAAGAAGATCCAGAATTAAGCACCAGACGAATTGGAAGGGAACTAGGAGTAAGTAAAGATGTCGTTCATAAAGTGCTTAGAGAACAATTGCTATATCCATACCATAAGAAGCCAGTACAAGAATTATTAGTCCATGATCCTCAAATTCGTTTGGGTTTTTGTCGATTTGTTAATATGCAAAGAGAAAGAGATCCAAACTTTGTCAAGAAGGTTCTCTTTACCGATGAAGCGGGTTTTACAAGAAGAGGTATAACTAATACCCATAATGAACATGTTTATGCCGTTGAAAATCCGCATGCAATAAAGGTAAACCATTTTCAGCACGAATTCAAAATTAATGTGTGGGCTGGAATAATTGGTAATTTCATTGTTGGTCCCGTCATACATCCACGAAGATTAACTGGAGAAAATTATTTGGATTTTCTACAAAATACGTTGCCAGAATTGTTAGAAGATTTACCTCTCCAACTTCGGAGAGATATGTGGTTTATGCAAGATGGAGTTCCACCACATTTTTCTTTAAACGTTACAAACCACTTGAATGAACAATATCCACACAAATGGATAGGCAGAGGTAATGACGCACCTGTAAACTGGCCACCACGTTCCCCAGACCTAACACCGATGGATTACTTTTTATGGGGACATCTGAAATCCACAGTTTACAGGGAACCTGTAGAAAATGAGTAACAACTCTGGCAACGTATTCAAGATGCAATAAACAATCTTAGAGGTGATGAAGAAGTTATGGAAAGGATACATTTTAATTTTCTTCGACGTATAAATCTTTGTATGCGTGAATATGATGAACATTTTGAACAATTTTTGTAAAATCTCTATTTTGATTATGTTGTAAATAAATATTTTTGTGAAACCTATACACTCTAAATTATTAAAACAGAAATTTAGTGAAAACCATGAGAGTAATCGAGTCTTATCAAGAGTACCTTTTTTAAAGTAAATGAGTTGCGCAATCTAAATTTCATACTCAAACTCCTTTTCTTCCATTGGCGTAGAATTTTTAAAGGTGCAATTATTTAAAAAATCAAGTTCTACGCCTATGTATTATTATCGGACAAAATTTTAATACCATTTTTTTTGCCACATAAAACTTTACCAATATACCAAATTTCAGCTAAATCGCATATGCCGTTTTAAATTTATATGGGAAAAACGATTTAAAAATTGTAACTTCAAGGCCCTCTGGAGCCCAAACGAAGCAACTTTGTACTAAGGTAATTTTACTTAAATCGACTTATTTTGATTTAAGGAATATGTGGTGTTTTTGTAAAGACCTTTTACAGACACCCTGTATAAAGAGGCGACCGGTCAGATTTACGTTGTTGTACTCAACTTAGTAACCAAAAGTGTCAAGTGGCCCAACTCAATCCTATAACTGGTTTTCGAGATACGGGGTTTAAAGTTAAAAGCAGAAACATGTATTCTAAAATTTCCCTAGTCAAATATAATTATTTTATACTAAGAAAATGGTTACATTTGACCGGGAAAATTTCAGAATACAAGATATTCGTGGTTTTTGTCCTTCTCTTAAAATAAAATACCTTCCAATAAATAAATTTTGAAGCTTAGAGTTACAAATATTTAAATATTTTAATGGTATTACCTTTCCCAAAAATCTATTCATAAGTATATAGTTTTACATTAATCACTAAAAGATAATGTTCAGTTGTGATTTCCTATATAAAACACCCTGTGTAAGAAATGTGTACGTACTGGCCAATATCTTATCACTAAAATACCATATTGAGTAATAATTTTTGAAAATATGTTTCGCTGTCTCCACAGTAGAATTACTGATATTTTGCAAAAAAAACTGCCGTCATACCTACCTAATTAAAAATATTTTTAGTTGTACGTATTTACTAAAACATGCAGTAAACACTTGTGAACATAAACTCAATCTAGCTCGTAAGTTTGTGACTAAAAATTTCGAAAAATAGGTAATTTTTAACTTTAACAATCTGTATCTCGAAAACTCGTCATAGGATTGAGTTGGGCCCATTGACATTTTTGGTTACAAGGTTGAGTATAACAACATACCAAAGTTTGACCACTCTCATTTTAAATAAGTACGGGGTCCTAAATTTAATTATTTTTAATCTATTTGAAAGTTATGTATCACTTGCCATAGACTTGTTCTGCCAATGTCGTCAAATTTTCTATCTATTAATTCCGAGATAATTATATTTAAGGATACATGTTCCTTGTTGGCCCTCATTCGATAAATGGTATCACGAATTTCAAATTTCTTTCCATCTGGAATATCTTTCGTTTTCAATGATGGGCGAGTTTTGCGGTGATCTTCTTTCGACAGTTCACTATTGTGATTTTGTAATACTCCTCTTAATTTGGTTTCACTAATTCCTAGAGCAGTGATCGCCAAACTGTCGATCGCGAGCTACCGGTAGCTCGCGGAGGCAATTCTGGTAGCTCTCACAACGATTTTAATTTAAAAAATACAAACTGCAAAAATCAGAGAAGCTTCCGAAAATTCCACAAAAAACCTAATTGTCATAATATTAAACATAAACAGCGGCAACGTTGCGGTGAGCGATCTACCACTGACGCCATTAAGCTAGAATCGGCTAGAACCGACCAGCCGGACCAGCGCGTTAGTGTTCGAGAACGATCAGGATTGCTTTGAACGGGATAAATACGCACGGCGCGGCGACATTGCGCTTAGTTTAAAACTGAACGCGTAACCAACGTCCAGCGGTTGGGTTAGTAGAGAACAACAAAAAATAATATTATGGCAAGTAGTTGTAAGAAGGTAAAGACATACCACTTTCATTCGGAATGGGAGAAACAATACTTTTTTACAGAAGTTAAAGATAAAAATGTGTGTTTGTTATGTAATACTTCGGTCTCCGTTGCTAAAAAAGGAAATATTAAGAGACATCATCAAACTGTGCATTCTAATTTTGAAAAATCATTCCCACTACATTCTGCCGCCAGAAAGGAGAAACTGAAACAGTTAAAAAAGCAGTTAATTGGACAACAATCAATATTTTTAAGAACAGTCGACAAAAATAAGGCTGCAACTGAAGCATCGTACCGTGTGTCCCAGATAATTGAACAAAAAAAGAAACCTTATGAAGACGGGGAAATGATAAAGCAGGCGTTTTTAGAAGCTGATGATTCGTTATTTGCCAACTTTAGAAATAAAGACGAGATAGTTTCAGCTATAAAATCTATGCAACTTTCTGCTAATACAGTGATGAGACGTGTAGAAGTAATGAGCAATGATATTTTTTTACAGTTAAGAACTGACTTAGATAACTGTGTTAATTTTTCACTTCAACTGGATGAATCAACAGATGTCGTTGACACTGCCCAGATGGCCGTGTTCGTCAGGATGGTTTTTAGCGATTTTACGATTAAAGAAGACCTTTTGAAGTTTATTCCACTGAAAGGACACACTACTGGACAGGAGTTGTTTTCTCATTTAAAAAATATTATTTCTTCCGAGAAAATTTCAATATCGAAAATGGTAGGCTTGACAACCAATGGCGCTCCAGTTATGGTGGGTTGTGATAAGGGTCTGGTGACGTTATGTCGTAAAGATGAAACTTTTCCGCAATTTCTCTGTTACCACTGCATTATCCATCAGCAAGCATTATGTGGAAATTTCCTGATACTAAACAATGTTATGAAACTGGTGGTAAAAATTGTGAACAAGATTAGAGCTCAAGCGTTACAAAACAAGATTATTCATAACCTTGGCTGATGAAGTTGACTGTCAATACGGGGACCTACTCCTTCACTCTGAAGTCCGATGGTTAAGTAGAGGACGGGTGCTGAAACGTTTTAATGATGTCCTATCTGGCATAGTTCAATTTTTCAAACAACGCGATGAACCGACTCCGGAACTACAAAATTCAATCTGGCTTAGATATTTTGGTTTTCTCGTGGACATTACAGAGAAATTAAACGAACTTAATTTGCAGCTTTAGGGGAGAGACAAAGAACTAGCGGAAATGATTTCTGATATAAAAGCATTTATCAAAAAGCTGGAGTTTTGGGAACAAAACCTAATTAACAGCGATGCCAAGCATTTTCCTATTCTTTCAGAAAAAATATCTCAAAATCCATTAGAACCCTATGACAGCAAATATAATGTAGAAATAGTTTCTACCCTGAAGAATAACTTCAAAAATCGTTTTACGGATTTCAACGAAATGGCTTTAGTAGCGCAGTTTGTTGTTTCACCCTTTATGGAAATTGATATCCAACAGTTTGCAACTTGTGTTATGCAGAACTTTGGCGAAGACATCGCTGCAACAGAAATGGAAATAATTGATTTTTAAAATGATTTAGCCTTAAAATCGTTAGTCTCAAGTACCAAATGTATCTGGCCTATTGTAAGTAAAGATAAATATTTAGTTCTATGCCGTGTTGCCTTGAAAGTGAAAGCACTATTCAGTTCAACCTATTTGTGTGAATCTTCTTTTTCCAATATGAAGTTTATTAAGAACAAATATCGCAATCGACTTACAGATGAACATTTGGATAATATTGTATTCGAATGGCTGTATCAAATTATACTGCAAACATTAAAAAAATTATCGATGAGTCTGAGTGTCAGCCTTCTCATTGAACGTGCTTTTTTATTTTTCAATGTTTATGTTCATGATAGTGCGTTACTTTTTTGTTGTTATTATTAACTATTTTTAAATCTTACGTGACATGCCGTTGTGGCTGGATAAAAGTTTGTGTTTATTTTTCAAACACCTTCGTTTGGTAGGTAGCAATGTAGCTATGAACAAGTACGTACTAGTAATATTAGTTATTTTGTTATTAGTTTATTATTAGTACCTATGTATTACCAGTTATATAGTAAAAGAAATACATATAATGATAAATTAACTGTGGATTACTTCATTTACGTTGCGTTACGTGGCTTCCGTGTGGGTAGCTCGCTGTTTATTCCAAAATTAACAAAGTAGCTCAACACATTGAGAGGTTGGCGACCACTGTCATAGAGCATCGCATACGCGTTGTTGTACAGACATTACCGATTTTAAAGGACCGACATTTTCTTTTTCATCCGTAAAATACTTATGTACACTACAAATTAGACTATCTACATCAAAGACACGTCTAGGCATTTTTAAAATTTCCACTAAATTTACAATATACATACAATATCAACACTTGCAAAAAATCAATTCAACTGCAATATTTGTAACAAATTTAGTACCTACCCTAATGTTATTTTAATTTAAATCTGACCATTAGGGCAATTTTTCCTAATTTCTTGGGAAGAGGCTTATTGGAACTGGTTGTCAATTTCTAATTTGCATAATTTTGTTAATCCGAAACCCGCGTAAGTATAGCGAACAGACTTTGTACAAACCTAAGTGCTTTAGATTATTGGAATGGTTTCACTTTTCTGGCGTAGAACCATTACAGCATAATACTCTCTTTCTCTTTCATACTTCTTTTTACAAATTCGTAATCTGAGCCAGCACCGATTCTGTATTCCAACGACGCGTAAACTAAGAAAAAAACCGCCCATTTGAGTCTCCGAGAATAACAATATGGTAGTCATGAATAATCTAAAGGAACGGTCTCCTTCTCGCGAATGCCCGTTTAGCTCATACTTGTTTGGCTTGAGTAACTTCGGTTTCTCTTTTTTTTCCCCTTTTCAGGTACTCCATTTTCGATTTTCACTGATAATATCGATCTCATTGTTCAATGTCTTCGATCCGATGAGGCAAAGGATCGATATTATTATTATTATCATCGTGTATACAGGATGGTCCAGTTTATATTGTCAAGATTTCATCAGCTGATACTTTATCGAAAATTAAAGGTAAATTATGATCCGATTTTGCATTATTTTTGATGTACAGAGTCCAGGTAAACAAAGTGGGATACAAAAGTTGTATTTTGAAGTATTATATGCAAAATTCAAAGAATCTACTGGAATTACCTTTATAAAGATGTCAACAAACTGAGAAAACTTCATTAAAACCCTTTTGCGCTAAACTACCAACTGGTAAAATTCTGACGATATAAGCTGGACCACCTTGTATAAAGTGAGTGCGCGGTGTGGTGCTTCTGTTCTGTGAAAAATTTATACTCATCGCCAATCTGGTACTAGTCGAACGACTGCCTTATAAGTACCTGCGTAGTTGCGAAGGAATCTGCAAGCTATAATGATGATCCGACGTATCAAAAATGATTTATTGTAGTCACAAATAAATATCGATGTTAAAAAAAATATAATTGAATTTTTAAGTAATCTCCTCGTAGTATAAAAAGTTTGGTTAGTATGGCTAAATTTTCATGGAGACGTCGGGTAACATATTTGTTTATAATTCCATCGTTCTATATTTAAAACCAATTCTATTATTAAAATTATTTTAACAATAATCTTGATGATACGCTTAGTCAGATAAGACCATTATTAGCAAAAAAATTCATTTCTTTCGCCGGAATAGCTTGATTTAATTTATTTTCCAAATTAAATAAGCTTAGTACCGTATCGCAAAACCACTACGAAAGCAAAAACTCGAAAATATCACATAGAGTTGTGGATTTCGATCGGTCAAGTGTGAAGAAATACAGTAATTCCTAAATTTCAGAACATAAGTTTACTTTCTAACTGACATCCTAGAGAGAAAAGTTTTTTACTTGGTAAATAGAGTTCAGGTCCGCATTATACAAGTTCTATTATCCCCAAGAGCAGTGGTCGCCAACCTATCAATGTGTTGAGCTACTTTGTTAATTTTGGAATAAACAGCGAGCTACCCACACGGAAGCCACGTAACGCAACGTAAATGAAATAATCCACAGTTAATTTATCATTATATGTATTTATTTTACTATTTAACTGGTAATACATAATACATAGGTACTAATATTAAACTAATAACAAAATAACTAATATTACTAGTACGTACTTGTTCATAGCTACATTCCTACCTACCAAACGAAGGTGTTTGAAAAATAAACACAAACTTTTATCCAGCCACAACGGCATGTCACGTAAGATTTAAAAATAGTTAATAATAACAACAAAAAAGTAACGCACTATCATGAACATAAACATTTAAAAATAAAAAAGCACGTTCAATGAGAAGGCTGACACTCAGACTCATCGATAATTTTTTTAATGTTTGCAGTATAATTTGATACAGCCATTCGAATACAATTATCCAAATGTTCATCTGTAAGTCGATTGCGATATTTGTTCTTAATAAACTTCATATTGGAAAAAGAATATTCACACAAATAGGTTGAACTGAATAATGCTGTCACTTTCAAGGCAACACGGCATAGAACTGAATATTTGTCTTTACTTACAATAGGCCAGATACATTTGGTACTTGAGACTAACGATTTTAAGGCTAAATCATTTTGAAACTCAATTATTTCCATTTCTGTTGCAGCAATGTCTTAGCCAAAGTTCCGCATAACACCAGTGGCAAACTGTTGGATATCAATTTCCATAAAGGGTGAAACAACAAACTGCGCTACTAAAGCCATTTCGTTGAAATCCTTAAAACGATTTTTGAAGTTATTCTTCAGGGTAGAAACTATTTCTACATGATATTTGCTGTCATAGGGTTCTAATAGATTTTGAGATATTTTTTCTGAAAGAATAGGAAAATACTTGGCATCGCTGTTAATTAGGTTTTGTTCCCAAAACTCCAGCTTTGTGATAAATGCTTTTATATCAGAAATCATTTCCGCTAGTTCTTTGTCTCTCCCCTGAAGCTGCAAATTAAGTTCGTTTAATTTCTCTGTAATGTCCCCGAGAAAACCAAAATCTTTGGGCCAGATTAAATTTTCTAGTTCCGGAGTCGGTTCATCGCGATGTTTGAAAAAGGTTTTGAATAATCTTCTTTGTAACGCTTGAGCTCTAATCTTGTTCACAATTTTTACCAGCAGTTTCATAACGTTGTTTAGTTTCAGGAAATTTCTACATAATGCTTGCTGATGGATAATGCAGTGGTAACAGAGAAATTGCGGAAAAGTTTCATCTTTACGACATAACACCACCAGACCCTTATCACAACCCACCATAGCTGGAGCGCCATCGGTTGTCAAGCCTACCATTTTCGATATTGGAATTTTCTCGGAAGAAATAATATTTTTTAAATGAGAAAATAACTCCTGTCCAGTAGTGTGTCCTTTCAGTGGAATAAACTTCAAAAGATCTTCTTTAATCGTAAAATCACTAAAAAACCATCCCGACGAACACGGCCATCTGGGCAGTATCAACGACGTCTGTTGATTCATCCAGTTGAAGTAAAAAATAAACACAGTTATCTAAGTCAGTTATTAACTGTAAAAAAATATCATTGCTCATTACTTCTACACGTCTCATCACTGTATTAGCAGAAAGTTTCATAGATTTTATAGCTGAAACTATCTCGTCTTTATTTCTAAAGTTGGCAAATAACGAATCAGCAGCTTCTAAAAACTCCTGTTTTATCATTTTCCCGTCTTCATAAGGTTTCTTTTTTTGTGCAATTATCTGGGACACACGGTACGATGCTTCAGTTGCAGCCTTATTTTTGTCGACTGTTCTTAAAAATAATGATTGTTGTCCAATTAACTGCTTTTTTAACTGTTTCAGTTTCTCCTTTTTGGCGGCAGAATGTAGTGGGAATGATTTTTCAAAATTAGAATGTACAGTTTTATGATGTCTCTCAATATTTCCTTTTTTAGCAACGGAGACCGAAGTATTACATAACAAACACACATTTTTATTTTTAACTTCTGTAAAAAAGTATTGTTCTTCCCATTCCGAATGAAAGTGGTATGTCTTTACCTTCTTACAACTGCTTGCTATAATATTATTTTTTGTTGTTCTCTACTAACCCAACCGCTGGACGTTGGTTACGCGTTCAGTTTTAAACTAAGCGCAATGTCGCCGCGCCGTGCGTATTTATCCAGTTCAAACCAATCCTGATCGTTCTTGAACACTAACGCGCTGGTCCGGCTGGTCGGTTCTAGCCGATTCTAGCTTGATGGCGTCAGCGGCAGATCGCTCACCGCAACGTTGCCGTTGTTTATGTTTAATATTATGTCAATTAGATTTTTTTGTGGAATTTTCGGAAGCTTCTCTGATTTTTGCAGTTTGTATTTTTTAAATTAAAATCGTTGTGAGAGCTACCAGAATTGTCTCCGCGAGCTACCGGTAGCTCGCGATCGACAGGTTGGCGACCACTGCCTAAGAGTGTGAAATTATTGTTTATTTCACCTTTTAACTCACAAAAATGAAAATTTCGTTATTGATTAACAATTTGATTTAAAAAAATTAAAAGTAGAGCTGACGGCGCTAATTTTAGAATATTGAAATATTATAAAAGTAATTTTATAAAATCGACTTCAAAATCGTGCAGATGTTATTACAATTTTTTTTCTGATTTTATTATAGGTCCCATCATTAGATATTGACTAAATGTATATGGGGCACCCCTTTGTAACAAAAAAAGAATCAATAAAATCGGCTAACGTGGTAAAGAATGTTCAATATCTAAAAAAAAAAAAAAAAAATATTCCGACGAATTGAGAACCACCTCCTTTTTTTGAAGTCGGTTAAAAATACAAAACAGTGCAAATAGAACTAATTCAAAATATTTACCTAAATGTATTTGGGTTCTGTCAATCAACCTTTATTTATTGACCATAATTTTCAAGTTATTAAATTATTCAACATCTTTGACAACCAAAATATCCTCTATTATTACACAGAAATATTTCGAGAAATCAAAATTTTTAATACAAAATTTTAAAGTTTTAAAAATTTTTTGACGTCAGTTTTTTTGTCCCCACGATAAGTCTATTGATTTTGAAAAATCTGATTCAAAATGAAGGACTTAAGGAGAGTTGAAATTTAAAAAAATCATAAATTATACAAATTATAAAAGTATTTTTAAAAAACTCGTGCAGATGTCATGATCAGATCTTGACCAAATTTATATGGGACCACATCTAAAGTACCCTCTTTCTAACAAAAAAAAAAGAATCATTGAAATCTGACGTGTTAAAGAATTATCACCGAATATACATAAAAAATGAAGAGTGAGGATTTCCTCATAGACCAAATTATTGGATTTTGATTAAATTTATATGGGACCACCCCTAAGGATTTTAAAAAATTTGAATATAAGGGGATGAAGCCTATTGTTTCTGAAAAAAAATCTAATTAAAAATAGGGGGTTATGGGAGGGTTGTAGAATAGGTAGGTAAAATATAATCTTAGTTAAAACTGTCAACCTCGTTGTATAATTATTGGTTAATGTTGAACTTAGTTTTAACAATGACATTTGTACTTTGAATATAACCAGTTAAAAATGTATAACATTCTTTGTACAACCCGTCCTGCATGGGGGCCATAGCCCTACCCGAAATGAAAATTCTTCCGATTTATGGGCATTTTATTCAAAAAAATATGCAAAAAAGGGAATGGCTAAAGACAATTCCCCCCCCTCGAAAATTCGTCTTGGAGCCCCCTTTGCCCAAGGGGTTTCTGTTAAGCTGTGAAGAGTATATTACATAATGCCAAGCATTATATCTTCATTCTAGTTATTGTTATCTAAATACACTAACCTATCTCAATTAGTTATTAATGTATAACCCGTATAATAATTAAACATGTTAAGTAATTTAGAACATATATCATGGTATTTAACAAGGAAATAAATAAATAAATAAATAAATAGAACTAATAAACAGTATTTCTGATTAAAGCAGTAGATACATTAACATTTTATAACCTACAAAACTATCAGCGAGTCTAATTTGAAAAATTATACATACCTACAGTTACATGACACGTTGAAAAAGATTCCAAATAATTTTATTGCCTATAAAGACATTTATGGTCTATTTATTTGCATTTTTGTTTGTTTAATTGTTGTTTAAATTAGATATTTGGTGTAAAAAAAGGATGGAATCCATTAGCATAAGCAATTGGTAAATGAGTAAACTTTTAAAGTTACAATTAACGTAGCACCAGCATTTTTGTAATCAACTGGGAGATAATGATCAAAGAACTTTTATTTTACGGTTTGGCATTTCGACCATATGCTCTCAAGGCTTCAACTATTACGAAGACACTCTCCTATGGGAGTATTTTAAAGTATACAAAATGAATCGCTAAAAATATAACTAATTTGTGCATGTTAATGCAAATCTTCACTTTTATCTATTAAATTACTTATTAAAATAATTAAGATCAACATTTTGATACCAAAAGTGAAAATTTAGTGAATTAATATTCAACTCAAGTAAAAAAAATTGAGTTTTTAAGACAATAAATTTTAATAGAAATTTAGTGGGTGTTAATATCCATATAAATTGTATATTTTAGAAAAAATTATGAAATTAAGATTAAAAAATGAGATTGTATGTATATGTTCCAAAATGGACAGTTTAATAGTTATTTTCTAAAACAATTTAGACGAATATTACTCCAGTTACAAGACCAACTTGTCTGATGGGATCTTAAGCGATAAAATAAATTTCAATATTTTTATGGACACCTTTGATCTTGTAAAAACGTGTTTATTTCCTTGATGAGCTAGTAAAATATATAATATAATTATAATGAGGTCGTACCTAACAAAAAAAAACAATGTTAGTAACATAACAAACAGGTTTAGTAAGGTCATTTCCCAGTTCAATATTGCGTACAAGTTCTCATTTAATTCGTTATTATATTCATAAGAATAAGAGAAAAATACACCTATAAGAGCTATTTAAATATTTACATACCTATAATATACAAAGATAATTAAATTTGTTATTCAAAATGAATATGCGAAATATTTCTACTCCGGTCGTCTCTCTAGAAAACCATTTTTAACCAATCGCGTAAAACGTCATGCTAAACGTCTAGCCAATGACGTTTAAGACAAGCTGAGCATTAAAGTTATAATAGTAAAAGTATAATTAGGCTTCTTAAAGCTTTTGTGTCTCACATCTCATACATATCACTTCGAGCACCACATTTCATATTTACGTAATAACTAAAAGTTGGTATTTGCATTTTTTTTCATACAAGTTTTCTCAGATTGAAAGAAATTTTTAATTGTACCTATATCTCCTTTCATGTAATTACAAGTATAAATCGTTTTAATTTTCTAGAAGAATTTCGAATTGGAAAAAAGTGGTCAATTGACAGGAAGGCACAATAAAGATCCAAAAAGGTTTAGAATTATATTTAGACTTTGACCACCCCCTAAAATGATTAAACTGAACCCAAAGAATGTAGAAATTTGAAAAATACAATTTTTAAATTGAATTTCGAATTGGAAAAAAGTGGTCAATTTACAGGAAGGCTCAATAAAGATCCAAAAAGAATTAGAATTATATTTAGACTTTGACTACCCCCTAAAATGATTAAACTGAACCCAAAGAGTGTAGAAATTTAAAAAATACAATTACCAAATCGAATTTAGAATTGGAAAAAAGTGGTAAATTGACAAGAAGTAACAATAATGATTTAAAAAAAGGTTTATAACTATATTTAGACTTTGACTACCCAATAAAATGATTAAATTGAACCCAAAGAGTGTAGTAATTTAAAAAATACAATTTCCAAATCGAATTTCCAATCGGAAAAAAGTGGTCAATTAACAGAAAGCCACAATAAAGATTCAAAAAGGTTTAGAATTATATTAAGACTTTAACCACCCCCTAAAATAATTAAACTGAACCCAAAGAGTGTAGAAATTAAAAAAAAAAACAATTTCCAAATCGAATTTCCAATCGGAAAAAAGTGGTCAATTTACAGAAAAGCACAATAAAGATCCAAAAAGGTTTAGAATTATATTTAGACTTTGACTACCCCCTAAAATGATTAAACTGAACCCAAAGAGTGTAGAAATTTGAAAAATACAATTTTTAAATTGAATTTCGAATTGGAAAAAGTGGCCAATTTACAGGAAGGCTCAATAAAGATCCAAAAAGATTTAGAATTATATTTAGACTTTGACCACCCCCTAAAATGATTAAACTGAACACAAAGAGTGTAGAAATTTAAAAAATACAATTACCAAATCGAATTTAGAATTGGAAAAAAGTGGTCAATTAACAAGAAGTAACAATAATGATTTAAAAAAGGTTTATAACTATATTTAGACTTTGACTACCCAATAAAATGATTAAATTGAACCCAAAGAGTGTAGTGATTTAAAAAATACAATTTCCAAATCGAATTTCCAATCGGAAAAAAGTGGTCAATTAACAGAAAGCCACAATAAAGATTCAAAAAGGTTTAGAATTATATTAGGACTTTAACCACCCCCTAAAATAATTAAACTAAACCCAAAGAGTGTAGAAATTAAAAAAAAAACAATTTCCAAATCGAATTTCCAATCGAAAAAAAGTGGTCAATTTACAAGAAGACACAATAAAGATCCAAAAAGGTTTAGAATTATATTTAGACTTTAACTACCCCCTAAAATGATTAAACTGAACCCAAAGAGTGTAGAAATTTGAAAAATACAATTTTTAAATTGAATTTCGAATTGGAAAAAGTGGCCAATTTACAGGAAGGCTCAATAAAGATCCAAAAAGATTTAGAATTATATTTAGACTTTGACTACCCCCTAAAATGATTAAACTGAACCCAAAGAGAGTAGGAATTTAAAAAATACAATGTCCAAATCGAATTTAGAATTGGAAAAAAGTGGTCAATTGACAGGAATTAACAATAAAGATCCAAAAACGGTTTATAACTATACTTAGACTTTGAACACCCAATAAAATGATTAAACTGAACACAAAGAGTGTAGAAATTTAAAAAATACAATTACCAAATCGAATTTAGAATTGGAAAAAAGTGGTCAATTGACAAGAAGTAACAATAATGATTTAAAAAAGGTTTATAACTATATTTAGACTTTGACTACCCAATAAAATGATTAAATTAAACCCAAAGAGTGTAGTAATTTAAAAAATACAATTTCCAAATAGAATTTCGAATTAGAAAAAATGGTCAATAGTCGAAATATAGTCTAAACCTTTTCGGATCATTATCATGGCTTCTTGTTGATTGACTATTTTTTCCAAGTAGAAATTAGATCCGAAAATATTATTTTTCAAATTTCCACACTTTTTGGGCTCATTATAATTATTTTAGAGGGTGTTTGAACAACGAAATATAATTCTAAACCTTTCTGGATAATTTTTGTTACTTTCTGTCAATTGACCACTTTTTCCAAGTCAAATTTTCATTTGGAAATTCGAGGGTCCAGCGGGTACCTGGCCCTATTTTTTTTTAAATATTTATGTTTCTAACTGCGGTTAAAAAAGTTACCGGGTGGTCAAACGCATGCCGCTTTCGAATATCGGGTGTCCAACTTTAAGTTTAATTATTGGCACAAATAAGATTTAACAAAAGAAAGAAATGGCTCCTATTTTGTTTTGAATAGTAGGATGACTGAGATAAAATATGTAAATGTCCGAAGGAAGTCAATGTATCGAGCGACAGTTTCGATATTTGGCGAGTTATATACAAAGAGGCAACAACCTTCGGTGTACCGTTTCAAACGATCGTGATTCTTTTATAATAAGGCCAAGATATTACACATTGTCGTAGACACTATAAGTAATGAAATAGTTGTATATTGAATGAATACATATAACATTGGCTTTGCTATTTTACTCGACTGACAAAATTGTGACGTACTTATAATTGGATATACTTTTATTTATATTTCAGTTAAAAAGGATGGGTAATTAATTGACTTTGTCTACAATACTAATATTTAAAAATCTTCCGACTATTCTAAAACAATGTTGAGTAAATTTACAATTTTTGAAAATATTCCTTTAATATACAACCATTTATGAAATACAGACTGTATACAAAAAAGTGCTGTGTTTAATAATAAACACTATTTTTAATTATGGCAAAATGTTGCAGATGACAGTCTAAACTATTTTGAAATAAAGTTTGTATCGACAAAACTCTTGATTATAAAAAAAAATATAAATTTTTCTTTTCAAAATATTATCAGTATATAGACAAACAAACAAACAAATAAACAAACAAACAAACAAACGAACGAACGAACGAACGAACGAACGAACGAACGAACGAACGAACGAACGAACGAACGAACGAACGAACGAACGAACGAACGAACGAACGAACGAACCAACGAACCAACGAACCAACGAACGAACGAACGAACGAACGAACGAACGAACGAACGAACGAACGATCGAACGAACGAACGAACGAACGAACGAACGAACGAACGAACGAACGAACGAACCAACCAACAAACAAACAAACAAACAAACAAACAAACAAACAAACAAACAAACAAACAAACAAACAAACAAACAAACAAACAAACAAACAAACAAACAAACAAACAAACAAACAAACAAACAAACAAACAAACAAACAAACAAACAAACAAACAAACAAACAAACAAACAAACAAACAAACAAACAAACAAACAAACAAACAAACAAACAAACAAACAAACAAACAAACAAACAAACAAACAAACAAACAAACAAACAAACAAACAAACAAACAAACAAACAAACAAACAAACAAACAAACAAACAAACAAACAAACAAACAAAATCCAACACAATAAATATTATAGACTAAGTGAAATAAGGGATCTAAAAATTACTAAAATGCTCAATCCCAACACAATCAAATTTTATTAGAAAATAATAGAAAACTTATTGAAGGAAATAAATATTCTAGAGTTCAAATGTGGCCAATTTTAAAATAAAATTAAAGAACCACGAATGACGTTGATGTATTAGTCAAAGAAGTTTTGTTTTCAGAAGGGAAACAGTTTTTATGATACTGTCTTTGAGATTTTCTGTATTTTTATTTTGAAAATATATTGTATAAAACCTTAGCATTGGCTTTTCTGAAGCGATGTCCCCTGCCTACGCCAATGGAATACATAATAGAGCAGGTAATACCAATTCTATCACCATTAGCTATCTTATAAGTTATATTTACACATAATCCGTTATTCGCTTCATTTTGATTACTTTCATGGCACTAAAGAAGGCCGATTCATAGCTCAAAGCAGATTTGTTAAGACTAGGTCACACGAGAGAATTTTTTTTCAACTTACATTGGTCATAAATTACCAGTATTCTGTTTGTTTCAATTAATAAATAATAATATCAGTAAAGTTATTATTTATAAATTGTAGTCTGTTGCTTTCTATCTAAAATTATTGCATACAATATTGTAAAAAATAATTCTATAAAAAAATGTCCTTTTGGAACCTGACTAAACGTCAATTTTAGCCACAAAACTCGAAAACGGCTTGATATATTAAAGAATTGGTTTAATTTTTTCAACTATATCAAAATCTCAAAATCATTTTTGATTTCTGATTTTTATGAAAATTAGGGTACACAAATAATATCTACGGTGAACTCTATTACAAAAACGGGACGTTTAACATAAGAAAAATTTCTTCTCGAGAAGATGAATCAATTATAAGATGTACTGTAACCTACCGCACCCAGGTACCTTAATAGTTTATTAATTCCATTTATTAAATATCCTTCATTTAACAAAAAATCTCCCAGACCTAATAAATAATATCTATAACCACGTCCGCAAAAGATTCAAATTTCGGGCACGTGTCTGAGAAACTATACCAAGAAACCACCATAAAACATATTTCTTTTCACGAAATAATTATCATTAAAACACTTAACTCGCTTATCTTTTTAATTTCGATGTTAAAACCGATTTCGACAATATTTCGATACACAAAGCCATCCCCTTTGCACCCACATTCGTATTTCTCTGGGAACTAAGTCACACAAAGACGTCACAAAAGCCAAATGAGCTCGGATTCATTCATTTTTTATTATTTCATGGGCAAGCATTCATTTATTATTTGTATCCAGTTATATTTCAAGTTCAGTAGTCAGTACCTTTCCTAAAACGTTCTTCCTAAACGATATCTATCCTACAATACCTCCTATCCCCCGAAGGTGTCAACGTTTCGACGCCCAACGTCCTGCCGGCCTACTCCCTACGTCTCTGTCTCAATGCAGTAACCGTATTAAATATCTTCTTCTTCACCACGACGCTAGGAGCCTCGATGCAAGGCGACGCTCAACGCCGCGACGTACCTAAATCGACGCCGTCACAACGCTAGATGAAATTAGTACATAATCTAATGTCTGTATTTTGAATGGTGAGTCAAAAGATTTATGTAACTTTCTTTGAGATACCACCGGAGTTTCGTTTAAGCGAGGGCTTGACATTTTCTGCAAAATATCAATATAACCAATAAACCACATGCCCTTCAGGTTATGCACCCCGAAAGACAGTTAGGATAGACATCTGTTTTCGATGGGTGAATTTATAAAAATCAATATTAAGAAATATACAGGGTTGTTTATTTCATTATAAATTAAAATAATCAATATAAAAAATATACAGGGTTGTATTAAGTCATTTCAATAGAAATTATAAAAATCAATACAGGGACGTACTATCTTGAATAAATTGTACAAACCAAGATGGTAAAATTTAACAGTAAGTTAACCAACTGGTGAATACACTGTACGTTAACTCAAGAGAGGATACCTATATGCTAATCAACATGTTCTACTAGGTTTGAAACAAAGTATATGTGAAATCAACATAGTAAGGTAACCAATTGGCGAATTAGCGCTGTGCGTTACCTCCGTTGATCTTCACCTCTATACTCATCGCAATATTTACCTAACTTGTGTATATCTAGAATAGAATCAAATCAACATCAACACAGTAGTTAACCAACTGGCGAATTGACGCTGTTCGTTAACTCCGTTGGTAATCAACCTAACTAAAGCATATCTTGATAGCAAATGAACGTGGTCTGAGGTTGAACGGGACTCAAGTAAGATCTCAGTAAATAGTACAAATTAATTGTAATATACTTTGCTAATTATTGCATAACATTTAAATTATGAAAAATAGAAGAGTTTAAATATAAATTTGTCTGGTTTTATTTATTAATTTACACCAAAATTTGCATCGAATCCTGGTTTACCTTAATTAACATTATCACAACGTGGCGTGGGTATATAAATTATCAATTTAATTAACTAGACGATCACTTCTACTATAGTCTATTTTTATGTATGAGAGAGAGTAATAAAACAACATTTCTAATGCAAAACTTAGTACGGTCATTTTAAATATTTTTACAGAATAATCTAAATATTTCCTAAAATTGTAATAAATGTACCTGAGCTATTACAAGTTTTGGATCTTTTATTGGTCCTTTATAAACATAAGCTGTACAGAACAATAGAAAAAGGTTTGGACAGGCCAAAAGCCCTGTGTATTAAAGATTACATAGCCGTATCTTAAGATTATTTTCAATAAGTACCTATTTGCCAATTTTGTTTTATTTTAATTCCAAGAATTTCTTACAGTAATCGAAATATAAGTAGATAAATACCTTCCCAACAAATTTCACCGAAAATGCGATTATAGGTTTTCCATTTAGTAAGGAGGACCAAGTTGTGTAATCTTGACAGTTTACTAAATGTCGTTTAGTTGCAACTTGCAAGGTGCAATGTGAATTCTAGTGTGATCATGGAAAATTTGGAAGGGCCGCGTAAACGACAAAAAATCGGTCCTTTAACAGTTAATGAATAAACATTAATATTTAATTGTTTTAAATCATTTACAGACAAACATTTATGTAAAAGTGTTGATGACACAGTGGAATTAGTTAGTAGTACGCTTGGTGTTGGGAAATCTACGATTTACAGAGTTGTTAAAGAAGAGAAATGTGGCGAGTTTCAAACAGCACGTAAAGCTCCAGGAAAACCAAAATTTCAATTAGAAAATCTTTTGAAAGAAAGACTTCGAAGGAAAGTGCATGCGTTCTTCTTTAGAAAAGAATTTCCGACAGTAGACAAAGTTCTTGCCACGGTTCGAGATGATAAGGATTACCCTAAACAGTTGTTTTTGGAGGCTGTAAATAATGTGAAGCATGAAAACTGGGAAAAGGCAGTAAATCATACGATTAAAGAAGAAGAGAAAATGTGTAAGCTGGACAATATACTGATGAAATGATCGAGCCACTCATTGTAAATATTGGTTGCGACAGTTCATCTTCTGATTTCGATTCTGATTTGGATTTGTAGGTAAGAAGTAGTTTTTATATTAAAATTATTATTTATGAACGTAACGTTGTTTAAAAGTCAAAGTTTAAACCCTTATACCTACATAACCCGTTTGACACAATGTTCTTAACATACCTTGTGGAAAAATAAAACATTTTAGAAAAAATTGCACTTTTTTACCTTCAGCTGTTTAGAAGTTATAAGCAGGTTAATTAGGTGAAAATATAAGTGTATACTCGAGGAATAACTTCAAAAAATATTTTAACTGTCTACTAAAAGAAGTGGTACCCCTATGGATTATGAACGCTTCATTATTTTAATACTCTCTCATACATAAAAATAGACAATAGTTGAGGAAAAAGGCCAAATATAGTAAGTATAGAATTTATAGTAAAATAAACTTGTTAGGTAAATAATAACATTTCAGAGAGTAAAATAACGAACAAAAAGGGGGTACTAGTGGTGAGCCGTTACAGTGCCTATCTATAACTTCATGTTGTAACGTATTATCTATGATATCGTTATTTTTAGTCCACCTCTAGGATCATATCTCTAACCAGTGTCACAATTTTGTGTTTGTGTGAATCGATAACCATTTGTGACATGGTCATTTTATAAAATAATCAACACTGAATTTCTTAGCCATATTTCATTAATTAATTCCTTTTTTGATGATTAACGAAAGACATCGATATTATATGGTAAGTATTAATATTAATATTTTTCGTTTCATGCAATGATTATACGATATTTGTTTGAATAAACTTTTAAATGTTATTTTTTTGGGATGACACGTTTCAGCATAAAGTAGGAAGCTAATTTTTTGTAAGAAAACAAAAAAAAAAATACGAAAAACAAGTTACCTGAAGTGCAAAGTTACTTATTGAGAAGATGTATCATTTAATTAGTGCATTGTAAAGTATATTTGACAGACCTTGTATTTATAAAAAAAATAACTGAAGAAAATAATACAGTTATGAAAGATTCATCTCAATGAGAAAATTAAATACCATAATATGTCTCTGTCAGGTCAAAAAGCGGCACAAATTAAGCAATAACTAAATTGTTACATTTCTATTTCTTTTACAATCGAGACAATTAGACACATTTTTCAGAGCAATAAACAATATCACTCGCTTCCACGTTCTTCGCAACAGTGTGAGAGAATTTTTCGATTTGGCGAGATTGGTCTGATGTAACCGAAGTCTTGGTACTACTGTTAAGTTTTATTGTATCAATTTATACGAAAATGTAGTTCTTTATCTTTGCAGCTATTTTAACAAAATTTAGAAACTAAGAAAACTCGGTGTGTCAATAATTTAATAAAAGGGTCATTCCATGTCGAATCGACAAATAGTTGGACGCGACCCCCACCGATTCGGATGAATTTTGGTGGAGAGTTTTGTCTCATCATAAAAATTTTTCCTAAGAGATATTCAAAATTAAAAATTTCACTGTTTTTCCGATTATATAAGTTTAGTTATTTAATATTTCATAAACTACTGAATATTAAAAAAAAAACTCTAGTGCATTTTCAGAAGACACTTAGAGGTATAAGAAAAACATTTTTTTGAAAAAATTTTTTGAAAATTATCAAAATTAAAAAATTTTGAATTTTTCAAAATCGTGAAAAGTAACCATCGCGGGAAAATTTTGGCCTGAAAATTTTTTGTATTATACCTCTAGCATATCTAAAGAAATTCTAAAATTTTCAAAGGGGTGTTCGTTTTCGTTTCAAAGATATGAATTTTTGAATTTTGGGAAAATAGTTTTTTTCTATTTTTTCAACTTTTTTTGTTGAATATTATTATTCTACCACATGATTACCGAAATTTGAGGTCTAAAATATTTTTCTTATGTTAAGAGGAGTATTTACTTGGCTGTAGAGCGGAGCATGCAAGGGTTTCGTAGTACCCCACTTTTAAAGTTTATTTTTGACTTATTCTGAAAGAAAAAAATATGTACGTGTAGGTAAAGGATAAATCTATGCTCTTCTGGAAACACTTTTTTAAAATTTGAAACAGTTTTTTCTAAAAAAAAATACAAAACTCGACTTGTTTTACCCATTTTCTCAATTTTTTTTAGAAAAAACTAAATTGAATTTTGAAAAAGTGGTTCCAGAGGAGCATAGATTCAACCTTTACCTACACACACATATTTTTTTATTTTAAAAATAGTCAAAAATAAACTTTAAAAGTGGGGTACTACGAAACCCTTACATTGCAAGATTTTTCGTCTGGAAAGTGGCGCCTCTGTTAGATTTTTAAGAAATTAATATTTGTGAATGAAAACAATTTATAATATATTTTACTGATGTTTTACGAGGGATGAATAAATTTTACGTATTTGTATACCTTATTTTTTACGTAATTTATTTCTGTAATACTAAGATTGGCATATATATTATATGCAAGGGTTTTATAGTACACCAATTTTACGGATTATTTTTTAATTTTACTAAAAGAAATTTTATGTAAGTACAGGTAAAGGCTTAACCCATACCTCTCTGGATTTACTTTCAAAATATGAATCAGTCTCTTTTGAAAAAATCTAAGAAAAGAAACAAAAGCCACCCGATATGGCATGGACCATAAATTCAAAACAAAATAAGATTTGGAAATTTATTTGCAAGTAAAAGTTTAAATGTGGACATATAATTGAATTCGAATTTGATTATGTTGCTGCCAGTCTGGATGGAATTAAAAAAAAACAAAACTCTATGATAGAGTTAAAATGTCCATATGGAGCTGAAGTGCGGACTGTAGCAGAAGAAATATGCAGTAGAGAAATAACTTTTTGGAAAAAGAACAATTCCATTAAGGAGAACCAGTATTGGTATTTTCAAATTCAGGGCTAGCTGCACATAACACAAATGGATTTTTGCATTTTGTGCTTTTGGACTTCTGGAGGAATAGAAGTGGAGAAAATATCTCATATTGACAGCTTTTGAGAAAAAAAGATACAAAATAAAATTAAAATTTTTTATATGCAATATGTCTTGCCGGAACTTGTTGACAGCGAAGCAATAGAGACATGGAAGTACGAGACAGAATATTAAATAATTCGTGAGAAATTTTGTTTAATGTTTATTAACATAACGCAAGGAATCTTAAATTATTTTGAATATTTTTATTAATTTAAGAATTAAATTTTATTTATTTCTAAAACATGGTAGTAGGCGATCCATTTAAGATATGATTAATGTCTTCTTATTATTATATTACACTATTTTAAATTTAGGATTTTACCAGTGGCAGTAGTAATTGATGATAGGTATATAATTATTATTACACCAAATGTTTTAAAAGGCTACACCAACTAGTGGACCACGCTTTTAAGTCCCCAAATAATAATTTCAAGATTTTGATTCGGATTAGAAGTTTTACTATACAGGGTTTTGTGTCAAAGCCAAGTCATGTAGGTATTGTTATTGTAATACGTTGATGAGTAACTATCATCAATAGAAATTTAAAATTCAAACATAAATCTTTGTAACGACGTTATTTATAACTTTATTAACTTCATAACGGTCAAAAATGTTAGTTAACTTATTTAATTTTAAATATAAATTGATTTTAATTTTAACTTAGAAATTTTCGAAAAGTTCACTATTGTGTTTAGTTGTTGCAACTTTACTGTGCTTAAGTAGCGTTCAGATTAAAATATAAATTTATGGAGCTTAACTGAAAAACAGAAACTAATGCTTTCATTCCAAAAAAAGTATTATGGCCAATAAAAAGAATTTTGAATTGTGATATCTGCAAGTCCTTATTTAAAACCTTTAAAATTAATATTATCATTATACAAGAGTTATTTTTACAAATTGATACAAATATCGAACATAAGTTTGTTGACATAAACATTATTTCCATAATACAAATAAATATATCTCTGTTAAAGAATACTCATAATTTATTTAATATATTCATTTAAACATGTTTTTGTTTTTTGTCTGGATGATATTGAATACTAACTTTTTCTATATAACTTCTTATCGACACATTGTGAGATAAAAAAACAGACAATTAATTAAAAGCGTACTCACAATTTCAATGCTATACTGTTTCCCAAATTATGAAAATACTAAAGAATATTTAAAAAAAATAAAAAGCCAATTAAACAATGTGTTAATATCTAGAGAAGAACATCGTACTTCTTTTTTAGAAACGAAAAGTAGTCAAAAATTGTGAAAATAACAACATATTTTTATTTAACAAAAATAATAAGTCAGTTTTTGTTTTTTATGTAAATCATATCATTTTTAAGGCAATAAAACAGAAGAAAAGTCACCGAATACCGATTTCAAAAAGGTCTATTAGTTTGTATAGGAAATGGAAAGAGAAAGAACGCTTTTTAAACGAGTTAAAATTCTTTACATATTTCGATAACTATAAACGAATTAAGGTATTTTGTATCGTGTTAAAAAATTTAAGAAAATTTTTTAAGAATATTTCTTTTTTTTTAATTAAACTTTGACAAACATATACAATATTCTAAAAGATAAATTACATTTATGTGATTATACAAAACTTTAATTTATTTTTCTAAAATAATATGGATTGTCCTCTAAAATATATATAGTGGCTCGCAAAAAGTCTGCTTTTTATGTTACTTTTTTCAGAAAATGTTATTCCTGATAAAACTTAGTGTTTAATTAAACCTAAAACTTTATTATTCAAAAAATTCTGTACCATAAATATAAATGTGGCTGCACAGTGAACTAGGTACTCTTCTAGGAACCGAACCCACATTTTTACATATAAGATTAATTTAAGAAGATGTATATAACTCCACATAGTAGTTTTTTAGTTATTACAAATAATATAGATTATTATATCCTTTTTAACCTACTTCAAAAAGGAGGAGGTTCTCAATTCGTCTGTATATTTTTTTTTTGTATGTTCAGCGAGATAATTCTTTAATACAATGTCCGATTTAAATTATTCTTTTTTGCTGGAAAGGGTGTACTTCCGGGATGGTCCCATATAAATTTGTTCAAAATCTAATAATTGGGTCAATGGGAAAATCCTCAAACTTTTCATTTTTTATGTATGTTTAGCAATAATTCTTTACCACCTCGTCCGATTTCTATAATTCTTTTCGTTAGTAAGGGGGTACCTCAGGGGTGGTCCCATATAAATTTGGTTCAGATGTGGTGATGGCATCTGCACGATTTTAAAGTCGGTTTTTTAAAATTACTTTCAACACATCTTACGTAAATTAAAAGTTTAATAATTTGGTGCTTTCTATATGCGTCGTTTTATGATTTCTTTTTGCATATGTTTAAGTACAGATAATTATTATTATTACTGGCAGTTTATTTTAAATCATTAAAATAATATTTTGTTGATCCAAAAAAGGCAAAAAAAGCCATGTCACATTCAGTTTAATAATAAAAATTAGATATATAAATATAGTATATTATGTACCAACAGACTAAACTTTCACTTTCAATCTCGCCTTTTGTCGTAAAAGACTTTTAAATTTTTACCAGTGACGTCCATGCCGGGTTTGAACTGAATATTTTTGAAAAAAAATATGGTGTGCCACTGCTTTTTCTAAAAACCAAAATTATCTTTAAAATTCTTATATATTTTGAAGCAAATTTGGTTTATGACGTACTTTCGTACGAAGCACCCTTTTCGGGTAAGAAAATGAAAACCAGTATATTGAAACTGCTTTTGATATTTTGTTGAAATTTGGTAGGAACCCACCATGAGTGGAAAGACTTTTTTTGGGAAAAATTTCATAAACATATCTAGAGTGATAAGAAACTTATGATAAAATAGTTATTTTTTTTTCTTAAAACTTTAACACCCAAAGGATTCACACTCTTAGGTATCGGCACTCAATAAATAAATACCCTGTATTAATTGATATTACCTTATTCGAACCAATCGTCTATTTTTTCGTTATTTGTATTTATATTTCACACCTCTATACTCTTAAATGTAATTTAATCTAACTAAACCTATTCACTAAATTAAAATATAAAAATAATGTAAAACCCTCTAATAAATCGAACTGCGTTATAACAATATCTCGCAATGCACCGAGAAAAGCAAATACGATTCTGGTTCCCCTAATTTAGGTAACTCTGACTCACTCCGTGTTAGGATTTTTCGGTTCCTTTGTCTTAATTTCGCGCGTTAGAGTTTGGAATACGTATCCCTCGTATCTACAGGCAATTGTTAAAATTATGAATGAATGCGGATTTTGTTTAGTCTCGGAAGTAATTTTGTAGTATTTAGGCTCCACCCTAAAGTTGTAATTTTTATACCTACTAAACTACCGTTGCCCCGCAGGTCTTTCAGTTTGTAATGTAAATTTTCCTCTTAAGTGGATGTAAAACCATAAATATTTCAAAATATATTATAGATTTAACTTTAAATCAAAACTTAAATAATCTTAAAAGTGTCTCACTCTGCCATCTATGTTCCCATCAGTGAAATCACTATTATCGATAGAGCCCACTTGAGGGCCCTATTTCTTATGATTATTATTACTATTATAAAGATTAAACTTGTTGTATCTAATCGTCAACAACATAAAATAACTGTTTTTTTTTATATTCAGTAGTTTCTGAAATATTAAATAACTAAACTCATAAAATCGGAAAAACATTGAAATTTTTAATTTTGAATATCTCTTAGGAAAAATTTTTTAAATTTTTTTCCTTTGGCAGAACTTCGTTTTATGATGATACAAAACTCTCCACCAAAATTCATCCGAATCGGTGGGGGTCGCGTCCAACTATTTGTCGATTTGACATGGAATGACCCAAAAACATCTTTGTTTTTAATGATAAGAAAATTAAAAGTAGAAAAATATTTGTTTTAATGTTTTTCCTGTCATAAATCATTATTGTTAATTAGCAATTAATTATATAAGTAACTATTTGTAGGTGTGATGCTATGATGTCAATTAACCAGGAAGTGTTTCTGTCGACGAAGAAACAGAAAGTGCTGGGAAGGTATATAACACTTACAAACAACAAATAGGACTTGAATCGAAAAATTGAATTCTTCTGCAGTTGTTTTTAATGTATTAACGTTCCGGTACATGCATAGAACAAAATATTGCATCATCCTAATCAATTTTATGAAATATCGGACACATCCTTGACGTATACACCTAAGAGGAAAGTGTTATATTGACCACAGTTTTTGTTAATAACGACAATCCTGCCTTGTGTCTGCTGACTCACGACCTTGCGCAAAATCCAAGTTCTAGGTAAAAATAAAGTCGTGAGCATTTTCTCGGCACAATCGATAAATAAAAAATCAAATTGTTATAAAGTCACTTTTACTTATGAAGTGAACATGTAGTTAGGAAAGTCAAACGTAAATGGAAACGCATAGACATTTTTGAACCTGAATTTGTGGGAAAAAAGAAATCTTAATGAATTAGGCATCGAATTTCTATTTATATATTATGTACGTTTTACTTGATGTTTATGGATAATGTATAATTATATTTGATTCTAAACGATTTGGAGAGTAATTATTTTTAATTGAACAATATAATATTTTTGATTTAGTTGATTCTAAAACGGTTTTTGACCTTAATAAACATAAATATACCCGTTGCAATTAAGTAAAATGGACTAATAAGGAAAATTAACTATGTTGGTATATATGAATTAAATAAATGTACTTTTAACTGAATTTGTTCAAAGTTTCTTATGCGGCAATGCTAAATACAAAGGAAAAGGAAATTCACAAATTGAGTCTGTCGATTTTCTCATAAATTCCATCATCAGATCCTGACCAAATTTCACATGGGACCACCCCCTTTCTAACATACAGTGTTAACAAAATTACATACACACTTTCTATGAAAAAAATTCTGTAAGGCAAGAAATTGATTTGGAAGAACTAGAAAATTAGATGAAGGAGGACAAAAAACTACAAAATGGTGGTAAGTAATTAACAAAAATATATTTAAATTTTCACTAAACATAATAATCATGTATGTAACTCTTGTTTTATTCTTTAATATTCAATATTAATGAAACATCCTATATTAGGGTGTCTAGTATATCGCTGTCCCAGTTCAAAACTGTAAACAGTGGTCGCCAACCTGTCGATCGCGAGCTACAGGTAGCTCGCGGAGGCAATTCTGGTAGCTCTCACAATGATTT